>OZ012660.1:24557441-24647477 GCA_963942545.1 Oxycera nigricornis
AAATGACCGGAAAAATGGCGCAAAATGTTCGCAATGCCCTACAGGCAGATAATATCCAGTTTTTTTCCGCGAAAAAAACCAAAGATTCTTAAAGCCAGCCAAAATACGTACATATCCCTCGGCAAGCAAATGACCGGAAAAATGGCGCAAAATGTTTGCAATGCCCTACAGGCAGATAATATCCAGTTTTTTCCGCGAAAAAAAACAAAAGATTCTGAAAGCCAGCCAAAATACGTAAGTATCCCTCGGCAAGCAAATGACCGGAAAAATGGCGCAAAATGTTCGCAATGCCCTACAGGCAGATAATATCCAGTTTTTTCCGCGAAAAAAACAAAAGATTCTGAAAGCCAGCCAAAATACGTAAGTATCCCTCGGCAAGCAAATGACCGGAAAAATGGCGCAAAATGTTCGCAATGCCCTACAGGCAGATAATATCCAGTTTTTCCGCGAAAAAACAAAAGATTCTGAAAGCCAGCCAAAATACGTAAGTATCCCTCGGCAAGCAAATGACCGGAAAAATGGCGCAAAATGTTCGCAATGCCCTACAGGCAGATAATATCCAGTTTTTTCCGCGAAAAAAACATAAGATTCTGAAAGCCAGCCAAAATACGTAAGTATCCCTCGGCAAGCAAATGACCGGAAAAATGGCGCAAAATGTTCGCAATGCCCTACAGGCAGATAATATCCAGTTTTTTCCGCGAAAAAAAAACAAAAGATTCTGAAAGCCAGCCAAAATACGTAAGTATCCCTCGGCAAGCAAATGACCGGAAAAATGGCGCAAAATGTTCGCAATGCCCTACAGGCAGATAATATCCAGTTTTTTCCGCGAAAAAAACAAAAGATTCTGAAAGCCAGCCAAAATACGTAAGTATCCCTTGGCAAGCAAATGACCGGAAAAATGGCGCAAAATGTTCGCAATGCCCTACAGGCAGATAATATCCAGTTTTTTCCGCGAAAAAAACAAAAGATTCTGAAAGCCAGACAAAATACGTAAATATCCCTCGGCAAGCAAATGACCGGAAAAATGGCGCAAAATGTTCGCAATGCCCTACAGTCAGATAATATCCAGTTTTTTCCGCGAAAAAAACCAAAGGTTCTGAAAGCCAGCCAAAATACGTACATATCCCTCGGCAAGCAAATGACCGGAAAAATGGCGCAAAATGTTTGCAATGCCCTACAGGCAGATAATATCCAGTTTTTTCCGCGAAAAAAACCAAAGATGCTGAAAGCCAGCCAAAATACGTACATATCCCTCGGCAAGCAAATGACCGGAAAAATGGCGCAAAATGTTTGCAATGCCCTACAGGCAGATAATATCCAGTTTTTTCCGCGAAAAAAACAAAAGATTCTGAAAGCCAGCCAAAATACGTAAGTATCCCTCGGCAAGCAAATGACCGGAAAAATGGCGCAAAATGTTCGCAATGCCCTACAGGCAGATAATATCCAGTTTTTTCCGCGAAAAAAACAAAAGATTCTGAAAGCCAGCAAAATTCCGTAAGTATCCCTCGGCAAGCAAATGACCGGAAAAATGGCGCAAAATGTTCGCAATGCCCTACAGGCAGATAATATCCAGTTTTTTCCGCGAAAAAAACAAAAGATTCTGAAAGCCAGCCAAAATACGTAAGTATCCCTCGGCAAGCAAATGACCGGAAAAATGGCGCAAAATGTTCGCAATGCCCTACAGGCAGATAATATCCAGTTTTTTCCGCGAAAAAAACAAAAGATTCTGAAAGCCAGCCAAAATACGTAAGTATCCCTCGGCAAGCAAATGACCGGAAAAATGGCGCAAAATGTTCGCAATGCCCTACAGGCAGATAATATCCAGTTTTTTCCGCGAAAAAAAACAAAAGATTCTGAAAGCCAGCCAAAATACGTAAGTATCCCTCGGCAAGTAAATGACCGGAAAATGGCGCAAAATGTTCGCAATGCCCTACAGGCAGATAATATCCAGTTTTTTCCGCGAAAAAAACAAAAGATTCTGAAAGCCAGACAAAATACGTAAGTATCCCTTGGCAAGCAAATGACCGGAAAAATGGCGCAAAATGTTCGCAATGCCCTACAGGCAGATAATATCCAGTTTTTTCCGCGAAAAAAACAAAAGATTCTGAAAGCCAGACAAAATACGTAAATATCCCTCGGCAAGCAAATGACCGGAAAAATTTCGCAAAATGTTTGCAATGCCCTACAGGCAGATAATATCCAGTTTTTTCCGCGAAAAAAACAAAAGATTCTGAAAGCCAGCCAAAATACGTAAGTATCCCTCGGCAAGTAAATGACCGGAAAAATGGCGCAAAATGTTCGCAATGCCCTACAGGCAGATAATATCCAGTTTTTTCCGCGAAAAAACAAAAGATTCTGAAAGCCAGCCAAAATACGTAAGTATCCCTCGGCAAGCAAATGACCGGAAAAATGGCGCAAAATGTTCGCAATGCCCTACAGGCAGATAATATCCAGTTTTTTTCCGCGAAAAAAACCAAAGATTCTTAAAGCCAGCCAAAATACGTACATATCCCTCGGCAAGCAAATGACCGGAAAAATGGCGCAAAATGTTCGCAATGCCCTACAGGCAGATAATATCCAGTTTTTTCCGCGAAAAAAACAAAAGATTCTGAAAGCCAGCCAAAATACGTAAGTATCCCTCGGCAAGCAAATGACCGGAAAAATGGCGCAAAATGTTCGCAATGCCCTACAGGCAGATAATATCCAGTTTTTTCCGCGAAAAAACAAAAGATTCTGAAAGCCAGCCAAAATACGTAAGTATCCCTCGGCAAGCAAATGACCGGAAAAATGGCGCAAAATGTTCGCAATGCCCTACAGGCAGATAATATCCAGTTTTTTCCGCGAAAAAAACATAAGATTCTGAAAGCCAGCCAAAATACGTAAGTATCCCTCGGCAAGCAAATGACCGGAAAAATGGCGCAAAATGTTCGCAATGCCCTACAGGCAGATAATATCCAGTTTTTTCCGCGAAAAAAAAACAAAAGATTCTGAAAGCCAGCCAAAATACGTAAGTATCCCTCGGCAAGCAAATGACCGGAAAAATGGCGCAAAATGTTCGCAATGCCCTACAGGCAGATAATATCCAGTTTTTTCCGCGAAAAAAACAAAAGATTCTGAAAGCCAGCCAAAATACGTAAGTATCCCTTGGCAAGCAAATGACCGGAAAAATGGCGCAAAATGTTCGCAATGCCCTACAGGCAGATAATATCCAGTTTTTTCCGCGAAAAAAACAAAAGATTCTGAAAGCCAGACAAAATACGTAAATATCCCTCGGCAAGCAAATGACCGGAAAAATGGCGCAAAATGTTCGCAATGCCCTACAGGCAGATAATATCCAGTTTTTTCCGCGAAAAAAACAAAAGATTCTGAAAGCCAGCCAAAATACGTAAGTATCCCTCGGCAAGCAAATGTCCGGAAAAATGGCGCAAAATGTTCGCAATGCCCTACAGGCAGATAATATCCAGTTTTTTCTGCGAAAAAAACAAAAGATTCTGAAAGCCAGCCAAAATACGTAAGTATCCCTTGGCAAGCAAATGACCGGAAAAATGGCGCAAAATGTTCGCAATGCCCTACAGGCAGATAATATCCAGTTTTTTCCGCGAAAAAAACAAAAGGTTCTGAAAGCCAGCCAAAATACGTACATATCCCTCGGCAAGCAAATGACCGGAAAAATGGCGCAAAATGTTTGCAATGCCCTACAGGCAGATAATATCCAGTTTTTTCCGCGAAAAAAACCAAAGATGCTGAAAGCCAGCCAAAATACGTACATATCCCTCGGCAAGCAAATGACCGGAAAAATGGCGCAAAATGTTTGCAATGCCCTACAGGCAGATAATATCCAGTTTTTTCCGCGAAAAAAACAAAAGATTCTGAAAGCCAGCCAAAATACGTAAGTATCCCTCGGCAAGCAAATGACCGGAAAAATGGCGCAAAATGTTCGCAATGCCCTACAGGCAGATAATATCCAGTTTTTTCCGCGAAAAAAACAAAAGATTCTGAAAGCCAGCAAAATTCCGTAAGTATCCCTCGGCAAGCAAATGACCGGAAAAATGGCGCAAAATGTTCGCAATGCCCTACAGGCAGATAATATCCAGTTTTTTCCGCGAAAAAAACAAAAGATTCTGAAAGCCAGCCAAAATACGTAAGTATCCCTCGGCAAGCAAATGTCCGGAAAAATGGCGCAAAATGTTCGCAATGCCCTACAGGCAGATAATATCCAGTTTTTTCTGCGAAAAAAACAAAAGATTCTGAAAGCCAGCCAAAATACGTAAGTATCCCTCGGCAAGCAAATGACCGGAAAAATGGCGCAAAATGTTCGCAATGCCCTACAGGCAGATAATATCCAGTTTTTTCCGCGAAAAAAAACAAAAGATTCTGAAAGCCAGCCAAAATACGTAAGTATCCCTCGGCAAGCAAATGACCGGAAAAATGGCGCAAAATGTTCGCAATGCCCTACAGGCAGATAATATACAGTTTTTTCCGCGAAAAAAACAAAAGATTCTGAAAGCCAGCCAAATTCCGTAAGTATCCCTCGGCAAGCAAATCACCGGAAAAATGGCGCAAAATGTTCGCAATGCCCTACAGGCAGATAATATCCAGTTTTTTCCGCGAAAAAAACAAAAGATTCTGAAAGCCAGCCAAATTCCGTAAGTATCCCTCGGCAAGCAAATGACCGGAAAAATGGCGCAAAATGTTTGCAATGCCCTACAGGCAGATAATATCCAGTTTTTTCCGCGAAAAAAACAAAAGATTCTGAAAGCCAGCCAAAATACGTAAGTATCCCTCGGCAAGCAAATGACCGGAAAAATGGCGCAAAATGTTCGCAATGCCCTACAAGCAGATAATATCCAGTTTTTTTCGCGAAAAAAACAGAAGATTCTGAAAGCCAGCCAAAATACGTAAGTATCCCTCGGCAAGCAAATGACCGGAAAAATGGCGCAAAATGTTTGCAATGCCCTACAGGCAGATAATATCCAGTTTTTTCCGCGAAAAAAACAAAAGATTCTGAAAGCCAGCCAAAATACGTAAGTATCCCTCGGCAAGCAAATGACCGGAAAAATGGCGCAAAATGTTCGCAATGCCCTACAGGCAGATAATATCCAGTTTTTTCCGCGAAAAAAAACAAAAGATTCTGAAAGCCAGCCAAATTCCGTAAGTATCCCTTGGCAAGCAAATGACCGGAAAAATGGCGCAAAATGTTCGCAATGCCCTACAGGCAGCTAATATCCAGTTTTTTCCGCGAAAAAAACAAAAGATTCTGAAAGCCAGCCAAAATACGTAAGTATCCCTTGGCAAGCAAATGACCGGAAAAATGGCGCAAAATGTTCGCAATGCCCTACAGGCAGATAATTTCCAGTTTTTTCCGCGAAAAAAACAAAAGATTCTGAAAGCCAGCCAAATTCCGTAAGTATCCCTCGGCAAGCAAATGACCGGAAAAATGGCGCAAAATGTTCGCAATGCCCTACAGGCAGATAATATCCAGTTTTTTCCGCGAAAAAAACAAAAGATTCTGAAAGCCAGCCAAAATACGTAAATATCCCTCGGCAAGCAAATGACCGGAAAAATGGCGCAAAATGATCGCAATGCCCTACAGGCAGATAATATCCAGTTTTTTCCGCGAAAAAAACAAAAGATTCTGAAAGCCAGCCAAATTCCGTAAGTATCCTTCGGCAAGCAAATGACCGGAAAAATGGCGCAAAATGTTCGCAATGCCCTACAGGCAGATAATATCCAGTTTTTTCCGCTAAAAAAACAAAAGATTCTGAAAGCCAGCCAAAATACGTAAGTATCCCTCGGCAAGCAAATGACCGGAAAAATGGCGCAAAATGTTCGCAATGACCTACATGCGGATAATATCCAGTTTTTTCCGCGAAAAAAACAAAAGATTCTGAAAGCCAGCCAAAATACGTAAGTATCCCTCGGCAAGCAAATGACCGGAAAAATGGCGCAAAATGTTCGCAATGCCCTACAGGCAGATAATATCCAGTTTTTTCCGCGAAAAAAAAAGATTCTGAAAGACAGCCAAATTCCGTAAGTATCCCTCGGCAAGCAAATGACCGGAAAAATGGCGCAAAATGTTCGCAATGCCCTACCGGCAGATAATATCCAGTTTTTTCCGCGAAAAAAACAAAAGATTCTGAAAGCCAGCCAAATTCCGTAAGTATCCCTCGGCAAGCAAATGACCGGAAAAATGGCGCAAAATGTTCGCAATGCCCTACAGGCAGATAATATCCAGTTTTTTCCGCGAAAAAATCAAAAGCTCCTGAAAGCCAGCCAAAATACGTAAGTATCCCTCGGCAAGCAAATGACCGGAAAAATGGCGCAAAATGTTCGCAATGCCCTACAGGCAGATAATATCCAGTTTTTTCCGCGAAAAAAACAAAAGATTCTGAAAGCCAGCCAAAATACGTAAGTATCCCTCGGCAAGCAAATGACCGGAAAAATGGCGCAAAATGTTCGCAATGCCCTACAGGTAGATAATATCCAGTTTTTTCCGCGAAAAAATCAAAAGCTCCTGAAAGCCAGCCAAAATACGTTAGTATCCCTTGGCAAGCAAATGACCGAAAAAATGGCGCAAAATGTTTGCAATGCCCTACAGGCAGATAATATCCAGTTTTTTTCGCGAAAAAATCAAAAGCTCCTGAAGGCCAGCCAAAATACGTAAATATCCCTCGGCAAGCAAATGACCGGAAAAATGGCGCAAAATGTTCGCAATGCCCTACAGGCAGATAATATCCAGTTTTTTCCGCGAAAAAAACAAAAGATTCTGAAAGCCAGCCAAATTCCATAAGTATCCCTCGGCAAGCAAATGACCGGAAAAATGGCGCAAAATGTTTGCAATGCCCTACAGGCAGATAATATCCAGTTTTTTCCGCGAAAAAAACAAAAGATTCTGAAAGCCAGCCAAGTTCCGTAAGTATCCCTCGGCAAGCAAATGACCGGAAAAATGGCGCAAAATATTCGCAATGCCCTACAGGCAGATAATATCCAGTTTTTTCCGCGAAAAAAACAAAAGATTCTGAAAGCCAGCCAAAATACGTAAATATCCCTCGGCAAGCAAATGACCGGAAAAATGGCGCAAAATGTTCGCAATGCCCTACAGGCAGATAATATCCAGTTTTTTCTGCGAAAAAAATAAAAGATTCTGAAAGCCAGCCAAAATACGTAAGTATCCCTCGGCAAGCAAATCACCGGAAAAATGGCGCAAAATGTTCGCAATGCCCTACAGGCAGATAATATCCAGTTTTTTCCGCGAAAAAAACAAAAGATTCTGAAAGCCAGCCAAATTCCATAAGTATCCCTCGGCAAGCAAATGACCGGAAAAATGGCGCAAAATGTTCGCAATGCCCTACAGGCAGATAATATCCAGTTTTTTCCGCGAAAAAAACAAAAGATTCTGAAAGCCAGCGAAAATACGTAAGTATCCCTCGGCAAGCAAATGACCGGAAAAATGGCGCAAAATGTTCGCAATGCCCTACAGGCAGATAATATCCAGTTTTTTCCGCGAAAAAAACAAAAGATTCTGAAAGCCAGCCAAATTCCATAAGTATCCCTCGGCAAGCAAATGACCGGAAAAATGGCGCAAAATGTTTGCAATGCCCTACAGGCAGATAATATCCAGTTTTTTCCGCGAAAAAAACAAAAGATTCTGAAAGCCAGCCAAAATACGTAAGTATCCCTCGGCAAGCAAATGACCGGAAAAATGGCGCAAAATATTCGCAATGCCCTACAGGCAGATAATATCCAGTTTTTTCCGCGAAAAAAAAAAGATTCTGAAAGCCAGCCAAATTCCATAAGGATCCCTCGGCAAGCAAATGACCGGAAAAATGGCGCAAAATGTTCGCAATGCCCTACAGGCAGATAATATCCAGTTTTTTCCGCGAAAAAAACAAAAGATTCTGAAAGCCAGCCAAAATACGTAAGTATCCCTCGGCAAGCAAATCACCGGAAAAATGGCGCAAAATGTTCGCAATGCCCTACAGGCAGATAATATCCAGTTTTTTCCGCGAAAAAAAAAAGATTCTGATAGACAGCCAAATTCCGTAAGTATCCCTCGGCAAGCAAATGACCGGAAAAATGGCGCAAAATGTTCGCAATGCCCTACAGGCAGATAATATCCAGTTTTTTCCGCGAAAAAAACAAAAGATTCTGAAAGCCAGCCAAATTCCGTAAGCATCCCTCGGCAAGCAAATGACCGGAAAAATGGCGCAAAATGTTCGCAATGCCCTACAGGCAGATAATATCCAGTTTTTTCCGCGAAAAAAAAAAGATTCTGAAAGCCAGCCAAATTCCGTAAGTATCCCTCGGCAAGCAAATGACCGGAAAAATGGCGCAAAATGTTCGCAATGCCCTACAGGCAGATAATATCCAGTTTTTTCCGCGAAAAAAACAAAAGATTCTGAAAGCCAGCCAAATTCCGTAAGTATCCCTCGGCAAGCAAATGACCGGAAAAATGGCGCAAAATGTTCGCAATGCCCTACAGGCAGATAATATCCAGTTTTTTCCGCGAAAAAAACAAAAGATTCTGAAAGCCAGCCAAATTCCGTAAGTATCCCTCGGCAAGCAAATGACCGGAAAAATGGCGCAAAATGTTCGCAATGCCCTACAGGCAGATAATATCCAGTTTTTTCCGCGAAAAAAACAAAAGATTCTGAAAGCCAGCCAAAATACGTAAGTATCCCTCGGCAAGCAAATGACCGGAAAAATGGCGCAAAATGTTCGCAATGCCCTACAGGCAGATAATATCCAGTTTTTTCCGCGAAAAAAAAAAGATTCTGAAAGACAGCCAAATTCCGTAAGTATCCCTCGGCAAGCAAATGACCGGAGAAATGGCGCAAAATGTTCGCAATGCCCTACCGGCAGATAATATCCAGTTTTTTCCGCGAAAAAAACAAAAGATTCTGAAAGCCAGCCAAATTCCGTAAGTATCCCTCGGCAAGCAAATGACCGGAAAAATGGCGCAAAATGTTCGCAATGCCCTACAGGCAGATAATATCCAGTTTTTTCCGCGAAAAAATCAAAAGCTCCTGAAAGCCAGCCAAAATACGTAAGTATCCCTCGGCAAGCAAATGACCGGAAAAATGGCGCAAAATGTTCGCAATGCCCTACAGGCAGATAATATCCAGTTTTTTCCGCGAAAAAAACAAAAGATTCTGAAAGCCAGCCAAAATACGTAAGTATCCCTCGGCAAGCAAATGACCGGAAAAATGGCGCAAAATGTTCGCAATGCCCTACAGGTAGATAATATCCAGTTTTTTCCGCGAAAAAATCAAAAGCTCCTGAAAGCCAGCCAAAATACGTTAGTATCCCTTGGCAAGCAAATGACCGAAAAAATGGCGCAAAATGTTTGCAATGCCCTACAGGCAGATAATATCCAGTTTTTTTCGCGAAAAAATCAAAAGCTCCTGAAGGCCAGCCAAAATACGTAAATATCCCTCGGCAAGCAAATGACCGGAAAAATGGCGCAAAATGTTCGCAATGCCCTACAGGCAGATAATATCCAGTTTTTTCCGCGAAAAAAACAAAAGATTCTGAAAGCCAGCCAAATTCCATAAGTATCCCTCGGCAAGCAAATGACCGGAAAAATGGCGCAAAATGTTTGCAATGCCCTACAGGCAGATAATATCCAGTTTTTTCCACGAAAAAAACAAAAGATTCTGAAAGCCAGCCAAGTTCCGTAAGTATCCCTCGGCAAGCAAATGACCGGAAAAATGGCGCAAAATATTCGCAATGCCCTACAGGCAGATAATATCCAGTTTTTTCCGCGAAAAAAACAAAAGATTCTGAAAGCCAGCCAAAATACGTAAATATCCCTCGGCAAGCAAATGACCGGAAAAATGGCGCAAAATGTTCGCAATGCCCTACAGGCAGATAATATCCAGTTTTTTCCGCGAAAAAAACAAAAGATTCTGAAAGCCAGCCAAAATACGTAAGTATCCCTCGGCAAGCAAATCACCGGAAAAATGGCGCAAAATGTTCGCAATGCCCTACAGGCAGATAATATCCAGTTTTTTCCGCGAAAAAAACAAAAGATTCTGAAAGCCAGCCAAATTCCATAAGTATCCCTCGGCAAGCAAATGACCGGAAAAATGGCGCAAAATGTTCGCAATGCCCTACAGGCAGATAATATCCAGTTTTTTCCGCGAAAAAAACAAAAGATTCTGAAAGCCAGCGAAAATACGTAAGTATCCCTCGGCAAGCAAATGACCGGAAAAATGGCGCAAAATGTTCGCAATGCCCTACAGGCAGATAATATCCAGTTTTTTCCGCGAAAAAAACAAAAGATTCTGAAAGCCAGCCAAATTCCATAAGTATCCCTCGGCAAGCAAATGACCGGAAAAATGGCGCAAAATGTTTGCAATGCCCTACAGGCAGATAATATCCAGTTTTTTCCGCGAAAAAACAAAAGATTCTGAAAGCCAGCCAAAATACGTAAGTATCCCTCGGCAAGCAAATGACCGGAAAAATGGCGCAAAATATTCGCAATGCCCTACAGGCAGATAATATCCAGTTTTTTCCGCGAAAAAAAAAAGATTCTGAAAGCCAGCCAAATTCCATAAGGATCCCTCGGCAAGCAAATGACCGGAAAAATGGCGCAAAATGTTCGCAATGCCCTACAGGCAGATAATATCCAGTTTTTTCCGCGAAAAAAACAAAAGATTCTGAAAGCCAGCCAAAATACGTAAGTATCCCTCGGCAAGCAAATCACCGGAAAAATGGCGCAAAATGTTCGCAATGCCCTACAGGCAGATAATATCCAGTTTTTTCCGCGAAAAAAAAAAGATTCTGATAGACAGCCAAATTCCGTAAGTATCCCTCGGCAAGCAAATGACCGGAAAAATGGCGCAAAATGTTCGCAATGCCCTACAGGCAGATAATATCCAGTTTTTTCCGCGAAAAAAACAAAAGATTCTGAAAGCCAGCCAAATTCCGTAAGCATCCCTCGGCAAGCAAATGACCGGAAAAATGGCGCAAAATGTTCGCAATGCCCTACAGGCAGATAATATCCAGTTTTTTCCGCGAAAAAAAAAAGATTCTGAAAGCCAGCCAAATTCCGTAAGTATCCCTCGGCAAGCAAATGACCGGAAAAATGGCGCAAAATGTTCGCAATGCCCTACAGGCAGATAATATCCAGTTTTTTCCGCGAAAAAAACAAAAGATTCTGAAAGCCAGCCAAAATACGTAAGTATCCCTTGGCAAGCAAATGACCGAAAAAATGGCGCAAAATGTTCGCAATGCCCTACAGGCAGATAATATCCAGTTTTTTCCGCGAAAAAAACAAAAGATTCTGAAAGCCAGCCAAAATACGTAAGTATCCCTCGGCAAGCAAATGACCGGAAAAATGGCGCAAAATGTTCGCAATGCCCTACAGGCAGATAATATCCAGTTTTTCCGCGAAAAAAACAAAAGATTCTGAAAGCCAGCCAAAATACGTAAGTATCCCTCGGCAAGCAAATGACCGGAAAAATGGCGCAAAATGTTCGCAATGCCCTACAGGCAGATAATATCCAGTTTTTTCCGCGAAAAAAACAAAAGATTCTGAAAGCCAGCCAAAATACGTAAATATCCCTCGGCAAGCAAATGACCGGAAAAATGGCGCAAAATGTTCGCAATGCCCTACAGGCAGATAATATCCAGTTTCTTCCGCGAAAAAAACAAAAGATTCTGAAATCCAGCCAAATTCCGTAAGTATCCCTCGGCAAGCAAATGACCGGAAAAATGGCGCAAAATGTTCTCAATGCCCTACAGGCAGATAATATCCAGTTTTTTCCGCGAAAAAAACAAAAGATTCTGAAAGCCAGCGAAAATACGTAAGTATCCCTCGGCAAGCAAATGACCGGAAAAATGGCGCAAAATGTTCGCAATGCCCTACAGGCAGATAATATCCAGTTTTTCCGCGAAAAAAACAAAAGATTCTGAAAGCCAGCCAAAATACGTAAATATCCCTCGGCAAGCAAATGACCGGAAAAATGGCGCAAAATGTTCGCAATGCCCTACAGGCAGATAATATCCAGTTTTTTCCGCGAAAAAACAAAAGATTCTGAAAGCCAGCCAAATTCCGTAAGTATCCCTCGGCAAGCAAATGACCGGAAAAATGGCGCAAAATGTTCGCAATGCCCTACAGGCAGATAATATCCAGTTTTTTCCGCGAAAAAAACACAAGATTCTGAAAGCCAGCCAAAATACGTAAGTATCCCTCGGCAAGCAAATGACCGGAAAAATGGCGCAAAATGTTCGCAATGCCCTACAGGCAGATAATATCCAGTTTTTTCCGCGAAAAAAACAAAAGATTCTGAAAGCCAGCCAAAATACGTAAGTATCCCTCGGCAAGCAAATGACCGGAAAAATGGCGCAAAATGTTCGCAATGCCCTACAGGCAGATAATATCCAGTTTTTTCCGCGAAAAAAACAAAAGATTCTGAAAGCCAGCCAAATTCCATAAGTATCCCTCGGCAAGCAAATGACCGGAAAAATGGCGCAAAATGTTCGCAATGCCCTACAGGCAGATAATATCCAGTTTTTTCCGCGAAAAAAACAAAAGATTCTGAAAGCCAGCCAAAATACGTAAGTATCCCTCGGCAAGCAAATGACCGGAAAAATGGCGCAAAATGTTTGCAATGCCCTACAGGCAGATAATATCCAGTTTTTTCCGCGAAAAAAACAAAAGATTCTGAAAGCCAGCCAAAATACGTAAGTATCCCTCGGCAAGCAAATGACCGGAAAAATGGCGCAAAATGTTCGCAATGCCCTACAGGCAGATAATATCCAGTTTTTTCCGCGAAAAAAACAAAAGATTCTGAAAGCCAGCCAAAATACGTAAGTATCCCTCGGCAAGCAAATGACCGGAAAAATGGCGCAAAATGTTCGCAATGCCCTACAGGCAGATAATATCCAGTTTTTTCCGCGAAAAAAACAAAAGATTCTGAAAGCCAGCCAAAATACGTAAGTATCCCTCGGCAAGCAAATGACCGGAAAAATTGCGCAAAATGATCGCAATGCCCTACAGGCAGATAATATCCAGTTTTTTCCGCGAAAAAAACAAAAGATTCTGAAAGCCAGCCAAAATACGTAAGTATCCTTCGGCAAGCAAATGACCGGAAAAATGGCGCAAAATGTTCGCAATGACCTACAGGCAGATAATATACAGTTTTTTCCGCGAAAAAAACAAAAGATTCTGAAAGCCAGCCAAAATACGTAAGTATCCCTCGGCAAGCAAATGACCGGAAAAATGGCGCAAAATGTTCGCAATGCCCTACAGGCAGATAATATCCAGTTTTTTCCGCGAAAAAAACAAAAGATTCTGAAAGCCAGCCAAATTCCGTAAGTATCCCTCGGCAAGAAAATGACTGGAAAAATGGCGCAAAATGTTCGCAATGACCTACCGGCAGATAATATCCAGTTTTTTCCGCGAAAAAAACAAAAGATTCTGAAAGCCAGCCAAATTCCGTAAGTATCCCTCGGCAAGCAAATGACCGGAAAAATGGCGCAAAATGTTCGCAATGCCCTACAGGCAGATAATATCCAGTTTTTTCCGCGAAAAAAACAAAAGATTCTGAAAGCCAGCCAAAATACGTAAGTATCCCTCGGCAAGCAAATGACCGGAAAAATGGCGCAAAATGTTCGCAATGACCTACAGGCAGATAATATCCAGTTTTTTCCGCGAAAAAAACAAAAGATTCTGAAAGCCAGCCAAAATACGTAAGTATCCCTTGGCAAGCAAATGACCGGAAAAATGGCGCAAAATGATCGCAATGCCCTACAGGCAGACAAAATCCAGTTTTTTCCGCGAAAAAAACAAAAGATTCTGAAAGCCAGCCAAACTACGTAAGTATCCCTTGGCAAGCAAATGACCGGAAAAATGGCGCAAAATGTTTGCAATGCCCTACAGGCAGATAATATCCAATATTTTCCGCGAAAAAATTAAAAGATTCTGAAAGCCAGCCAAAATACGTAAGTATCCCTTGGCAAGCAAATGACCGGAAAAATAGCGTAAAATGTTCGCAATGCCCTACAGGCAGATAATATCCAGTTTTTTCCGCGAAAAAACAAAAGATTCTGAAAGCCAGCCAAAATACGTAAGTATCCCTCGGCAAGCAAATGACCGGAAAAATGGCGCAAAATGTTCGCAATGCCCTACAGGCAGATAATATCCAGTTTTTTCCGCGAAAAAAACAAAAGATTCTGAAAGCCAGCCAAAATACGTAAATATCCCTCGGCAAGCAAATGACCGGAAAAATGGCGCAAAATGTTCGCAATGCCCTACAGGCAGATAATATCCAGTTTTTTCCGCGACAAAAACGAAAGATTCTGAAAGCCAGCCAAAATACGTAAGTATCCCTCGGCAAGCAAATGACCGGAAAAATGGCGCAAAATGTTCGCAATGCCCTACAGGCAGATAATATCCAGTTTTTTCCGCGAAAAAAACAAAAGATTCTGAAAGCCAGCCAAAATACGTAAGTATCCCTCGGCAAGCAAATGACCGGAAAAATGGCGCAAAATGTTCGCAATGCCCTACAGGCAGATAATATCCAGTTTTTTCCGCAAAAAAACAAAAGATTCTGAAAGCCAGCCAAAATACGTGAGCATCCCTCGGCAAGCAAATGACCGGAAAAATGGCGCAAAATGTTCGCAATGCCCTACAGGCAGATAATATCCAGTTTTTTCCGCGAAAAAAAACAAAAGATTCTGAAAGCCAGCCAAATTCCGTAAGTATCCCTCGGCAAGCAAATGACCGGAAAAATGGCGCAAAATGTTCGCAATGACCTACCGGCAGATAATATCCAATTTTTTCCGCGAAAAAAACAAAAGATTCTGAAATCCAGCCAAATTCCGTAAGTATCCCTCGGCAAGCAAACGACCGGAAAAATGGCGCAAAATGTTCGCAATGCCCTACAGGCAGATAATATCCAGTTTTTTCCGCAAAAAAAACAAAAGATTCTGAAAGCCAGCAAAATTCCGTAAGTATCCCTCGGCAAGCAAATGACCGGAAAAATGGCGCAAAATGTTCGCAATGCCCTACAGGCAGATAATATCCAGTTTTTTCCGCGAAAAAAACAAAAGATTCTGAAAGCCAGTCAAAATACGTAAGTATCCCTCGGCAAGCAAATGACCGGAAAAATGGCGCAAAATCTTTGCAATGCCCTACAGGCAGATAATATCCAGTTTTTTCCGCGAAAAAAACAAAAGATTCTGAAAGCCAGCCAAATTCCGTAAGTATCCCTCGGCAAGCAAATGACCGGAAAAATGGCGCAAAATGTTTGCAATGCCCTACAGGCAGATAATATCCAGTTTTTTCCGCGAAAAAAAACAAAAGATTCTGAAAGCCAGCCAAATTCCGTAAGTATCCCTCGGCAAGCAAATGACCGGAAAAATGGCGCAAAATGTTCGCAATGACCTACAGGCAGATAATATCCAGTTTTTTCCGCGAAAAAAACAAAAGATTCTGAAAGCCAGCCAAAATACGTAAGTATCCCTCGGCAAGCAAATGACCGGAAAAATGGCGCAAAATGTTCGCAATGCCCTACAGGCAGATAATATCCAGTTTTTTCCGCGAAAAAAACAAAAGATTCTGAAAGCCAGCCAAATTCCGTAAGTATCCCTCGGCAAGCAAACGACTGGAAAAATGGCGCAAAATGTTCGCAATGACCTACCGGCAGATAATATCCAGTTTTTTCCGCGAAAAAAACAAAAGATTCTGAAAGCCAGCCAAATTCCGTAAGTATCCCTCGGCAAGCAAATGACCGGAAAAATGGCGCAAAATGTTCGCAATGCCCTACAGGCAGATAATATCCAGTTTTTTCCGCGAAAAAAAAAACAAAAGATTCTGAAAGCCAGCCAAATTCCGTAAGTATCCCTCGGCAAGCAAATGACTGGAAAAATGGCGCAAAATGTTCGCAATGACCTACCGGCAGATAATATCCAGTTTTTTCCGCGAAAAAAACAAAAGATTCTGAAAGCCAGCCAAATTCCGTAAGTATCCCTCGGCAAGCAAATGACCGGAAAAATGGCGCAAAATGTTTGCAATGCCCTACAGGCAGATAATATCCAGTTTTTTCCGCGAAAAAAAAAAACAAAAGATTCTGAAAGCCAGCCAAATTCCGTAAGTATCCCTCGGCAAGCAAATGACTGGAAAAATGGCGCAAAATGTTCGCAATGACCTACCGGCAGATAATATCCAGTTTTTTCCGCGAAAAAAACAAAAGATTCTGAAAGCCAGCCAAATTCCGTAAGTATCCCTCGGCAAGCAAATGACCGGAAAAATGGCGCAAAATGTTCGCAATGCCCTACAGGCAGATAATATCCAGTTTTTTCCGCGAAAAAAAACAAAAGATTCTGAAAGCCAGCCAAAATACGTAAGTATCCCTCGGCAAGCAAATGACCGGAAAAATGGCGCAAAATGTTCGCAATGACCTACCGGCAGATAATATCCAGTTTTTTCCGCGAAAAAAACAAAAGATTCTGAAAGCCAGCCAAATTCCGTAAGTATCCCTCGGCAAGCAAATGACCGGAAAAATGGCGCAAAATGTTTGCAATGCCCTACAGGCAGATAATATCCAGTTTTTTCCGCGAAAAAAAAAACAAAAGATTCTGAAAGCCAGCCAAATTCCGTAAGTATCCCTCGGCAAGCAAATGACTGGAAAAATGGCGCAAAATGTTCGCAATGACCTACCGGCAGATAATATCCAGTTTTTTCCGCGAAAAAAACAAAAGATTCTGAAAGCCAGCCAAATTCCGTAAGTATCCCTCGGCAAGCAAATGACCGGAAAAATGGCGCAAAATGTTCGCAATGCCCTACAGGCAGATAATATCCAGTTTTTTCCGCGAAAAAAACAAAAGATTCTGAAAGCCAGCCAAAATACGTAAGTATCCCTCGGCAAGCAAATGACCGGAAAAATGGCGCAAAATGTTCGCAATGCCCTACAGGCAGATAATATCCAGTTTTTTCCGCGAAAAAAACAAAAGATTCTGAAAGCCAGCCAAAATACGTAAGTATCCCTCGGCAAGCAAATGACCGGAAAAATGGCGCAAAATGTTCGCAATGCCCTACAGGCAGATAATATCCAGTTTTTTCCGCAAAAAAACAAAAGATTCTGAAAGCCAGCCAAAATACGTGAGCATCCCTCGGCAAGCAAATGACCGGAAAAATGGCGCAAAATGTTCGCAATGCCCTACAGGCAGATAATATCCAGTTTTTTCCGCGAAAAAAAACAAAAGATTCTGAAAGCCAGCCAAATTCCGTAAGTATCCCTCGGCAAGCAAATGACCGGAAAAATGGCGCAAAATGTTCGCAATGACCTACCGGCAGATAATATCCAATTTTTTCCGCGAAAAAAACAAAAGATTCTGAAATCCAGCCAAATTCCGTAAGTATCCCTCGGCAAGCAAACGACCGGAAAAATGGCGCAAAATGTTCGCAATGCCCTACAGGCAGATAATATCCAGTTTTTTCCGCAAAAAAAACAAAAGATTCTGAAAGCCAGCAAAATTCCGTAAGTATCCCTCGGCAAGCAAATGACCGGAAAAATGGCGCAAAATGTTCGCAATGCCCTACAGGCAGATAATATCCAGTTTTTTCCGCGAAAAAAACAAAAGATTCTGAAAGCCAGTCAAAATACGTAAGTATCCCTCGGCAAGCAAATGACCGGAAAAATGGCGCAAAATCTTTGCAATGCCCTACAGGCAGATAATATCCAGTTTTTTCCGCGAAAAAAACAAAAGATTCTGAAAGCCAGCCAAATTCCGTAAGTATCCCTCGGCAAGCAAATGACCGGAAAAATGGCGCAAAATGTTTGCAATGCCCTACAGGCAGATAATATCCAGTTTTTTCCGCGAAAAAAAACAAAAGATTCTGAAAGCCAGCCAAATTCCGTAAGTATCCCTCGGCAAGCAAATGACCGGAAAAATGGCGCAAAATGTTCGCAATGACCTACAGGCAGATAATATCCAGTTTTTTCCGCGAAAAAAACAAAAGATTCTGAAAGCCAGCCAAAATACGTAAGTATCCCTCGGCAAGCAAATGACCGGAAAAATGGCGCAAAATGTTCGCAATGCCCTACAGGCAGATAATATCCAGTTTTTTCCGCGAAAAAAACAAAAGATTCTGAAAGCCAGCCAAATTCCGTAAGTATCCCTCGGCAAGCAAACGACTGGAAAAATGGCGCAAAATGTTCGCAATGACCTACCGGCAGATAATATCCAGTTTTTTCCGCGAAAAAAACAAAAGATTCTGAAAGCCAGCCAAATTCCGTAAGTATCCCTCGGCAAGCAAATGACCGGAAAAATGGCGCAAAATGTTCGCAATGCCCTACAGGCAGATAATATCCAGTTTTTTCCGCGAAAAAAAAAACAAAAGATTCTGAAAGCCAGCCAAATTCCGTAAGTATCCCTCGGCAAGCAAATGACTGGAAAAATGGCGCAAAATGTTCGCAATGACCTACCGGCAGATAATATCCAGTTTTTTCCGCGAAAAAAACAAAAGATTCTGAAAGCCAGCCAAATTCCGTAAGTATCCCTCGGCAAGCAAATGACCGGAAAAATGGCGCAAAATGTTTGCAATGCCCTACAGGCAGATAATATCCAGTTTTTTCCGCGAAAAAAAAAAACAAAAGATTCTGAAAGCCAGCCAAATTCCGTAAGTATCCCTCGGCAAGCAAATGACTGGAAAAATGGCGCAAAATGTTCGCAATGACCTACCGGCAGATAATATCCAGTTTTTTCCGCGAAAAAAACAAAAGATTCTGAAAGCCAGCCAAATTCCGTAAGTATCCCTCGGCAAGCAAATGACCGGAAAAATGGCGCAAAATGTTCGCAATGCCCTACAGGCAGATAATATCCAGTTTTTTCCGCGAAAAAAAACAAAAGATTCTGAAAGCCAGCCAAAATACGTAAGTATCCCTCGGCAAGCAAATGACCGGAAAAATGGCGCAAAATGTTCGCAATGACCTACCGGCAGATAATATCCAGTTTTTTCCGCGAAAAAAACAAAAGATTCTGAAAGCCAGCCAAATTCCGAAAGTATCCCTCGGCAAGCAAATGACCGGAAAAATGGCGCAAAATGTTTGCAATGCCCTACAGGCAGATAATATCCAGTTTTTTCTGCGAAAAAAACAAAAGATTCTGAAAGCCAGCCAAATTCCGTAAGTATCCCTCGGCAAGCAAATGACCGGAAAAATGGCGCAAAATGTTCGCAATGCCCTACAGGCAGATAATATCCAGTTTTTTCCGCGAAAAAAACAAAAGATTCTGAAAGCCAGCCAAAATACGTAAATATCCCTCGGCAAGGAAATGACCGGAAAAATGGCGCAAAATGTTCGCAATGCCCTACAGGTAGATAATATCCAGTTTTTTCCGCGAAAAAAACAAAAGATTCTGAAAGCCAGCCAAAATACGTAAATATCCCAGTAGATAGGATAGGAGAGTTCTGGACCACTTTTTCCCACGGGTATCGGATTACCGCCCCCCCACGGGTACCGCCCCACGGGTACCGCCCCCACGGGTACCGCCCCCACGGGTACCGCCCCCATGGGTACCGCCCCCCACAGGTACCGCCCCCCACGGGTACCACCCCCACGGGTACCGCCCCCCACGCCCCCACAGGTACCGCCCCCCACAGGTAACGCCCCCCACAGGTACCGCCCCCCACAGGTACCGCCCCCACAGGTACCGCCCCCCACAGGTACCGCCACCCACAGGTACCGCCCCCCACAGGTACCGCCCCCCACAGGTACCGCCCCACAGGTACCGCCCCCCACGGGTACCGCCCCCACGGGTATCGGATTACCGCCCCCCACGCCCCCACGGGTACCGCCCCCACAGGTACCGCCCCCACAGGTACCGCCCCCACGGGTACCGCCCCGCATGACGTCACCTGTTATCGCTTCCGGTGTTTTTTTCCCACGGGTATCGGATTACCGCCCCCGCATGACGTCACCTGTTATCGCTTCCGGTGTTTTTTTCCCACGGGTATCGGATTACCGCCCCCGCATGACGTCACCTGTTATCGCTGTCTGGGGCGCCATTTCTTATCGCTGTCGGGGTGTTTCCCACGGATGACGGCATTTCTTATCGCTGTCAAGGTGTTTCCCACGGGCAGGTGTTTTCCCACGGCCAGGTGTTTACCAACCGCGATGAGTCATGCTGATGAATAGGTGTGATAAGAAGTCAAGGTCAAAGTTCAAGGTCAAAGGAATTTTCCCAACCGCGGTGGGAGTCATATCCCAGGAAACACCTATGACATCATCTTCAATTTCGCAACAACACGCAATATTCTGATTTCGCAACAAAATGCAATATTCTGAGTCATATCTCAATTCTGAGTCATATCCCAGGAAACACCTATGACATCAACTTCAATTTCGCAACAACACGCAATATTCTGATTTCGCAACAAAATGCAATATTCTGAGTCATATCTCAATTCTGAGTCATATCCCAGGAAACACCTATGACATCATCTTCAATTTCGCAACAACACGCAATATTCTGATTTCGCAACAAAATGCAATATTCTGAGTCATATCTCAATTCTGAGTCATATCCCAGGAAACACCTATGACATCATCTTCAATTTCGCAACAACACGCAATATTCTGATTTCGCAACAAAATGCAATATTCTGAGTCATATCTGAAACACATTACCCCAAATACCTAAACCTTGAATCATCTACATAAACATCCTGCACATAATATTCCCATAACCACAAAAATAATAAACATCCACTTGAAATCCAATAACTTCCCAGAAACGAAAATGCCAATCACCGGAAATTCCACTGATAAGGTGGAACACAAAAGATCGTATTACTGCACTAGTTGCAAATCGGATCGGCATAACGTAAACAATTGCCCTTATTTGAAAGATAAAGATAAAAGAAGGAAATAATAATCGGATCGGCATAACGTAAACAATTGCCCTTATTTGAAAGATAAAGATAAAAGAAGGAAATAATAAATAAAGATTAGCGATGGGCTAAATACAAAATTATAGTAATTATAATATTAGGTTACCCTTAAGGAATTTATAAAATAAACAATAGAATTATATAAAAAGACAAGACCCCAACAGGAATCATTCCAGTTGCTATTCTGCGTTGTAAACCAGTATTCATTCAAAGTGAATTTTTATACCTTGTCGAAAATATATAAAAAATTGCAAAAGATAAAAAGTGATTAAAATTTAAAAAGTTTATTTTAAATATAAAATAACTAAGTTTTTATTTAAAGTGGAAAAGGAAGAATTAGATCTTTCAGATATACAATCCTCTGCTTTCACTTTGCATCTCAATTTAGAAAAGTTTTTATTTTGAGCTCAGTGAAAAAACACGAAGTGAATTGTATTCCTTAAAATGTTTTGTGAATTTTGTAATATCGAAGTCAATAGTGCTTGTTGGAACTATCATGTGCGAACCAATGCTCACAAAAATAAATCTATAGAGCCCCTCAACGAACATTTTAAAAGGGTAAAAAGTTGTTTTGGACAGCGAATGGAAACTCTTGTTTTTGAAAACAAAGATGAGGGTCTATTAAATTCGGCGGAGTTTTTAAAGATGATGGAAGATCCGTTAGTGAGTTATCTGATGAGTGCACTATATGAACGCGTGACACTCAAATTCAACATTGAACTCTTTGCTGAATTCATTAAAATGAATGATGATGATGAAAACGATTGCATAATAAGCATTAAGTCTTTCCATACAAAAATGCAAGCGATAATTCAAAAAAGTGAGTTGAAATTAGCTTTCGATAATATGGCTAATGAAATTCGAATCAAAATGGAGGAATTCCAGGAGAAAGACAGTGGATGGGCTCTCCTTAGAATTACGCACTGTGAGTTAAATATAAACGATTTTAAACCATTGAGAGGAACAAGTTATATTCCGCTACCAAGACAATTGGCAAATAAGAAGGCTTGCATTAATATTAAGAACCGCGACAGTTATTGTTTTAAATGGTGCATAATTTCCGCAATGTGTCCGACAGATCATCATTCAGAAAGAACGACATCATACCGAATTGATGACATTGCAGACAGCGTTATACATCTTCAAAACGGTATAGTGTTGAATTTTCGGGGACTCAAGTTTCCGCTACAGGTGCAAGATATTGACAAATTTGAGGAATTAAACCAATCAATCAGTGTTAACTTATTTGGATACGATGAAGAGTTAAGAAAGGTTATCGGTCCATATCATATCACAAAGCAAGAAAAATCGCATCACATCAATCTGCTCCTGCTGCAATCCAACGAAGATTGTCATTATGTCTGGATTAAACATATTTCAAGGTATGTAATAGGGAATATTGTGTGTGTGTGTGTGTGTGTGTATGCGTGATTACATGAATTATTTTTCTTCTTTAAAGGTTGATTCGCTGTCAACAAACGCTACACAATGGTGCTATCTATGTTTGCAACAAATGCCTGCAATATTTTATTTCGAGCGAGAAACTGCAACTGCATAAAAACAGCTGTAGCAGAGTAGTCACGAAAATGGTGGAACCGGAGAAAGCAACGCTGCAGTACAAAAGCTATGGACGACAACTCGAGGTACCTTTTGTCATCTATGCAGATTTTGAATGCCTTCTTCAGGACGTCGATACATGTGCACCCAATCCAACACTTTCATCAACGTCAACAATCCAAGAACATACCCCTTGTGCTTTCTCTTATTTCATCAAGTGTTCATTCGATTCAAAATTAGACAGATTCAGGTTATACAAAGGTCCAGATTCACCCAAAGAATTCGTTAATTCCATTGTAAATGACGTAAAATGGTTTTATATAAATCATATCAAGAATCCAAAGTCAATGGATGCTCTATCGTCGGAAGAAGAAAAGGTTCAAAGGGAATCGATTTTCTGTCACATTTGTGAAAAAGAGCTTGACAATGATAGAGTCCGAGACTATTGTCACTTTACTGGAAAATATAGAGGTCCCGCTCATAACGAATGCAATTTATTGTATCGAGTACCGAAATTCGTTCCAATATTATTTCACAACCTCTCAGGCTATGATTGTCATTTGTTTGTGAAAGAATTAGATAGCATTGATGGGGAAATATCTATTATACCCATTAATAAGGAATTATACGTTTCATTATCTAAACGAATTCAAGTCGATGAGTTTGAAACGATTGAGCTTAGGTTCTTAGACTCAGCCAGATTCATGCAGAGTAGTTTGGATGCTCTAGTGAAAAATCTTTCTCCAGTAGATCTGAAAACTGTAAGATCAGTATATGAAGATGAGGAGAAATTCCATCTGCTTACAAGAAAGGGTGTATTTCCCTACGATTATATTAACTCGTGGGATCGATTGAATGAAGTTTGTTTACCACCTCGAGAAAGCTTTTACAACAAAATGACAAATAGCGAGTGCAATGAGATTGATTATAAACACGCTGAAAATGTATGGAAAGTTTTCAATTGTACAACGATTTGGGACTATTTGGAATTATATCTGAAGACAGATGTGCTGCTTCTGACAGACGTTTTCGAAAATTTCAGGAAAGTTTGTAAAAATATCTATGGACTTGACCCTTGCCAATACTATACAACTCCTGGGTTATCGTGGGATGCCATGCTCAAAATAACATCTGTTAAACTTGATCTTCTAACAGATATAAACATGCATCACTTCATACAACGAGGAATCAGAGGTGGTATTACTCAATGCTCACATCGTCACTCAAAAGCTAACAACAAATACTTGGAAGATTATAAAGAAGAGGATCCTTCCAAATATCTGATGTATGTAGACGCAAACAATCTATATGGTTGGGCAATGTCACAGCCACTTCCCCATTCTGAATTCCAGTGGGTTGAAAATATAGATGAGATTGATATTCTTAATATTGCAATAGACGCGGACATTGGCTACATATTGGAAGTTGATTTGGAGTATCCAACAACAAAGCACGATGAGCATAACGATTTACCTTTCTGTGCAGAAAATAAAAAAGCACCTGGTTCGAAAACTGCGAAATTGATCACTGACTTAACTAACAAACAAAATTATGTGATTCACTATAGAAATCTACAGCAATGCATTGCGAATGGTTTGAAATTGACCCGTGTCCATAGAGTTTTACAGTTTAAACAATCGACTTGGATGAAGCAGTACATAGACTTGAACACCCAATATCGCAAAGCCAGTAAAAATTTGTTTGAGAAAAACTTTTTCAAGCTTTTAAACAACGCAGTATATGGCAAAACGATGGAAAATGTGGATAAAAGGAAAGATGTGAAGATTGTGACGGATTGGGAAAGCCGAGGCAGACACTCAGGCGCACGAAGTCTTATATCCAAGCCAAATTTTCATAGTGCAGCCGTTTTTACCCCCAATATGGCAGCTATTCAAATGGATAGAGTATTCACATGTTACAACAAACCGACTTATCTTGGTTTCACCGTGCTTGATCTATCAAAATTGAAAATGTATGATTTTCATTATAGTTTCATGAAGCCCAAATATAATGAGAAAATTATTCTCAACTATATGGATACGGATTCATTTATCTATACTATTCAAACAAACGACTTTTACAGTGATATTATACCGGATATAGACAATCACTTTGATACTTCTGAGTACCCCCAAGATAACATATATAATATTCCGCTGAAAAACGGAAAAGTGTTGGGTATGATGAAAGACGAAAATAGTGGAAAAGTCATGAAGGAGTTTATAGGATTAAGAGCTAAAATGTATTCTTTAAGTATAGAAAATGGTGATACAATTAAAAAAGCAAAAGGTGTAAAGAAGCTTATTATGGATGGACTAAATTTAGATGATTATAGAGATTGCTTGTTTAGAAAAAAGATATTTAGAGGTAGTATGTACGTGTTTAGATCTAAGCTTCACAATTTATATACTGAATGTATAAATAAGGTTTCTTTAAGTTATTTAGATGATAAGCGATATATAAGGGAAGATGGGGTTAGCACATATGCATGGGGACATTATAATATTGTAATGGATGTAGAATAGGAAGATTGAAATAAATAATAAAATTGAATGAAGCAGAGAATGGAGTTTTTGAAAATATTTGTTGTTGTTTCGAGTATCGGAATACCTTTTCTTCAAGGTAATCCCTTACCAGTGGTGAGGATTTCGGCAAGATTTGCTTAGAAAAGAAATGGAATAATCGAAAGTAAAAATATTTTTTACAGACATTTCAAATTAGAATTCGATGACGAAAATATCTTAACAGTACGATGCACATATGATAGCAACTATTCCGAACGTTCAATCAAAATCTCGTGCTTTGAATACCGTGAGTTTGAAGCCGAGAGGATTCTTAGCAATGGCGAAGTTGAATACATAAAACAACAACAAGACCTCAATTATTGATCAGATGTAGAATTTTTAGATTTAAAGAACATGAAGCAAACATATACCATGAGTATTACTTGAACCGTCAACCGCTTCACAACGATGGATACTAAAGACGATAATGGTGATCTTCAGCGTTCTATTGAGGAATATAAACAATTTTTTGTTGATAGCAAGCAACTAATTTTAACGGAGCACTTTGATAAATTTGTAAACAATTACACGTTTTTGAAAGCCTACGCTGACATGCAACAAAAAGTCAACAAGTTTGGTAAACATTATGTGAACTGTCCTTGGGCTTATGATGATGCAGAATGCGGTCCCGATACTTGTGAATGTTACAGTGTTCATAGGAGATTGTGTGAAGTTAAAAGGCTTGTTCAATTTTATAAACGATTAACAAATAAATAAATTTTATTTTTCAGTTATAACCACAATGTTTTATTTTGAATCTTAACACTAAAACAATGAATGAGTTATTCCATATCTTTAAAATTTATCCAGGAATTATGTTCTTTTGAAAACCCCAACCACTTTACAAATGCTTTATTTCCCCTCCTTTTTAAAACTTTTTCCACAAGATAAAACGACGGATTCTTAGCTTTTAGCAGTTCAAGTTCATAAAATCCTCCTTCGATTGGATTTCCTTCATAATCTTCCAAAAGATATGTGACGGGGTTGGTTATTTGAATTTGATGAATTTTAAAAATCTCCGTTGTCCAGTTTGGTGTATATCCTTTTTCAAATATATGCTTGTATTTACTAATTCGTACATAGTCACCCACTTTATATTTCGACTTTCCCATTACTTTAATATTGTTGTACACGGTGGACAGAAGTGACAGTTCATTTGAGCTATTTACAGCAGAAGGAGCCATTTTTATTGTTCGATGTTTTTTGTTATTATACCCCTTGGTCAAATCATCAACGAGACTAATCCACTTGTAATTTCCATTCATGCTAAACTCCTTCCACATCATGTTCTTCAGTGTACGATTGAATCGTTCAACAATTGACGCCTTAAGAGAGCTATACGTGGAATAGTGGTTTATTTGATATTGTTCCATAATGTTTTTGAAATGTTTGTTGTAGAATTCTTTTCCGTCGTCTGTTTGCAAGTTTTTAGGAATGCGCCCCTGTTAAAGTATGTGTTCAATTGCGTTGGCAACTTCTTTACCAGTCTTTGTTTTGATAGAAACCGTCCATGCATACTTAGAAAACGTGTCAATGATCGTAAGAAGGAAACGAAACCCTGTATTTTCGCTAGCATATGCTCCCATTTCAACTAAATCCGCTTGCCACAAATCATCCAAACCTTTTATAATAACACGCCGTCGCTTAAAATTTTTTCGAGCAGACGCGTGCAATTCGTTAATAACTTGTCGTTTGCTCATGATAAAAAAGACTAAGCTTGTTTACTTGTATTTTTATTAATATATATATGTAACGTTAATTCAAACAACATCAACATTTTTATTATTATCGCAGTGAATCTGAATTTGCTTGTCAACATATGCCTTTAGCTTCTCAATATACGTATCAACGTAAACTTTTGTTGTAGCATCATCATCATCTAGGGGCGTGCCAAGATGCTTTAATCGTTTGAATTTAAGAATATAATCACTGTTCTCCGCTTTGTCGAATCCTACACCTGGAGCCCCCTGCGGACCTGGAGCCCCCTGCGGACCTGGAGCCCCCTGCGGACCTGGAGCCCCCTGCGGACCTGGAGCTCCCTGCGGACCTGGAGCCCCCCGAGGACCTTCAGGTCCCTTGGGACCTGAAGGCCCTCGTTTGCCTCCACCTTCCTTTGAAAATCGACCAAATTTGTCAACACTCATTTTTTGAAACAGCTGGTGATTTCTATCGTATTTATTCTATTATTTGCGCTTCTTTCAATTCTTCAATGATCGATATAATTTCGTTGTTATGATTATTGTGACCGGCTTGTTGCGATCCAATGAGTAACTGCAATCGACTCACTAATTCATTCGGATCATCCCAATATATGTAGTCTTTCTGTTTGTCGGATGTTTGCATTAAACTATAATCTTTGTGTTTAGGTGTTTGTCTTAGCCCTCTTCCTTCTTTGTTGATGTTATCTAACAGTTTCGAAATTATTTTTCTATATTTAAAGCTTCGGTTTCCATTTATTTGACTATTGCTGTCGTAAGTACGTCTGTAAGCATTAGTGTGCAGAATAATACTTTTATAGTCTGCTAAATCTTCATTGGTATATAATTTTTCATCTGGATACTTCATAAAAAGCAGTTCGTATAAACCTCGAGTTCCTATGTAGGATTTCTCATTTACAAGTATTTGATTGCCATTGATTACGAAATTCGAATTTCCTATTTTCCACTGCTCTCCATCATCATCATCCCTATATATTCCATAAACACTGTCAATTGCAGACGGTTGATTTACATAAATATCTAGATAATGCCTAGGAATCTCCGGAAATTGGTTTTGCTTCATGTACTCTTCAAAATATTCTCGTCCTTTCGCAGTGGCAACATATTTACGAACAACTTTTGTAGAAGAAGAGTTGGATGATGTGGCAGTGAGATTTCGTTTCAAGTTTGGTGTAGGAGTTTTAAAACTGTCTTCTTCTTCTTGGTGACTATTTCCCTCATCTCGTATTGATGGAGGCTCTTCTTTAATTCCATTTTTTATGTCTTTATTATTTTGCAACAACTTGGTTCTTTTAACTAATTCTTTGAGAGGGCGCGTGATTGGTTTAAATGTTTCCTCTAGCTGAATCACTGTTCCAGCTTTGTTAGCTTTCAGCTGTTGATACTTTTTCCTTATCGAATTGGTTGTTGCTACAATATCACTGAGTAGCTGCGTCTGTTGTTGCTTATCAGACATTGTTTTTTTCATTTTTTATGAATACAACAGCAGCATTTCGTCGTCAAATTTCGAAAGGTATCTACAATATTTTGAAATATTCTTTCAATAGGCTCTAATTTGAGTTTGAAATGGTTTTTGCTGTACCTGAATCGATTTGTGTCTTTTTCGAATTGTTTGGTACTGTCTTCACTGTTGCTGCTGTACTGAAACCTTATTGAATTGTTATTAAACTGTATTGAACAGCTATCGAGCTGCATCAAGCTGATAATCTGAACTGCTATTGAACTGGTATTGAACTGTTTAAACAGGTATAGAACTGCTTTGAACAGGTATTGAACTGCTTTAAACAGGTATAGAACTGCTTTGAACAGGTATTGAACTGGTAATGAACTGATTTGAACTGCTTCGATGTTTTTATAGTATT
The DNA here is from genome assembly GCA_963942545.1 of Oxycera nigricornis. Classification (NCBI taxonomy): domain Eukaryota; kingdom Metazoa; phylum Arthropoda; class Insecta; order Diptera; family Stratiomyidae; genus Oxycera; species Oxycera nigricornis. The sequence goes on from OZ012660.1 coordinate 24,586,045, forward strand.
ATGAATACATCAAACCCCTTTCGATATATCGGATTACCACCCCCACGGGTATCGGATTACCACCCCCCCGCCCCCCTCAACGGGTATCGGATTACCGCCCCCGCATGACGTCACCTGTTATCGCTTCCGGTGTTTTTTTCCCACGGGTATCGGATTACCGCCCCCGCATGACGTCATCTGTTATCGCTTCCGGTGGCGCCATTTCTTATCGCTGTCTGGGGCGCCATTTCTTATCGCTGTCTGGGGCGCCATTTCTTATCGCTGTCGGGGTGTTTCCCACGGCCAGGTGTTTACCAACCGCGATGAGTCATGCTGATGAATAGGTGTCATAAGAAGTCAAGGTCGGTGTCAAGGTGTTTTCCCACGGCCAGGTGTTTACCAACCGCGATGAGTCATGCTGATGAATAGGTGTGATAAGAAGTCAAGGTCAAAGGTCAAAGGTCAAGGGTCAAAGGTCAAAGGTCAAAGGTCAAGGGTCAAAGGTCAAGGGTCAAAGGTCAAGGGTCAAAGGTCAAGGGTCAAAGGTCAAGGGTCAAAGGTCAAGGGTCAAAGGTCAAGGGTCAAAGGTCAAAGGAGTTTTCCCAACCGCGGTGAGTCATATCCCAGGAAACACCTATAACATCATCTTCAATTTCGCAACAACACGCAATATTCTGATTTCGCAACAAAATGCAATATTCTGAGTCATATCTCAATTCTGAGTCATATCCCAGGAAACACCTATGACATCATCTTCAATTTCGCAACAACACGCAATATTCTGAGTCATATCTCAATTCTGAGTCATATCCCAGGAAACACCTATGACATCATCTTCAATTTCGCAACAACACGCAATATTCTGATTTCGCAACAAAATGGAATATTCTGAGTCATATCCCAGGAAACTTCTATGACATCATCTTCAATTTCGCAACAACACGCAATATTCTGATTTCGCAACAACACGCAATATTCTGAGTCATATCTCAATTCTGAGTCATATCCCAGGAAACACCTATGACATCATCTTCAATTTCGCAACAACACGCAATATTCTGATTTCGCAACAAAATGCAATATTCTGAGTCATATCCCAGGAAACACCTATAACATCATCTTCAATTTCGCAACAACACGCAATATTCTGATTCCGCAACAAAATGCAATAATCTGAGACATATCTCAATTCTGAGTCATATCCCAGGAAACACCTATGACATCATCTTCAATTTCGCAACAACACGCAATATTCTGATTTCGCAACAAAATGCAATATTCTGAGTCATATCTGAAACACATTACCCCAAATACCTAAACCTTGAATCATCTACATAAACATCCTGCACATAATATTCCCATAACCACAAAAATAATAAACATCCACTTGAAATCCAATAACTTCCCAGAAACGAAAATGCCAACCACCGGAAATTCCACTGATAAGGTGGAACACAAAAGATCGTATTACTGCACTAGTTGCAAATCGGATCGGCATAACGTAAACAATTGCCCTTATTTGAAAGATAAAGATAAAAGAAGGAAATAATAATCGGATCGGCATAACGTAAACAATTGCCCTTATTTGAAAGATAAAGATAAAAGAAGGAAATAATAAATAAAGATTAGCGATGGGCTAAATACAAAATTATAGTAGTTATAATATTAGGTTACCCTTAAGGAATTTATAAAATAAACAATAGAATTATATAAAAAGACAAGACCCCAACAGGAATCATTCCAGTTGCTATTCTGCGTTGTAAACCAGTATCCATTCAAAGTGAATTTTTATACCTTGTCGAAAAAATATAAAAAATTGCAAAAGATAAAAAGTGATTAAAATTTAAAAAGTTTATTTTAAATATAAAATAACTAAGTTTTTATTTAAAGTGGAAAAGGAAGAATTGAATCTGTCAGATATCCAATCCTCTGCTTTCACTTTGCATCTCAATTTAGGAAAGTTTTTAATTTTGAGCTCAGTGAAAAAACAAGAAGTGAATTGTATTCCTTAAAATGTTTTGTGAATTTTGTAATATCGAAGTCAATAGTGCTTGTTGGAACTATCATGTGCGAACCAATGCTCACAAAAATAAATCTATAGAGCCCCTCAACGAACATTTTAAAAGGGTAAAAAGTTGTTTTGGACAGCGAATGGAAACTCTTGTTTTTGAAAACAAAGATGAGGGTCTTTTAAATTCGGCGGAGTTTTTAAAGATGATGGAAGATCCGTTAGTGAATTATCTGATGAGTGCACTAGATGAACGCGTGACACTCAAATTCAACATTGAACTCTTTGCTGAATTCATTAAAATGAATGATGATGATGAAAACGATTGCATAATAAGCATTAAGTCTTTCCATACAAAAATGCAAGCGATAATTCAAAAAAGTGAGTTGAAATTAGCTTTCGATAATATGGCTAATGAAATTCGAATCAAAATGGAGGAATTCCAGGAGAAAGACAGTGGATGGGCTCTCCTTAGAATTACGCACTGTGAGTTAAATATAAACGATTTTAAACCATTGAGAGGAACAAGTTATATTCCGCTACCAAGACAATTGGCAAATAAGAAGGCTTGCATTAATATTAAGAACCGCGACAGTTATTGTTTTAAATGGTGCATAATTTCCGCAATGTGTCCGACAGATCATCATTCACAGAGAACTACATCATACCGAATTGATGACATTGCTGACAGCGTTATACATCTTCAAAATGGTATAGTGTTGAATTTTCGGGGACTCAAGTTTCCGCTACAGGTGCAAGATATTGACAAATTTGAGGAATTAAACCAAACAATCAGTGTTAATTTATTTGGATACGATGAAGAGTTAAAAAAAGTTATCGGTCCATATCATATCACAAAGCAAGAAAAATCGCATCACATCAATCTGCTCCTGCTGCAATCCAACGAAGATTGTCATTATGTTTGGATTAAACATATTTCAAGGTATGTAATAGGGAATATTGTGTGTGTGTGTCTGTGTTTGGGGTTTGTAAATTTTTTTTCTTCTTCTTTAAAGGTTGATTCGCTGTCAACAAACGCTACACGAAGGTTCTATATATGTTTGCAACAAATGCCTGCAATATTTTATGTCGAGTGAGAAACTGCAACTGCATAAAAACAGCTGTAGCAGAGTAGTCACGAAAATGGTGGAACCGGAGAAAGCAACGCTGCAGTACAAAAGCTATGGACGACAACTCGAGGTACCTTTTGTCATCTATGCAGATTTTGAATGCCTTCTTCAGGACGTCGATACATGTGCACCCAATCCAACACTTTCATCAACGTCAACAATCCAAGAACATACCCCTTGTGCTTTCTCTTATTTCATCAAGTGTTCATTCGATTCAAAATTAGACAGATTCAGATTATACAAAGGTCCAGATTCACCCAAAGAATTCGTTAATTCCATTGTAAATGACGTAAAATGGTTTTATATAAATCATATCAAGAATCCAAAGTCAATGGATGCTCTATCGTCGGAAGAAGAAAAGGTTCAAAACGAATCGATTTTCTGTCACATTTGTAAAAAAGAGCTTGACAATGATAGAGTCCGAGACCATTGTCATTTTACTGGAAAATATAGAGGCCCCGCTCATAATGAATGCAATTTATTGTATCGAGTACCGAAATTCTTTCCAATATTATTTCACAACCTCTCAGGCTATGATTGTCATTTGTTTGTGAAAGAATTAGATAGCATTGATGGGGAAATATCTATTATACCCATTAATAAGGAATTATACGTTTCATTATCTAAACGAATTCAAGTCGATGAGTTTGAAACGATTGAGCTTAGGTTCTTAGACTCAGCCAGATTCATGCAGAGTAGTTTGGATGCTCTAGTGAAAAATCTTTCTCCAGTAGATCTGAAAACTGTAAGATCAGTATATGAAGATGAGGAGAAATTCCATCTGCTTACAAGAAAGGGTGTATTTCCCTACGATTATATTAACTCGTGGGATCGATTGAATGAAGTTTGTTTACCACCTCGAGAAAGCTTTTACAACAAAATGACAAATAGCGAGTGCAATGAGATTGATTATAAACACGCTGAAAATGTATGGAAAGTTTTCAATTGCACAACGATTTGGGACTATTTGGAATTATATCTGAAGACAGATGTGCTGCTTCTGACAGACGTTTTCGAAAATTTCAGGAAAGTTTGTAAAAATATCTATGGACTTGACCCTTGCCAATACTATACAACTCCTGGTTTATCGTGGGATGCCATGCTCAAAATAACATCGGTTAAACTTGATCTTCTAACAGATATAAACATGCATCACTTCATACAACGAGGAATCAGAGGTGGTATTACTCAATGCTCGCATCGTCACTCAAAAGCTAACAACAAATACTTGGAAGATTATAAAGAAGAGGATCCTTCCAAATATCTGATGTATGTAGACGCAAACAATCTATATGGTTGGGCAATGTCACAGCCACTTCCCCATTCTGAATTCCAGTGGGTTGAAAATATAGATGAGATTGATATTCTTAATATTGCAATAGACGCGGACATTGGCTACATATTGGAAGTTGATTTGGAGTATCCAACAACAAAGCACGATGAGCATAACGATTTACCTTTCTGTGCAGAAAATAAAAAAGCACCTGGTTCGAAAACTGCGAAATTGATCACTGACTTAACTAACAAACAAAATTATGTGATTCACTATAGAAATCTACAGCAATGCATTGCGAATGGTTTGAAATTGACCCGTGTCCATAGAGTTTTACAGTTTAAACAATCGACTTGGATGAAGCAGTACATAGACTTGAACACCCAATATCGCAAAGCCAGTAAAAATTTGTTTGAGAAAAACTTTTTCAAGCTTTTAAACAACGCAGTATATGGCAAAACGATGGAAAATGTGGATAAAAGGAAAGATGTGAAGATTGTGACGGATTGGGAAAGCCGAGGCAGACACTCAGGCGCACGAAGTCTTATATCGAAGCCAAATTTTCATAGTGCAGCCGTTTTTACCCCCAATATGGCAGCTATTCAAATGGATAGAGTATTCACATGTTACAACAAACCGACTTATCTTGGTTTCACCGTGCTTGATCTATCAAAATTGAAAATGTATGATTTTCATTATCGTTTCATGAAGCCCAAATATAATGAGAAAATTATTCTCAACTATATGGATACGGATTCATTTATCTATACTATTCAAACAAACGACTTTTACAGTGATATTATACCGGATATAGACAATCACTTTGATACTTCTGAGTACCCCCAAGATAACATATATAATATTCCGCTGAAAAACGGAAAAGTGTTGGGTATGATGAAAGACGAAAATAGTGGAAAAGTCATGAAGGAGTTTATAGGATTAAGAGCTAAAATGTATTCTTTAAGTATAGAAAATTGTGATACAATTAAAAAAGCAAAAGGTGTAAAGAAGCTTATTATGGATGGACTAAATTTAGATGATTATAGAGATTGCTTGTTTAGAAAAAAGATATTTAGAGGTAGTATGTACGTGTTTAGATCTAAGCTTCACAATTTATATACTGAATGTATAAATAAGGTTTCTTTAAGTTATTTAGATGATAAGCGATATATAAGGGAAGATGGGGTTAGCACATATGCATGGGGACATTATAATATTGTAATGGATGTAGAATAGGAAGATTGAAATAAATAATAAAATTGAATGAAGCAGAGAATGGAGTTTTTGAAAATATTTGTTGTTGTTTCGAGTATCGGAATACCTTTTCTTCAAGGTAATCCCCTACCAGTGGTGAGGATTTCGGCAAGATTTGCTTAGAAAAGAAATGGAATAATCGAAAGTAAAAATATTTTTTACAGACATTTCAAATTAGAATTCGATGACGAAAATATCTTAACAGTACGATGCACATATGATAGCAACTATTCCGAACGTTCACTCAAAATCTCGTGCTTTGAATACCGTGAGTTTGAAGCCGAGAGGATTCTTAGCAATGGCGAAGTTGAATACATAAAACAACAACAAGACCTCAATTATTGATCAGATGTAGAATTTTTAGATTTAAAGAACATGAAGCAAACATATACCATGAGTATTACTTGAACCGTCAACCGCTTCACAACGATGGATACTAAAGACGATAATGGTGATCTTCAGCGTTCTATTGAGGAATATAAACAATTTTTTGTTGATAGCAAGCAACTAATTTTAACGGAGCACTTTGATAAATTTGTAAACAATTACACGTTTTTGAAAGCCTACGCTGACATGCAACAAAAAGTCAACAAGTTTGGTAAACATTATGTGAACTGTCCTTGGGCTTATGATGATGCAGAATGCGGTCCCGATACTTGTGAATGTTACAGTGTTCATAGGAGATTGTGTGAAGTTAAAAGGCTTGTTCAATTTTATAAACGATTAACAAATAAATAAATTTTATTTTTCAGTTATAACCACAATGTTTTATTTTGAATCTTAACACTAAAACAATGAATGAGTTATTCCATATCTTTAAAATTTATCCAGGAATTATGTTCTTTTGAAAACCCCAACCACTTTACAAATGCTTTATTTCCCCTCCTTTTTAAAACTTTTTCCACAAGATAAAACGACGGATTCTTAGCTTTTAGCAGTTCAAGTTCATAAAATCCTCCTTCGATTGGATTTCCTTCATAATCTTCCAAAAGATATGTGACGGGGTTGGTTATTTGAATTTGATGAATTTTAAAAATCTCCGTTGTCCAGTTTGGTGTATATCCTTTTTCAAATATATGCTTGTATTTACTAATTCGTACATAGTCACCCACTTTATATTTCGACTTTCCCATTACTTTAATATTGTTGTACACGGTGGACAGAAGTGACAGTTCATTTGAGCTATTTACAGCAGAAGGAGCCATTTTTATTGTTCGATGTTTTTTGTTATTATACCCCTTGGTCAAATCATCAACGAGACTAATCCACTTGTAATTTCCATTCATGCTAAACTCCTTCCACATCATGTTCTTCAGTGTACGATTGAATCGTTCAACAATTGACGCCTTAAGAGAGCTATACGTGGAATAGTGGTTTATTTGATATTGTTCCATAATGTTTTTGAAATGTTTGTTGTAGAATTCTTTTCCGTCGTCTGTTTGCAAGTTTTTAGGAATGCGCCCCTGTTAAAGTATGTGTTCAATTGCGTTGGCAACTTCTTTACCAGTCTTTGTTTTGATAGAAACCGTCCATGCATACTTAGAAAACGTGTCAATGATCGTAAGAAGGAAACGAAACCCTGTATTTTCGCTAGCATATGCTCCCATTTCAACTAAATCCGCTTGCCACAAATCATCCAAACCTTTTATAATAACACGCCGTCGCTTAAAATTTTTTCGAGCAGACGCGTGCAATTCGTTAATAACTTGTCGTTTGCTCATGATAAAAAAGACTAAGCTTGTTTACTTGTATTTTTATTAATATATATATGTAACGTTAATTCAAACAACATCAACATTTTTATTATTATCGCAGTGAATCTGAATTTGCTTGTCAACATATGCCTTTAGCTTCTCAATATACGTATCAACGTAAACTTTTGTTGTAGCATCATCATCATCTAGGGGCGTGCCAAGATGCTTTAATCGTTTGAATTTAAGAATATAATCACTGTTCTCCGCTTTGTCGAATCCTACACCTGGAGCCCCCTGCGGACCTGGAGCCCCCTGCGGACCTGGAGCCCCCTGCGGACCTGGAGCCCCCTGCGGACCTGGAGCTCCCTGCGGACCTGGAGCCCCCCGAGGACCTTCAGGTCCCTTGGGACCTGAAGGCCCTCGTTTGCCTCCACCTTCCTTTGAAAATCGACCAAATTTGTCAACACTCATTTTTTGAAACAGCTGGTGATTTCTATCGTATTTATTCTATTATTTGCGCTTCTTTCAATTCTTCAATGATCGATATAATTTCGTTGTTATGATTATTGTGACCGGCTTGTTGCGATCCAATGAGTAACTGCAATCGACTCACTAATTCATTCGGATCATCCCAATATATGTAGTCTTTCTGTTTGTCGGATGTTTGCATTAAACTATAATCTTTGTGTTTAGGTGTTTGTCTTAGCCCTCTTCCTTCTTTGTTGATGTTATCTAACAGTTTCGAAATTATTTTTCTATATTTAAAGCTTCGGTTTCCATTTATTTGACTATTGCTGTCGTAAGTACGTCTGTAAGCATTAGTGTGCAGAATAATACTTTTATAGTCTGCTAAATCTTCATTGGTATATAATTTTTCATCTGGATACTTCATAAAAAGCAGTTCGTATAAACCTCGAGTTCCTATGTAGGATTTCTCATTTACAAGTATTTGATTGCCATTGATTACGAAATTCGAATTTCCTATTTTCCACTGCTCTCCATCATCATCATCCCTATATATTCCATAAACACTGTCAATTGCAGACGGTTGATTTACATAAATATCTAGATAATGCCTAGGAATCTCCGGAAATTGGTTTTGCTTCATGTACTCTTCAAAATATTCTCGTCCTTTCGCAGTGGCAACATATTTACGAACAACTTTTGTAGAAGAAGAGTTGGATGATGTGGCAGTGAGATTTCGTTTCAAGTTTGGTGTAGGAGTTTTAAAACTGTCTTCTTCTTCTTCTTGGTGACTATTTCCCTCATCTCGTATTGATGGAGGCTCTTCTTTAATTCCATTTTTTATGTCTTTATTATTTTGCAACAACTTGGTTCTTTTAACTAATTCTTTGAGAGGGCGCGTGATTGGTTTAAATGTTTCCTCTAGCTGAATCACTGTTCCAGCTTTGTTAGCTTTCAGCTGTTGATACTTTTTCCTTATCGAATTGGTTGTTGCTACAATATCACTGAGTAGCTGCGTCTGTTGTTGCTTATCAGACATTGTTTTTTTCATTTTTTATGAATACAACAGCAGCATTTCGTCGTCAAATTTCGAAAGGTATCTACAATATTTTGAAATATTCTTTCAATAGGCTCTAATTTGAGTTTGAAATGGTTTTTGCTGTACCTGAATCGATTTGTGTCTTTTTCGAATTGTTTGGTACTGTCTTCACTGTTGCTGCTGTACTGAATTGTTATCAAACTGTATTGAACAGCTATCGAGCTGCATCAAGCTGGTAATCTGAACTGCTATTGAACTGCTTGGAACTGGTATTGAACTGCTTTGAACAGGTATTGAACTGCTTGGAACAGGTATTGAACTGCTTTAAACAGGTATAGAACTGCTTTGAACAGGTATTGAACTGGTAATGAACTGATTTGAACTGCTTCGATGTTTTTATAGTATTATGAATACATCAAACCCCTTTCGATATCGACCCTTGTCTAAGGGACTGTCTTTATCAATTACACAGAACCCATATTTATCGCTCCAACATTTTCCACAGATGTTTCTAAACTGATCGAAAGTCATGTCTGTGTTTACGTGATTATTGTAAATGTGTCTTAAATTCATATCATCCTGTTTGAATATAATCAAAAAATTTGCATTATCTCGAATAAGGTGTTTCGGTATTCTCGTATAAGTTTGACACAGATAAAAACTATCGATATTATGATGTCTTCCCATACAGAAATATAATCGAACGTTATCTTGTTTCTCGTTGGCAATATCATCGAAAATGAAAACAGAGTTAGACTCAGCTTTATCTGGTGGAATCACTGCACTATTGTTTGAAAATGTATAAAAGCCTAGTCCAGAAATAGGTTTTACAGCTTGCTTTAAATGTCTATATTTGGATTGATGTAATGATTTCGAGTAGACGTAGATGTTTTCAAATTTAACGCCATTGGGATGTTTCAACAGGGATATCATAACGTTAGTTTTACCACAGTTGGAGGGACCCACAATTATAGCTCGAATACTATTAGGCAATAAATTGCTATGTTTATTTGTAAAGGGTTCATTTGCAATGTCAACATTTTCCACCAATAACTTTTGGTGTTGTTGTATAAACCGCATCCTGATAACTGAAGAGCAAACATGTAAATGACTAGGTTTTAACGAAAGTTTTACAGTCGGCGATGAGTTGTTAAACAAGGTGTATCGCGATCAGTATAAAATGATTGATCATAAAAAGAAATGTACTAGTAGTTTACGAAAAGCCGTGAGCGGAAGAGGGTTCATTAATACTCTAATTAATAAACTACCGATTGAACTGCATTTGCCTGGCTATCAATATTGTGGACCTGGCACGAAGCTTCAAAAACGACTTGCCCGAGGAGACGCCGGAATAAATCCCCTTGACGAAGCGTGTAAAGAGCACGATATTGGTTATTCACAATTTAAAGAAACGAGCGATCGTCACAAACTAGATAAGATATTAACTGAAAAGGCGTGGCAACGCGTTAGATCAGCAGACGCAGGATTAGCCGAACGCACTAACGCGTTACTAGTAGCCAATATGATGAAAGCTAAAGTAAAATTAGGAATGGGATTGAAAGATAAACAGAAATTTGGAACAGTTATTTCCAAAGTCCGAAAAATCATTAAACAGAAGAAACCCAACAGTATGAAGGCGAGTATTAAGGTAGCCTTAGCTGCTGCAAAAAATATTACAAAAGGACGGAAAAAAGCTATCAAAACTCCAAGAATAATACCCATTCCTAAAGTTGGTGGAGTTTTGCCGTTCCTAATTCCTCTTTTCGCAGGATTATCTGCTATTGGTGCTTTATCAGGTGGAGCTGCGGGAATAGCTAAAGCTGTTGATGATGCTAATAATGCCAAAAATACATTAGAGGAAAAAAAGCGACATAACCAGAAAATGGAGCAGATAACATTAGGTCGAGGATTACATTTGAAGCCGTACAGAAAAGGCTTAGGGTTGTATTTAAATCCTGTTCCAAAAACTTTTAAAAACGCTACCCAAGAGAGCATTAAATGAAAATGATTTGAGAAAGTTTGCAAGATTCTTACCAACCTTCAGAGGAGTTTTTATGCGAAATAATTTACCAAAGGGATTTGCCATGCAAAACGAGTGTGGTATAGTAAATTTAGATAATATTCAAGGCTCTGGTACCCATTGGGTAGCGTACAACAAACAAAATCGTTATGTGGAATACTTTGATAGTTTTGGTAATTTACCTCCACCGATAGAATTACTAGGATATCTGGGATCTAATATAAAATACAACTACAATACATATCAAAGCTATGACTCATACAACTGTGGACATTTATGTTTAAGATTTTTATACAAACGTTTGTAAATTGTCTAGTGCATTCATATAAATAAATACTTTACTAAAAAAACCCAATCATTGTGTTATATACTGCCATGGCACTAACATTAACTCTCAGTGGAAACACATCCATTCTTACAACAGAGTATTTTCCACCTATCGAATTACAAGATGACTATGTGTGCGGACTTGTTGATTTTCAAACATATAATTCTATACCTAACGTGGATGAAAACAATAATTTATTACACATTGGAAAGCACGTTATAGAAATACCCGTTGGATCATACGAAATCGATGATATTGCAAATTATCTATATAAACAGTTGGCGAAGATCAATGACAAAATAAATTTTTCAATACGTGCCAATAATAACACTCTCAAAAGTGAAATCAAGTCAACTGCTCCTATTTACTTCAACAAAGAAAGATCCATTGGTCAATTGCTAGGATTTGCTAAACGAGAATTAAAAGTCAATGTCAAACACTCTTCTGATCTACCTGTAAGCATAAGTAAAGTGAACGTAATACGGATTGATTGCAACATAATTGGAAATTCTTATATTAATAATATTCCCTCGCATACAATCCACGAATTCTCACCTGAGGTAGGACCAGGCTATAAAATAGTGGAGGTTCCTAGTAATGTCATTTATTTGCCGGTAAACGTTAAACGGATAAGCACGCTAACTCTTAAGCTGATTGACCAAGACGGAGATCTAATAAACTTCAAGGGGGAAACAATAACTATCAGACTTCATTTGAAGCCGCAGAATGTTGTTATATAACGATGATAAATACCTGTCCAACAATGTAGATACAATCAGTTCAACCAGGAAAATCAGTCGAGTAAGACCCCGACTAACATTACAAAATAAACAGTTCTTGAAATTACTGGGGTTCAAATTAAAAAAACAAAAATGAGTGAGATTCTGAACGTTACACGTAAAGTCATCTATGACAATAGTATCTCGAAAATTGAATACCATAGCTACTCTCCATTTCTATCATCATTCAACTGCAGTGATGAAATTAGAATACCTCTACAACAGCAGGACTTGTGTATTTTGCCAAGTCAAAGCTTCATCTATATTGAAGGTGCTTTAATTAAATCGGATGGAACAACATCAACAACTGCTAAACTTACGAATAATAGCATCGCTTTTCTATTCGATGAGATTAGATATGAACTGAATGGAGTAGAAATCGATCGAAACAAGAATGTTGGAATAACATCGACACTGAAAAATTATGTATCACTTAGTGAAAATGAAAGTAAAATGCTTTATAATGCCGGTTGGTCGCCAGATGAATCTATCATGCCATCAAGTGGCGACTTTAACTTTTCTGTTCCGCTAAGAAATTTTTTGGGATTTGCCGAAGACTACAAGAAGATTATCGTAAATGCTAAACATGAGCTAATTCTCATTAGATCTAGAAGCGATGAAAATGCATTTGTTTCGCCCAGTGATGATGTATACATAAAAATTTTTAAACTGCAATGGAAGGTGCCACACGTTACCCCAGATGGTTCTGAAAAATTGTCAATGTTGAAATATATTGAATCAGGACAACCAATTCAAGTAAGCTTTCGAAATTGGGAACTGTACGAATATCCGGTTTTACCATCAACGACAGATCATGTATGGAATGGGAAAACTTCAAGCCAACTCGAAAAACCACGATATATTATTTTAGCGTTACAGACAAATCGAAGAAACCTCAAAAGTGAAGACGTCAGCAAATTTGATCACTGTGATTGAACCAATATCAAAATACATTTAAACTCCGAATCGTATCCTTACGATGACGTTAATATAAAATTTACACGTGATCGATTCGCTCTGCTTTATGATATGTACTGCAACTTTCAACAATCTTATTACGGGGTGCAAGCACAACCATTACTCTCACGAAACGAATATAAGAATTCAGCACCAATTATAGTAATTGATTGTTCACGTCAAAATGAATCTATAAAATCAGGTTCAGTTGACATAAGGGTAGATATCAAAACATCTGTAGATGTACCTGCCTTAACAACAGCTTATTGCTTACTTCTTCATGATCGTGTAATAGAGTACAATCCTCTCACTAAAAGATCCTACATAGGAACTCGAGGTTTATACGAACTGCTTTTTATGAAGTATCCAGATGAAAAATTATATACCAATGAAGATTTAGCAGACTATAAAAGTATTATTCTGCACACTAATGCTTACAGACGTACTTACGACAGCAATAGTCAAATAAATGGAAACCGAAGCTTTAAATATAGAAAAATAATTTCGAAACTGTTAGATAACATCAACAAAGAAGGAAGAGGGCTAAGACAAACACCTAAACACAAAGATTATAGTTTAATGCAAACATCCGACAAACAGAAAGACTACATATATTGGGATGATCCGAATGAATTAGTGAGTCGATTGCAGTTACTCATTGGATCGCAACAAGCCGGTCACAATAATCATAACAACGAAATTATATCGATCATTGAAGAATTGAAAGAAGCGCAAATAATAGAATAAATACGATAGAAATCACCAGCTGTTTCAAAAAATGAGTGTTGACAAATTTGGTCGATTTTCAAAGGAAGGTGGAGGCAAACGAGGGCCTTCAGGTCCCAAGGGACCTGAAGGTGCTCGGGGGGCTCCAGGTCCGCAGGGAGCTCCAGGTCCGCAGGGGGCTCCAGGTCAGCAGGGGGCTCCAGGTCCGCAGGGGGCTCCAGGTCCGCAGGGGGCTCCAGGTGTAGGATTCGACAAAGCGGAGAACAGTGATTATATTCTTAAATTCAAACGATTAAAGCATCTTGGCACGCCCCTAGATGATGATGATGCTACAACAAAAGTTTACGTTGATACGTATATTGAGAAGCTAAAGGCATATGTTGACAAGCAAATTCAGATTCACTGCGATAATAATAAAAATGTTGATGTTGTTTGAATTAACGTTACATATATATATTAATAAAAATACAAGTAAACAAGCTTAGTCTTTTTTATCATGAGCAAACGACAAGTTATTAACGAATTGCACGCGTCTGCTCGAAAAAATTTTAAGCGACGGCGTGTTATTATAAAAGGTTTGGATGATTTGTGGCAAGCGGATTTAGTTGAAATGGGAGCATATGCTAGCGAAAATACAGGGTTTCGTTTCCTTCTTACGATCATTGACACGTTTTCTAAGTATGCATGGACGGTTTCTATCAAAACGAAGACTGGTAAAGAAGTTGCCAACGCAATTGAACACATACTTCAACAGGGGCGCATTCCTAAAAACTTGCAAACAGACGACGGAAAAGAATTCTACAACAAACATTTCAAAAACATTATGGAACAATATCAAATAAACCACTATTCCACGTATAGCTCTCTTAAGGCGTCAATTGTTGAACGATTCAATCGTACACTGAAGAACATGATGTGGAAGGAGTTTAGCATGAATGGAAATTACAAGTGGATTAGTCTCGTTGATGATTTGACCAAGGAGTATAATAACAAAAAACATCGAACAATAAAAATGGCTCCTTCTGCTGTAAATAGCTCAAATGAACTGTCACTTCTGTCCACCGTGTACAACAATATTAAAGTAATGGGAAAGTCGAAATATAAAGTGGGTGACTATGTACGAATTAGTAAATACAAGCATATATTTGAAAAAGGATATACACCAAACTGGACAACGGAGATTTTTAAAATTCATCAAATTCAAATAACCAACCCCGTCACATATCTTTTGGAAGATTATGAAGGAAATCCAATCGAAGGAGGATTTTATGAACTTGAACTGCTAAAAGCTAAGAATCCGTCGTTTTATCTTGTGGAAAAAGTTTTAAAAAGGAGGGGAAATAAAGCATTTGTAAAGTGGTTGGGGTTTTCAAAAGAACATAATTCCTGGATAAATTTTAAAGATATGGAATAACTCATTCATTGTTTTAGTGTTAAGATTCAAAATAAAACATTGTGGTTATAACTGAAAAATAAAATTTATTTATTTGTTAATCGTTTATAAAATTGAACAAGCCTTTTAACTTCACACAATCTCCTATGAACACTGTAACATTCACAAGTATCGGGACCGCATTCTGCATCATCATAAGCCCAAGGACAGTTCACATAATGTTTACCAAACTTGTTGACTTTTTGTTGCATGTCAGCGTAGGCTTTCAAAAACGTGTAATTGTTTACAAATTTATCAAAGTGCTCCGTTAAAATTAGTTGCTTGCTATCAACAAAAAATTGTTTATATTCCTCAATAGAACGCTGAAGATCACCATTATCGTCTTTAGTATCCATCGTTGTGAAGCGGTTGACGGTTCAAGTAATACTCATGGTATATGTTTGCTTCATGTTCTTTAAATCTAAAAATTCTACATCTGACCTATAATTGAGGTTGAATTGCTGTTTCTGTTCTTGTTGAGCCTGTACTTACAGTCATTAGTCGGAAAGATAATGCTACTTGAACCGTATTGTTATCAGGTAATGCGAGATTGAAAGCTAAATTGTTAGTACTTTCATTTTCACTAAGAGTCACCACTGGTAGGGGATTACCTTGAAGAAAAGGTATTCCGATACTCGAAACAACAACAAATATTTTCAAAAACTCCATTCTCTGCTTCATTCAATTTTATTATTTATTTCAATCTTCAAGATTCTGAAAGCCAGCCAAATTCCGTAAGTATCCCTCGGCAAGCAAATGACCGGAAAAATGGCGCAAAATGTTCGCAATGCCCTACAGGCAGATAATATCCAGTTTTTTCCGCGAAAAAACAAAAGATTCTGAAAGCCAGCCAAAATACGTAAGTATCCCTCGGCAAGCAAATGACCGGAAAAATGGCGCAAAATGTTCGCAATGCCCTACAGGCAGATAATATCCAGTTTTTTCCGCGGAAAAAAACAAAAGATTCTGAAAGCCAGCGAAAATACGTAGGTATCCCTCGGCAAGCATATGACCGGAAAAATGGCGCAAAATGTTCGCAAAGACCTACCGGCAGATAATATTTAGTTTTTTCCGCGAAAAAAAACAAAAGATTCTGAAAGCCAGCCAAATTCCGTAAGTATCCCTCGGCAAGCAAATGACCGGAAAAATGGCGCAAAATGTTCGCAATGCCCTACAGGCAGATAATATCCAGTTTTTTCCGCGAAAAAACAAAAGATTCTGAAAGCCAGCCAAAATACGTAAGTATCCCTCGGCAAGCAAATGACCGGAAAAATGGCGCAAAATGTTCGCAATGCCCTACAGGCAGATAATATCCAGTTTTTTCCGCGAAAAAAACAAAAGATTCTGAAAGCCAGCCAAAATACGTAAGTATCCCTCGGCAAGGAAATGACCGGAAAAATGGCGCAAAATGTTCGCAATGCTCTACAGGCAGATAATATCCAGTTTTTTCCGCGAAAAAAACAAAAGATTCTGAAAGCCAGCCAAAATACGTAAGTATCCCTCGGCAAGCAAATGACCGGAAAAATGGCGCAAAATGATCGCAATGCCCTACAGGCAGATAATATCCAGTTTTTTCCGCGAAAAAAACAAAAGATTCTGAAAGCCAGCCAAAATACGTAAGTATCCCTCGGCAAGCAAATGACCGGAAAAATGGCGCAAAATGTTCGCAATGCCCTACAGGCAGATAATATCCAGTTTTTTCCGCGAAAAAAACAAAAGATTCTGAAAGCCAGCCAAAATACGTAAGTATCCCTCGGCAAGCAAATGACCGGAAAAATGGCGCAAAATGTTCGCAATGCCCTACAGGCAGATAATATCCAGTTTTTTCCGCGAAAAAAACAAAAGATTCTGAAAGCCAGCCAAAATACGTAAGTATCCCTCGGCAAGCAAATGACCGGAAAAATGGCGCAAAATGTTCGCAATGCCCTACAGGCAGATAATATCCAGTTTTTTCCGCGAAAAAAACAAAAGATTCTGAAAGCCAGCGAAAATACGTAGGTATCCCTCGGCAAGCAAATGACCGGAAAAATGGCGCAAAATGTTCGCAATGCTCTACAGGCAGATAATATCCAGTTTTTTCCGCAAAAAAAACCAAAGGTTCTGAAAGCCAGCCAAAATACGTAAGTATCCCTCGGCAAGCAAATGACCGGAAAAATGGCGCAAAATGTTCGCAATGCTCTACAGGCAGATAATATCCAGTTTTTTCCGCGAAAAAAACAAAAGATTCTGAAAGCCAGCCAAAATACGTAAGTATCCCTCGGCAAGCAAATGACCGGAAAAATGGCGCAAAATGTTCGCAATGCCCTACAGGCAGATAATATCCAGTTTTTTCCGCGAAAAAAACAAAAGATTCTGAAAGCCAGCCAAAATACGTAAGTATCCCTCGGCAAGCAAATGACCGGAAAAATGGCGCAAAATGTTCGCAATGCCCTACAGGCAGATAATATCCAGTTTTTTCCGCGAAAAAAACAAAAGATTCTGAAAGCCAGCCAAAATACGTAAGTATCCCTCGGCAAGCAAATGACCTGAAAAATGGCGCAAAATGTTCGCAATGCCCTACAGGCAGATAATATCCAGTTTTTTCCGCGAAAAAAACAAAAGATTCTGAAAGCCAGCCAAAATACGTAAGTATCCCTCGGCAAGCAAATGACCTGAAAAATGGCGCAAAATGTTCGCAATGCCCTACAGGCAGATAATATCCAGTTTTTTCCGCGAAAAAAACAAAAGATTCTGAAAGCCAGCCAAAATACGTAAGTATCCCTCGGCAAGCAAATGACCTGAAAAATGGCGCAAAATGTTCGCAATGCCCTACAGGCAGATAATATCCAGTTTTTTCCGCGAAAAAAACAAAAGATTCTGAAAGCCAGCGAAAATACGTAGGTATCCCTCGGCAAGCAAATGACCGGAAAAATGGCGCAAAATGTTCGCAATGCTCTACAGGCAGATAATATCCAGTTTTTTCCGCGAAAAAAACAAAAGATTCTGAAAGCCAGCCAAAATACGTAAGTATCCCTCGGCAAGCAAATGACCGGAAAAATGGCGCAAAATGTTCGCAATGCCCTACAGGCAGATAATATCCAGTTTTTTCCGCGAAAAAAACAAAAGATTCTGAAAGCCAGCGAAAATACGTAGGTATCCCTTGGCAAGCAAATGACCGGAAAAATGGCGCAAAATGTTCGCAATGCCCTACAGGCAGATAATATCCAGTTTTTTCCGCGAAAAAAACAAAAGATTCTGAAAGCCAGCCAAAATACGTAAGTATCCCTCGGCAAGCAAATGACCGGAAAAATGGCGCAAAATGTTCGCAATGCCCTACAGGCAGATAATATCCAGTTTTTTCCGCGAAAAAAACAAAAGATTCTGAAAGCCAGCCAAAATACGTAAGTATCCCTCGGCAAGCAAATGACCGGAAAAATGGCGCAAAATGTTCGCAATGCCCTACAGGCAGATAATATCCAGTTTTTTCCGCGAAAAAAACAAAAGATTCTGAAAGCCAGCCAAAATACGTAAGTATCCCTCGGCAAGCAAATGACCGGAAAAATGGCGCAAAATGTTCGCAATGCCCTACAGGCAGATAATATCCAGTTTTTTCCGCGAAAAAAACAAAAGATTCTGAAAGCCAGCGAAAATACGTAGGTATCCCTTGGCAAGCAAATGACCGGAAAAATGGCGCAAAATGTTCGCAATGCTCTACAGGCAGATAATATCCAGTTTTTTCCGCGAAAAAAAACAAAAGATTCTGAAAGCCAGCCAAATTCCGTAAGTATCCCTCGGCAAGCAAATGACCGGAAAAATGGCGCAAAATGTTCGCAATGCCCTACAGGCAGATAATATCCAGTTTTTTCCGCGAAAAAAACAAAAGATTCTGAAAGCCAGCCAAAATACGTAAATATCCCTCGGCAAGCAAATGACCGGAAAAATGGCGCAAAATGTTCGCAATGCCCTACAGGCAGATAATATCCAGTTTTTTCCGCGAAAAAACAAAAGATTCTGAAAGCCAGCCAAAATACGTAAGTATCCCTCGGCAAGCAAATGACCGGAAAAATGGCGCAAAATGTTCGCAATGACCTACCGGCAGATAATATCCAGTTTTTTCCGCGAAAAAAACAAAAGATTCTGAAAGCCAGCGAAAATACGTAGGTATCCCTCGGCAAGCAAATGACCGGAAAAATGGCGCAAAATGTTCGCAATGCTCTACAGGCAGATAATATCCAGTTTTTTCCGCGAAAAAAACAAAAGATTCTGAAAGCCAGCCAAAATACGTAAGTATCCCTCGGCAAGCAAATGACCGGGAAAATGGCGCAAAATGTTCGCAATGCCCTACAGGCAGATAATATCCAGCTTTTTCCGCGAAAAAAAACAAAAGATTCTGAAAGCCAGCCAAATTCCGTAAGTATCCCTCGGCAAGCAAATGACCGGAAAAATGGCGCAAAATGTTCGCAATGCCCTACAGGCAGATAATATCCAGTTTTTTCCGCGAAAAAACAAAAGATTCTGAAAGCCAGCCAAATTCCGTAAGTATCCCTCGGCAAGCAAATGACCGGAAAAATGGCGCAAAATGTTCGCAAAGACCTACAGGCAGATAATATCCAGTTTTTTCCGCGAAAAAAACAAAAGATTCTGAAAGCCAGCCAAAATACGTAAATATCCCTCGGCAAGCAAATGACCGGAAAAATGGCGCAAAATGTTCGCAAAGACCTACCGGCAGATAATATCCAGTTTTTTCCGCGAAAAAAACAAAAGATTCTGAAAGCCAGCCAAAATACGTAAGTATCC
Organism: Oxycera nigricornis; assembly: GCA_963942545.1. NCBI lineage: Eukaryota > Metazoa > Arthropoda > Insecta > Diptera > Stratiomyidae > Oxycera > Oxycera nigricornis. The sequence goes on from OZ012660.1 coordinate 24,605,905, forward strand.
CTCGGCAAGCAAATGACCGGAAAAATGGCGCAATGTGTTCGCAATGCCCTACAGGCAGATAATATCCAGTTTTTTCCGCGAAAAAAACAAAAGATTCTGAAAGCCAGCCAAATTCCGTAAGTATCCCTCGGCAGGCAAATGACCGGAAAAATGGCGCAAAATGTTCGCAATGCCCTACAGGCAGATAATATCCAGTTTTTTTCCGCGAAAAAACAAAAGATTCTGAAAGCCAGCCAAAATACGTAAATATCCCTCGGCAAGGAAATGACCGGAAAAATGGCGCAAAATGTTCGCAATGCCCTACAGGCAGATAATATCCAGTTTTTTCCGCGAAAAAAACAAAAGATTCTGAAAGCCAGCCAAAATACGTAAGTATCCCTCGGCAAGCAAATGACCGGGAAAATGGCGCAAAATGTTCGCAATGCCCTACAGGCAGATAATATCCAGCTTTTTCCGCGAAAAAAACAAAAGATTCTGAAAGCCAGCCAAATTCCGTAAGTATCCCTCGGCAAGCAAATGACCGGAAAAATGGCGCAAAATGTTCGCAATGCCCTACAGGCAGATAATATCCAGTTTTTTCCGCGAAAAAACAAAAGATTCTGAAAGCCAGCCAAATTCCGTAAGTATCCCTCGGCAAGCAAATGACCGGAAAAATGGCGCAAAATGTTCGCAAAGACCTACAGGCAGATAATATCCAGTTTTTTCCGCGAAAAAAACAAAAGATTCTGAAAGCCAGCCAAAATACGTAAATATCCCTCGGCAAGCAAATGACCGGAAAAATGGCGCAAAATGTTCGCAAAGACCTACCGGCAGATAATATCCAGTTTTTTCCGCGAAAAAAACAAAAGATTCTGAAAGCCAGCCAAAATACGTAAGTATCCCTCGGCAAGCAAATGACCGGAAAAATGGCGCAATGTGTTCGCAATGCCCTACAGGCAGATAATATCCAGTTTTTTCCGCGAAAAAAACAAAAGATTCTGAAAGCCAGCCAAAATACGTAAGTATCCCTCGGCAAGCAAATGACCGGGAAAATGGCGCAAAATGTTCGCAATGCCCTACAGGCAGATAATATCCAGCTTTTTCCGCGAAAAAAACAAAAGATTCTGAAAGCCAGCCAAATTCCGTAAGTATCCCTCGGCAAGCAAATGACCGGAAAAATGGCGCAAAATGTTCGCAATGCCCTACAGGCAGATAATATCCAGTTTTTTCCGCGAAAAAAACAAAAGATTCTGAAAGCCAGCCAAAATACGTAAGTATCCCTCGGCAAGCAAATGACCGGGAAAATGGCGCAAAATGTTCGCAATGCCCTACAGGCAGATAATATCCAGCTTTTTCCGCGAAAAAAACAAAAGATTCTGAAAGCCAGCCAAATTCCGTAAGTATCCCTCGGCAAGCAAATGACCGGAAAAATGGCGCAAAATGTTCGCAATGCCCTACAGGCAGATAATATCCAGCTTTTTCCGCGAAAAAAACAAAAGATTCTGAAAGCCAGCCAAATTCCGTAAGTATCCCTCGGCAAGCAAATGACCGGAAAAATGGCGCAAAATGTTCGCAATGCCCTACAGGCAGATAATATCCAGTTTTTTCCGCGAAAAAACAAAAGATTCTGAAAGCCAGCCAAATTCCGTAAGTATCCCTCGGCAAGCAAATGACCGGAAAAATGGCGCAAAATGTTCGCAAAGACCTACAGGCAGATAATATCCAGTTTTTTCCGCGAAAAAAACAAAAGATTCTGAAAGCCAGCCAAAATACGTAAGTATCCCTCGGCAAGCAAATGACCGGAAAAATGGCGCAATGTGTTCGCAATGCCCTACAGGCAGATAATATCCAATTTTTTCCGCGAAAAAAACAAAAGATTCTGAAAGCCAGCCAAATTCCGTAAGTATCCCTCGGCAGACAAATGACCGGAAAAATGGCGCAAAATGTTCGCAATGCCCTACAGGCAGATAATATCCAGTTTTTTTCCGCGAAAAAAACAAAAGATTCTGAAAGCCAGCCAAAATACGTAAATATCCCTCGGCAAGGAAATGACCGGAAAAATGGCGCAAAATGTTCGCAATGCCCTACAGGCAGATAATATCCAGTTTTTTCCGCGAAAAAAACAAAAGATTCTGAAAGCCAGCCAAAATACGTAAATATCCCTCGGCAAGCAAATGACCGGAAAAATGGCGCAAAATGTTCGCAAAGACCTACCGGCAGATAATATCTAGTTTTTCCGCGAAAAAAACAAAAGATTCTGAAAGCCAGCCAAATTTCGTAAGTATCCCTCGACAAGCAAATGACCGGAAAAATGGCGCAAAATGTTCGCAATGCCCTACAGGCAGATAATATCCAGTTTTTTCCGCGAAAAAAACAAAAGATTCTGAAAGCCAGCCAAAATACGTAAGTATCCCTCGGCAAGGAAATGACCGGAAAAATGGCGCAAAATGTTCGCAATGCTCTACAGGCAGATAATATCCAGTTTTTTCCGCGAAAAAAACAAAAGATTCTGAAAGCCAGCCAAAATAAGTAAGTATCCATCGGCAAGCAAATGACCGGAAAAATGGCGCAAAATGATCGCAATGCCCTACAGGCAGATAATATCCAGTTTTTTCCGCGAAAAAAACAAAAGATTCTGAAAGCCAGCCAAATTCCGTAAGTATCCCTCGGCAAGCAAATGACCGGAAAAATGGCGCAAAATGTTCGCAATGCCCTACAGGCAGATAATATCCAGCTTTTTCCGCGAAAAAAACAAAAGATTCTGAAAGCCAGCCAAATTCCGTAAGTATCCCTCGGCAAGCAAATGACCGGAAAAATGGCGCAAAATGTTCGCAATGCCCTACAGGCAGATAATATCCAGTTTTTTCCGCGAAAAAAGAAAAGATTCTGAAAGCCAGCCAAATTCCGTAAGTATCCCTCGGCAAGCAAATGACCGGAAAAATGGCGCAAAATGTTCGCAAAGACCTACAGGCAGATAATATCCAGTTTTTTCCGCGAAAAAAACAAAAGATTCTGAAAGCCAGCCAAAATACGTAAGTATCCCTCGGCAAGCAAATGACCGGAAAAATGGCGCAATGTGTTCGCAATGCCCTACAGGCAGATAATATCCAGTTTTTTCCGCGAAAAAAACAAAAGATTCTGAAAGCCAGCCAAATTCCGTAAGTATCCCTCGGCAGGCAAATGACCGGAAAAATGGCGCAAAATGTTCGCAATGCCCTACAGGCAGATAATATCCAGTTTTTTTCCGCGAAAAAAACAAAAGATTCTGAAAGCCAGCCAAAATACGTAAATATCCCTCGGCAAGGAAATGACCGGAAAAATGGCGCAAAATGTTCGCAATGCCCTACAGGCAGATAATATCCAGTTTTTTCCGCGAAAAAAACAAAAGATTCTGAAAGCCAGCCAAAATACGTAAATATCCCTCGGCAAGCAAATGACCGGAAAAATGGCGCAAAATGTTCGCAAAGACCTACCGGCAGATAATATCTAGTTTTTCCGCGAAAAAAACAAAAGATTCTGAAAGCCAGCCAAATTTCGTAAGTATCCCTCGACAAGCAAATGACCGGAAAAATGGCGCAAAATGTTCGCAATGCCCTACAGGCAGATAATATCCAGTTTTTTCCGCGAAAAAACAAAAGATTCTGAAAGCCAGCCAAAATACGTAAGTATCCCTCGGCAAGGAAATGACCGGAAAAATGGCGCAAAATGTTCGCAATGCTCTACAGGCAGATAATATCCAGTTTTTTCCGCGAAAAAAACAAAAGATTCTGAAAGCCAGCCAAAATAAGTAAGTATCCATCGGCAAGCAAATGACCGGAAAAATGGCGCAAAATGATCGCAATGCCCTACAGGCAGATAATATCCAGTTTTTTCCGCGAAAAAAACAAAAGATTCTGAAAGCCAGCCAAAATACGTAAGTATCCCTCGGCAAGGAAATGACCGGAAAAATGGCGCAAAATGTTCGCAATGCCCTACAGGCAGATAATATCCAGTTTTTTCCGCGAAAAAAACAAAAGATTCTGAAAGCCAGCCAAAATACGTAAGTATCCCTCGGCAAGCAAATGACCGGAAAAATAGCGCAAAATGTTCGCAATGCAGTACAGGCAGATAATATCCAGTTTTTTCCGCGAAAAAAACAAAAGATTCTGAAAGCCAGCGAAAATACGTAGGTATCCCTCGGCAAGCAAATGACCGGAAAAATGGCGCAAAATGTTCGCAATGCTCTACAGGCAGATAATATCCAGTTTTTTCCGCGAAAAAAACAAAAGATTCTGAAAGCCAGCCAAATTCCGTAAGTATCCCTCGGCAAGCAAATGACCGGAAAAATGGCGCAAAATGTTCGCAAAGACCTACCGGCAGATAATATCAAGTTTTTTCGGCGAAAAAAACAAAAGATTCTGAAAGCCAGCCAAATTCCGTAAGTATCCCTCGGCAAGCAAATGACCGGAAAAATGGCGCAAAATGTTCGCAAAGACCTACCGGCAGATAATATCCAGTTTTTTCCGCGAAAAAAACAAAAGATTCTGAAAGCCAGCCAAAATACGTAAGTATCCCTCGGCAAGCAAATGACCGGAAAAATGGCGCAAAATGTTCGCAAAGACCTACCGGCAGATAATATCCAGTTTTTTCCGCGAAAAAAACAAAAGATTCTGAAAGCCAGCCAAATTCCGTAAGTATCCCTCGGCAAGCAAATGACCGGAAAAATGGCGCAAAATGTTCGCAATGCCCTACAGGCAGATAATATCCAGTTTTTTTCCGCGAAAAAAACAAAAGATTCTGAAAGCCAGCCAAATTCCGTAAGTATCCCTCGGCAAGCAAATGACCGGAAAAATGGCGCAAAATGTTCGCAAAGACCTACAGGCAGATAATATCCAGTTTTTTCCGCGAAAAAAACAAAAGATTCTGAAAGCCAGCCAAAATACGTAAGTATCCCTCGGCAAGCAAATGACCGGAAAAATGGCGCAAAATGTTCGCAAAGACCTACCGGCAGATAATATCCAGTTTTTTCCGCGAAAAAAACAAAAGATTCTGAAAGCCAGCCAAAATACGTAAGTATCCCTCGGCAAGCAAAAGACCGGAAAAATGGCGCAAAATGTTCGCAATGCCCTACAGGCAGATAATATCCAGTTTTTTCCGCGAAAAAAACAAAAGATTCTGAAAGCCAGCCAAATTCCGTAAGTATCCCTCGGCAAGCAAATGACCGGAAAAATGGCGCAAAATGTTCGCAATGCCCTACAGGCAGATAATATCCAGTTTTTTTCCGCGAAAAAAACAAAAGATTCTGAAAGCCAGCCAAATTCCGTAAGTATCCCTCGGCAAGCAAATGACCGGAAAAATGGCGCAAAATGTTCGCAATGCCCTACAGGCAGATAATATCCAGTTTTTTCCGCGAAAAAAACAAAAGATTCTGAAAGCCAGCCAAAATACGTAAGTATCCCTTGGCAAGCAAATGACCGGAAAAATGGCGCAAAATGTTCGCAAAGACCTACCGGCAGATAATATCCAGTTTTTTCCGCGAAAAAAACAAAAGATTCTGAAAGCCAGCCAAATTCCGTAAGTATCCCTCGGCAAGCAAATGACCGGAAAAATGGCGCAAAATGTTCGCAATGCCCTACAGGCAGATAATATCCAGTTTTTTCCGCGAAAAAAACAAAAGATTCTGAAAGCCAGCCAAAATACGTAAGTATCCCTCGGCAAGCAAATGACCGGAAAAATGGCGCAAAATGTTCGCAAAGACCTACCGGCAGATAATATCCAGTTTTTTCCGCGAAAAAAACAAAAGATTCTGAAAGCCAGCCAAAATACGTAAGTATCCCTCGGCAAGCAAATGACCGGAAAAATGGCGCAAAATGTTCGCAAAGACCTACCGGCAGATAATATCCAGCTTTTTCCGCGAAAAAAACAAAAGATTCTGAAAGCCAGCCAAAATACGTAAGTATCCCTCGGCAAGCAAATGACCGGAAAAATGGCGCAAAATGTTCGCAAAGACCTACCGGCAGATAATATCCAGTTTTTTCCGCGAAAAAAAACAAAAGATTCTGAAAGCCAGCCAAATTCCGTAAGTATCCCTCGGCAAGCAAATGACCGGAAAAATGGCGCAAACTGTTCGCAATGCCCTACAGGCAGATAATATCCAGTTTTTTTCCGCGAAAAAAACAAAAGATTCTGAAAGCCAGCCAAATTCCGTAAGTATCCCTCGGCAAGCAAATGACCGGAAAAATGGCGCAAAATGTTCGCAAAGACCTACCGGCAGATAATATCAAGTTTTTTCGGCGAAAAAAACAAAAGATTCTGAAAGCCAGCCAAATTCCGTAAGTATCCCTCGGCAAGCAAATGACCGGAAAAATGGCGCAAAATGTTCGCAATGCCCTACAGGCAGATAATATCCAGTTTTTTCCGCGAAAAAAACAAAAGATTCTGAAAGCCAGCCAAAATACGAAAGTATCCCTCGGCAAGCAAATGACCGGAAAAATGGCGCAAAATGTTCGCAAAGACCTACCGGCAGATAATATCCAGTTTTTTCCGCGAAAAAAACAAAAGATTCTGAAAGCCAGCCAAAATACGTAAGTATCCCTCGGCAAGCAAATGACCGGAAAAATGGCGCAAAATGTTCGCAAAGACCTACCGGCAGATAATATCCAGTTTTTTCCGCGAAAAAAAACAAAAGATTCTGAAAGCCAGCCAAAATACGTAAGTATCCCTCGGCAAGCAAATGACCGGAAAAATGGCGCAAAATGTTCGCAAAGACCTACCGGCAGATAATATCCAGTTTTTTCCGCGAAAAAAAACAAAAGATTCTGAAAGCCAGCCAAATTCCGTAAGTATCCCTCGGCAAGCAAATGACCGGAAAAATGGCGCAAACTGTTCGCAATGCCCTACAGGCAGATAATATCCAGTTTTTTTCCGCGAAAAAAACAAAAGATTCTGAAAGCCAGCCAAATTCCGTAAGTATCCCTTGGCAAGCAAATGACCGGAAAAATGGCGCAAAATGTTCGCAAAGACCTACCGGCAGATAATATCCAGTTTTTTCCGCGAAAAAAAACAAAAGATTCTGAAAGCCAGCCAAAATACGTAAGTATCCCTCGGCAAGCAAATGACCGGAAAAATGGCGCAAAATGTTCGCAAAGACCTACCGGCAGATAATATTCAGTTTTTTCCGCGAAAAAAAACAAAAGATTCTGAAAGCCAGCCAAATTCCGTAAGTATCCCTCGGCAAGCAAATGACCGGAAAAATGGCGCAAACTGTTCGCAATGCCCTACAGGCAGATAATATCCAGTTTTTTCCGCGAAAAAAACAAAAGATTCTGAAAGCCAGCCAAAATACGAAAGTATCCCTCGGCAAGCAAATGACCGGAAAAATGGCGCAAAATGTTCGCAAAGACCTACCGGCAGATAATATCCAGTTTTTTCCGCGAAAAAAACAAAAGATTCTGAAAGCCACCCAAAATACGTAAGTATCCCTCGGCAAGCAAATGACCGGAAAAATGGCGCAAACTGTTCGCAATGCCCTACAGGCAGATAATATCCAGTTTTTTTCCGCGAAAAAAACAAAAGATTCTGAAAGCCAGCCAAATTCCGTAAGTATCCCTCGGCAAGCAAATGACCGGAAAAATGGCGCAAAATGTTCGCAAAGACCTACCGGCAGATAATATCAAGTTTTTTCGGCGAAAAAAACAAAAGATTCTGAAAGCCAGCCAAATTCCGTAAGTATCCCTCGGCAAGCAAATGACCGGAAAAATGGCGCAAAATGTTCGCAATGCCCTACAGGCAGATAATATCCAGTTTTTTCCGCGAAAAAAACAAAAGATTCTGAAAGCCAGCCAAAATACGTAAGTATCCCTCGGCAAGCAAATGACCGGAAAAATGGCGCAAAATGTTCGCAAAGACCTACCGGCAGATAATATCCAGTTTTTTCCGCGAAAAAAACAAAAGATTCTGAAAGCCAGCCAAATTCCGTAAGTATCCCTCGGCAAGCAAATGACCGGAAAAATGGCGCAAAATGTTCGCAAAGACCTACCGGCAGATAATATCCAGTTTTTTCCGCGAAAAAAAAACAAAAGATTCTGAAAGCCAGCCAAATTCCGTAAGTATCCCTCGGCAAGCAAATGACCGGAAAAATGGCGCAAAATGTTCGCAAAGACCTACCGGCAGATAATATCCAGTTTTTTCCGCGAAAAAAACAAAAGATTCTGAAAGCCAGCCAAATTCCGTAAGTATCCCTCGGCAAGCAAATGACCGGAAAAATGGCGCAAAATGTTCGCAATGCCCTACAGGCAGATAATATCCAGTTTTTTCCGCGAAAAAAACAAAAGATTCTGAAAGCCAGCCAAAATACGTAAATATCCCTCGGCAAGCAAATGACCGGAAAAATGGCGCAAAATGTTCGCAAAGACCTACCGGCAGATAATATCCAGTTTTTTCCGCGAAAAAAACAAAAGATTCTGAAAGCCAGCCAAAATACGTAAGTATCCCTCGGCAAGCAAATGACCGGAAAAATGGCGCAAAATGTTCGCAATGCCCTACAGGCAGATAATTTCCAGTTTTTTCCGCGAAAAAAACAAAAGATTCTGAAAGCCAGCGAAAATACGTAGGTATCCCTTGGCAAACAAATGACCGGAAAAATGGCGCAAAATGTTCGCAATGCTCTACAGGCAGATAATATCCAGTTTTTTCCGCGCAAAAAACAAAAGATTCTGAAAGCCAGCGAAAATACGTAGGTATCCCTCGGCAAGCAAATGACCGGAAAAATGGCGCAAAATGTTCGCAATGCCCTACAGGCAGATAATATCCAGTTTTTTCCGCGAAAAAAACAAAAGATTCTGAAAGCCAGCGAAAATACGTAGGTATCCCTTGGCAAGCAAATGACCGGAAAAATGGCGCAAAATGTTCGCAATGCCCTACAGGCAGATAATATCCAGTTTTTTCCGCGAAAAAAACAAAAGATTCTGAAAGCCAGCCAAAATACGTAAATATCCCTCGGCAAGCAAATGACCGGAAAAATGGCGCAAAATGTTCGCAAAGACCTACAGGCAGATAATATCCAGTTTTTTCCGCGAAAAAAACAAAAGATTCTGAAAGCCAGCCAAATTCCGTAAGTATCCCTCGGCAAGCAAATGACCGGAAAAATGGCGCAAAATGTTCGCAATGCCCTACAGGCAGATAATATCCAGTTTTTTCCGCGAAAAAAACAAAAGATTCTGAAAGCCAGCCATAATACGTAAATATCCCTCGGCAAGCAAATGACCGGAAAAATGGCGCAAAATGTTCGCAATGCCCTACAGGCAGATAATATCCAGTTTTTTCCGCGAAAAAAACAAAAGATTCTGAAAGCCAGCGAAAATACGTAGGTATCCCTCGGCAAGCAAATGACCGGAAAAATGGCGCAAAATGTTCGCAATGCTCTACAGGCAGATAATATCCAGTTTTTTCCGCGAAAAAAACAAAAGATTCTGAAAGCCAGCCAAATTCCGTAAGTATCCCTCGGCAAGCAAATGACCGGAAAAATGGCGCAAAATGTTCGCAATGCCCTACAGGCAGATAATATCCAGTTTTTTCCGCGAAAAAAACAAAAGATTCTGAAATCCAGCCAAATTCCGTAAGTATCCCTCGGCAAGCAAATGACCGGAAAAATGGCGCAAAATGTTCGCAATGCCCTACAGGCAGATAATATCCAGTTTTTTCCGCGAAAAAAACAAAAGATTCTGAAAGCCAGCCAAAATACGTAAATATCCCTCGGCAAGCAAATGACCGGAAAAATGGCGCAAAATGTTCGCAATGCCTACAGGCAGATAATATCCAGTTTTTTCCGCGAAAAAAACAAAAGATTCTGAAAGCCAGCCAAAATACGTAAGTATCCCTCGGCAAGCAAATGACCGGAAAAATGGCGCAAAATGTTCGCAATGCCCTACAGGCAGATAATATCCAGTTTTTTCCGCGAAAAAAACAAAAGATTCTGAAAGCCAGCCAAATTCCGTAAGTATCCCTCGGCAACGAAATGACCGGAAAAATGGCGCAAAATGTTCGCAATGCCCTACAGGCAGATAATATCCAGTTTTTTCCGCGAAAAAAACAAAAGATTCTGAAAGCCAGCCAAAATACGTAAATATCCCTCGGCAAGCAAATGACCGGAAAAATGGCGCAAAATGTTCGCAAAGACCTACCGGCAGATAATATCCAGTTTTTTCCGCGAAAAAAACAAAAGATTCTGAAATCCAGCCAAATTCCGTAAGTATCCCTCGGCAAGGAAATGACCGGAAAAATGGCGCAAAATGTTCGCAATGCCCTACAGGCAGATAATATCCAGTTTTTTCCGCGAAAAAAACAAAAGATTCTGAAAGCCAGCCAAAATACGTAAGTATCCCTCGGCAAGCAAATGACCGGAAAAATGGCGCAAAATGTTCGCAATGCCTACAGGCAGATAATATCCAGTTTTTTCCGCGAAAAAAACAAAAGATTCTGAAAGCCAGCCAAATTCCGTATGTATCCCTCGGCAAGCAAATGACCGGAAAAATGGCGCAAAATGTTCGCAATGCCCTACAGGCAGATAATATCCAGTTTTTTTCCGCGAAAAAAACAAAAGATTCTGAAAGCCAGCCAAAATACGTAAGTATCCCTCGGCAAGGAAATGACCGGAAAAATGGCGCAAAATGTTCGCAATGCCCTACAGGCAGATAATATCCATTTTTTTCCGCGAAAAAAACAAAAGATTCTGAAAGCCAGCCAAATTTCGTAAGTATCCCTCGGCAAGGAAATGACCGGAAAAATGGCGCAAAATGTTCGCAATGCCCTACAGGCAGATAATATCCAGTTTTTTCCGCGAAAAAAACAAAAGATTCTGAAAGCCAGCCAAATTCCGTAAGTATCCCTCGGCAAGGAAATGACCGGAAAAATGGCGCAAAATGTTCGCAATGCCCTACAGGCAGATAATATCCAGTTTTTTCCGCGAAAAAAACAAAAGATTCTGAAAGCCAGCCAAAATACGTAAATATTCCTCGGCAAGCAAATGACCGGAAAAATGGCGAAAAATGTTCGCAAAGACCTACCGGCAGATAATATCCAGTTTTTTCCGCGAAAAAAACAAAAGATTCTGAAAGCCAGTCAAAATACGTAAGTATCCCTCGGCAAGCAAATGACCGGAAAAATGGCGCAATGTGTTCGCAATGCCCTACAGGCAGATAATATCCAGTTTTTTCCGCGAAAAAAACAAAAGATTCTGAAAGCCAGCCAAATTCCGTAAGTATCCCTCGGCAAGCAAATGACCGGAAAAATGGCGCAAAATGTTCGCAATGCCCTACAGGCAGATAATATCCAGTTTTTTCCGCGAAAAAAACAAAAGATTCTGAAAGCCAGCCAAAATACGTAAGTATCCCTCGGCAAGCAAATGACCGGAAAAATGGCGCAATGTGTTCGCAATGCCCTACAGGCAGATAATATCCAGTTTTTTCCGCGAAAAAAACAAAAGATCCTGAAAGCCAGCCAAATTCCGTATGTATCCCTCGGCAAGCAAATGACCGGAAAAATGGCGCAAAATGTTCGCAATGCCCTACAGGCAGATAATATCCAGTTTTTTTCCGCGAAAAAAAAAAAGATTCTCAAAGCCAGCCAAATTCCGTAAGTATCCCTCGGCAAGCAAATGACCGGATAAATGGCGCAAAATGTTCGCAATGCCCTACAGGCAGATAATATCCAGTTTTTTCCGCGAAAAAAACAAAAGATTCTGAAAGCCAGCCAAAATACGTAAGTATCCCTCGGCAAGCAAATGACCGGAAAAATGGCGCAAAATGTTCGCAATGCCCTACAGGCAGATAATATCCAGTTTTTTCCGCGAAAAAAACAAAAGATTCTGAAAGCCAGCCAAAATACGTAAGTATCCCTCGGCAGGCAAATGACCGGAAAAATGGCGCAAAATGTTCGCAATGCCCTACAGGCAGATAATATCCAGTTTTTTCCGCGAAAAAAACAAAAGATTCTGAAAGCCAGCCAAATTCCGTATGTATCCCTCGGCAAGCAAATGACCGGAAAAATGGCGCAAAATGTTCGCAATGCCCTACAGGCAGATAATATCCAGTTTTTTCCGCGAAAAAAACAAAAGATTCTGAAAGCCAGCCAAAATACGTAAGTATCCCTCGGCAAGCAAATGACCGGAAAAATGGCGCAAAATGTTCGCAATGCCCTACAGGCAGATAATATCCAGTTTTTTCCGCGAAAAAAACAAAAGATTCTGAAAGCCAGCCAAAATACGTAAATATCCCTCGGCAAGCAAATGACCGGAAAAATGGCGCAAAATGTTCGCAAAGACCTACCGGCAGATAATATCCAGTTTTTTCCGCGAAAAAAACAAAAGATTCTGAAAGCCAGCCAAAATACGTAAGTATCCCTCGGCAAGCAAATGACCGGAAAAATGGCGCAATGTGTTCGCAATGCCCTACAGGCAGATAATATCCAGTCTTTTCCGCGAAAAAAACAAAAGATTCTGAAAGCCAGCCAAATTCCGTAAGTATCCCTCGGCAAGCAAATGACCGGAAAAATGGCGCAAAATGTTCGCAATGCCCTACAGGCAGATAATATCCAGTTTTTTCCGCGAAAAAACAAAAGATTCTGAAAGCCAGCCAAAATACGTAAGTATCACTCGGCAAGCAAATGACCGGAAAAATGGAGCAAAATGTTCGCAAAGACCTACCGGCAGATAATATCCAGTTTTTTCCGCGAAAAAAACAAAAGATTATGAAAGCCAGCCAAATTCCGTAAGTATCCCTCGGCAAGCAAATGACCGGAAAAATGGCGCAAAATGTTCGCAATGCCCTACAGGCAGATAATATCCAGTTTTTTCCGCGAAAAAAACAAAAGATTCTGAAAGCCAGCCAAATTCCGTAAGTATCCCTCGGCAAGCAAATGACCGGAAAAATGGCGCAAAATGTTCGCAATGCCCTACAGGCAGATAATATCCAGTTTTTTCCGCGAAAAAACAAAAGATTCTGAAAGCCAGCCAAAATACGTAAGTATCACTCGGCAAGCAAATGACCGGAAAAATGGAGCAAAATGTTCGCAAAGACCTACCGGCAGATAATATCCAGTTTTTTCCGCGAAAAAAACAAAAGATTATGAAAGCCAGCCAAATTCCGTAAGTATCCCTCGGCAAGCAAATGACCGGAAAAATGGCGCAAAATGTTCGCAATGCCCTACAGGCAGATAATATCCAGTTTTTTCCGCGAAAAAAACAAAAGATTCTGAAAGCCAGCCAAAATACGTAAGTATCCCTCGGCAAGCAAATGACCGGAAAAATGGCGCAAAATGTTCGCAATGCCCTACAGGCAGATAATATCCAGTTTTTTCCGCGAAAAAAACAAAAGATTCTGAAAGCCAGCCAAAATACGTATATATCCCTCGGCAAGCAAATGACCGGAAAAATGGCGCAAAATGTTCGCAAAGACCTACCGGCAGATAATATCCAGTTTTTTCCGCGAAAAAAACAAAAGATTCTGAAAGCCAGCCAAAATACGTAAGTATCCCTCGGCAAGCAAATGACCGGAAAAATGGCGCAATGTGTTCGCAATGCCCTACAGGCAGATAATATCCAGTCTTTTCCGCGAAAAAAACAAAAGATTCTGAAAGCGAGCCAAATTCCGTAAGTATCCCTGGGCAAGCAAATGACCGGAAAAATGGCGCAAAATGTTCGCAATGCCCTACAGGCAGATAATATCCAGTTTTTTCCGCGAAAAAACAAAAGATTCTGAAAGCCAGCCAAAATACGTAAGTATCACTCGGCAAGCAAATGACCGGAAAAATGGAGCAAAATGTTCGCAAAGACCTACCGGCAGATAATATGCAGTTTTTTCCGCGAAAAAAACAAAAGATTATGAAAGCCAGCCAAATTCCGTAAGTATCCCTCGGCAAGCAAATGACCGGAAAAATGGCGCAATGTGTTCGCAATGCCCTACAGGCAGATAATATCCAGTTTTTTCCGCGAAAAAAACAAAAGATTCTGAAAACCAGCCAAAATACGTAAGTATCCCTCGGCAAGCAAATGACCGGAAAAATGGCGCAATGTGTTCGCAATGCCCTACAGGCAGATAATATCCAGTCTTTTCCGCGAAAAAAACAAAAGATTCTGAAAGCCAGCCAAATTCCGTAAGTATCCCTCGGCAAGCAAATGACCGGAAAAATGGCGCAAAATGTTCGCAATGCCCTACAGGCAGATAATATCCAGATTTTTCCGCGAAAAAACAAAAGATTCTGAAAGCCAGCCAAAATACGTAAGTATCCCTCGGCAAGCAAATGACCGGAAAAATGGAGCAAAATGTTCGCAAAGACCTACCGGCAGATAATATCCAGTTTTTTCCGCGAAAAAAACAAAAGATTCTGAAAGCCAGCCAAAATACGTAAGTATCCCTCGGCAAGCAAATGACCGGAAAAATGGCGCAAAATGTTCGCAATGCCCTACAGGCAGATAATATCCAGTTTTTTCCGCGAAAAAAACAAAAGATTCTGAAAGCCAGCCAAAATACGTAAGTATCCCTCGGCAAGCAAATGACCGGAAAAATGGCGCAAAATGTTCGCAATGCCCTACAGGCAGATAATATCCAGTTTTTTCCGCGAAAAAAACAAAAGATTCTGAAAGCCAGCCAAAATACGTAAATATCCCTCGGCAAGCAAATGACCGGAAAAATGGCGCAAAATGTTCGCAAAGACCTACCGGCAGATAATATCCAGTTTTTTCCGCGAAAAAAACAAAAGATTCTGAAAGCCAGCCAAAATACGTAAGTATCCCTCGGCAAGCAAATGACCGGAAAAATGGCGCAATGTGTTCGCAATGCCCTACAGGCAGATAATATCTAGTCTTTTCCGCGAAAAAAACAAAAGATTCTGAAAGCCAGCCAAATTCCGTAAGTATCCCTCGGCAAGCAAATGACCGGAAAAATGGCGCAAAATGTTCGCAATGCCCTACAGGCAGATAATATCCAGTTTTTTCCGCGAAAAAACAAAAGATTCTGAAAGCCAGCCAAAATACGTAAGTATCACTCGGCAAGCAAATGACCGGAAAAATGGAGCAAAATGTTCGCAAAGACCTACCGGCAGATAATATCCAGTTTTTTCCGCGAAAAAAACAAAAGATTCTGAAAGCCAGCCAAATTCCGTAAGTATCCCTCGGCAAGCAAATGACCGGAAAAATGGCGCAAAATGTTCGCAATGCCCTACAGGCAGATAATATCCAGTTTTTTCCGCGAAAAAAACAAAAAATTCTGAAAACCAGCCAAAATACGTAAGTATCCCTCGGCAAGCAAATGACCGGAAAAATGGCGCAATGTGTTCGCAATGCCCTACAGGCAGATAATATCCAGTCTTTTCCGCGAAAAAAACAAAAGATTCTGAAAGCCAGCCAAATTCCGTAAGTATTCCTCGGCAAGCAAATGACCGGAAAAATGGCGCAAAATGTTCGCAATGCCCTACAGGCAGATAATATCCATTTTTTTCCCCGAAAAAACAAAAGATTCTGAAAGCCAGCCAAAATACGTAAGTATCACTCGGCAAGCAAATGACCGGAAAAATGGAGCAAAATGTTCGCAAAGACCTACCGGCAGATAATATCCAGTTTTTTCCGCGAAAAAAACAAAAGATTCTGAAAGCCAGCCAAATTCCGTAAGTATCCCTCGGCAAGCAAATGACCGGAAAAATGGCGCAAAATGTTCGCAATGCCCTACAGGCAGATAATATCCAGTTTTTTCCGCGAAAAAAACAAAAGATTCTGAAAACCAGCCAAAATACGTAAGTATCCCTCGGCAAGCAAATGACCGGAAAAATGGCGCAATGTGTTCGCAATGCCCTACAGGCAGATAATATCCAGTCTTTTCCGCGAAAAAAACAAAAGATTCTGAAAGCCAGCCAAATTCCGTAAGTATCCCTCGGCAAGCAAATGACCGGAAAAATGGCGCAAAATGTTCGCAATGCCCTACAGGCAGATAATATCCAGTTTTTTCCGCGAAAAAACAAAAGATTCTGAAAGCCAGCCAAAATACGTAAGTATCCCTCGGCAAGCAAATGACCGGAAAAATGGAGCAAAATGTTCGCAAAGACCTACCGGCAGATAATATCCAGTTTTTTCCGCGAAAAAAACAAAAGATTCTGAAAGCCAGCCAAAATACGTAAGTATCCCTCGGCAAGCAAATGACCGGAAAAATGGCGCAAAATGTTCGCAATGCCCTACAGGCAGATAATATCCAGTTTTTTCCGCGAAAAAAACAAAAGATTCTGAAAGCCAGCCAAAATACGTAAGTATCCCTCGGCAAGCAAATGACCGGAAAAATGGCGCAAAATGTTGGCAAAGACCTACCGGCAGATAATATCCAGTTTTTTCCGCGAAAAAAACAAAAGATTCTGAAAGCCAGCCAAATTCCGTAAGTATCCCTCGGCAAGCAAATGACCGGAAAAATGGCGCAAAATGTTCGCAATGCCCTACAGGCAGATAATATCCAGTTTTTTCCGCGAAAAAAACAAAAGACTCTGAAAGCCAGCCAAAATACGTAAATATCCCTCGGCAAGCAAATGACCGGAAAAATGGCGCAAAATGTTCGCAATGCCTACAGGCAGATAATATCCAGTTTTTTCCGCGAAAAAAACAAAAGATTCTGAAAGCCAGCCAAAATACGTAAGTATCCCTCGGCAAGCAAATGACCGGAAAAATGGCGCAATGTGTTCGCAATGCCCTACAGGCAGATAATATCCAGTTTTTTCCGCGAAAAAAACAAAAGATTCTGAAAGCCAGCCAAATTCCGTAAGTATCCCTCGGCAAGCAAATGACCGGAAAAATGGCGCAAAATGTTCGCAATGCCCTACAGGCAGATAATATCCAGTTTTTTTCCGCGAAAAAAACAAAAGATTCTGAAAGCCAGCCAAAATACGTAAGTATCCCTCGGCAAGCAAATGACCGGAAAAATGGCGAAAAATGTTCGCAATGCCCTACAGGCAGATAATATCCAGTTTTTTCCGCGAAAAAACAAAAGATTCTGAAAGCCAGCCAAAATACGTAAGTATCACTCGGCAAGCAAATGACCGGAAAAATGGAGCAAAATGTTCGCAAAGACCTACCGGCAGATAATATCCAGTTTTTTCCGCGAAAAAAACAAAAGATTCTGAAAGCCAGCCAAATTCCGTAAGTATCCCTCGGCAAGCAAATGACCGGAAAAATGGCGCAAAATGTTCGCAATGCCCTACAGGCAGATAATATCCAGTTTTTTCCGCGAAAAAACAAAAGATTCTGAAAGCCAGCCAAAATACGTAAGTATCACTCGGCAAGCAAATGACCGGAAAAATGGAGCAAAATGTTCGCAAAGACCTACCGGCAGATAATATCCAGTTTTTTCCGCGAAAAAAACAAAAGATTCTGAAAGCCAGCCAAATTCCGTAAGTATCCCTCGGCAAGCAAATGACCGGAAAAATGGCGCAAAATGTTCGCAATGCCCTACAGGCAGATAATATCCAGTTTTTTCCGCGAAAAAACAAAAGATTCTGAAAGCCAGCCAAAATACGTAAGTATCACTCGGCAAGCAAATGACCGGAAAAATGGAGCAAAATGTTCGCAAAGACCTACCGGCAGATAATATCCAGTTTTTTCCGCGAAAAAAACAAAAGATTCTGAAAGCCAGCCAAATTCCGTAAGTATCCCTCGGCAAGCAAATGACCGGAAAAATGGAGCAAAATGTTCGCAAAGACCTACCGGCAGATAATATCCAGTTTTTTCCGCGAAAAAAACAAAAGATTCTGAAAGCCAGCCAAAATACGTAAGTATCCCTCGGCAAGCAAATGACCGGAAAAATGGCGCAAAATGTTCGCAATGCCCTACAGGCAGATAATATCCAGTTTTTTCCGCGAAAAAAACAAAAGATTCTGAAAGCCAGCGAAAATACGTACACTCAGTCACAAAAGTGTACATACACCTGGAAAATCATCGATATTTCCAAAACTACGAATATTAATAATTTAAAATATGCATTATTCCAAAGGTTTGGGCTCTTTAATAATTATTTCGCAACGAAATAATAACTTTTCTAAAAATTGATACCAGAAAATCAAAACAAACTTGAAATTTATGCCACTAAAGTGTACATACAGCGAGTCCATTTCCAGGAATAACGGGTCTCTAGCATCATTATTCTGATCCTGCGAAACATTTTAGTGGTACGTCATTGCTATTGTTCCAGTTTGCATTGTGAGCTAGTGCCGTTACCATATATCGATGAAATGGCTGTTCGAAGAGAGGTTTCGTTGTAAATACGAAATTTAGTGATAAAATTAAAGCAAAAGGATAAATCGCTGTGCGAAATAGCAAAAATAGTGACAAAAAGCCCAGTAACCTTACAAACAATAATAAAAAACTTTAATTTAACTGGCAGTTTGAAAAGTTAAGCTCGATCTGGTCGTCCAAATATCTTGAAAGGCCGTGACGTCAGAGCCGTGTTACGAAAAGTTAAGGAAAATTCGAAAATAAGTGTACCAAATATAAGCAAATGTATTGCAAATTAATTGGGAAAAGCAGTGCATCCAGAAACTATTCGTAGGACTTTGAGATCCGCAGGATATCGGGGACGCATGCCAAGAAAGAAACCATTTATTTCTGAAGCAAACCGAACAAAACGATTGGAGTTCGCGAAAAAATATCAAGATAAGGACCACAGCTTTTGGAAAACAGTGTTTTTACGGAAGAAAGTCGCTTCAACTTATTTGGATGTGATGGCCGTGTAAAAGTTTGGCGAAAAGTAAATGTAGAGATGCAGATAGAACATCTTATCCCAACTGTTAAACATGGAGGCGGCAACGTAATGGTTTGGGGCTGAATGGCAGCAGCTGGTGTAGGAAATATTCATTTCATTAAAGGCATAATGGACCGTCACCAATTCCTGAACATATTGCGAGCTAACCTAAAACCATCTGTTGAGCGCTTAGGACTCGGATCGACCTAGATATTCCAACAATATAACGACCCAAAATACACTGATTTGGTCGTTCGGGAGTGAATTCTTTACAACGTCCCGAAACATTCGCATTCTCCACCCTAATCACCTGATCTCAATCCCATTGCACATCTTTGGGATGAACTTGAAAGAAGAGTTAGAAAATATGACGTCAGTAACAAGGAGATGTTAAAAATGCGTTATCGGTGGCTTGGAATGAAATTAGTCCAGATATAACAGAAAATATAATCCTTTCGATGCCTAGGAGATTGGAAGCTGTTATAGTGGCCCAACAAGATATTAAATTTAACATTATCTATTAACAAATGGTACATTTTATCAATTTTTTTCGTCATTTTATCTGCTGTATGTACACTTTTGTGGCATGATTTTTTGTAATATCTTAAATTTCGGTTGAAATACTTACTAATTTTATAATTTTCTTTCGTAATATGTATATAAAAGCAAGAATCATTAAAATAAACTAAACTTTAATTCACTTTTTTATTCAGCTATGCATAATATGCAAGATATTGCGGGTGTATGTACACTTTTGTGACTGAGTGTAGGTATCCCTCGGCAAGCAAATGACCGGAAAAATGGCGCAAAATGTTCGCAATGCCCTACAGGCAGATAATATCCAGTTTTTTCCGCGAAAAAAACAAAAGATTCTGAAAGCCAGCCAAAATACGTAAATATCCCTCGGCAAGCAAATGACCGGAAAAATGGCGCAAAATGTTCGCAAAGACCTACAGGCAGATAATATCCAGTTTTTTCCGCGAAAAAAACAAAAGATTCTGAAAGCCAGCCAAATTCCGTAAGTATCCCTCGGCAAGCAAATGACCGGAAAAATGGCGCAAAATGTTCGCAATGCCCTACAGGCAGATAATATCCAGTTTTTTCCGCGAAAAAAACAAAAGATTCTGAAAGCCAGCCATAATACGTAAATATCCCTCGGCAAGCAAATGACCGGAAAAATGGCGCAAAATGTTCGCAATGCCCTACAGGCAGATAATATCCAGTTTTTTCCGCGAAAAAAACAAAAGATTCTGAAAGCCAGCGAAAATACGTAGGTATCCCTCGGCAAGCAAATGACCGGAAAAATGGCGCAAAATGTTCGCAATGCTCTACAGGCAGATAATATCCAGTTTTTTCCGCGAAAAAAACAAAAGATTCTGAAAGCCAGCCAAATTCCGTAAGTATCCCTCGGCAAGCAAATGACCGGAAAAATGGCGCAAAATGTTCGCAATGCCCTACAGGCAGATAATATCCAGTTTTTTCCGCGAAAAAAACAAAAGATTCTGAAATCCAGCCAAATTCCGTAAGTATCCCTCGGCAAGCAAATGACCGGAAAAATGGCGCAAAATGTTCGCAATGCCCTACAGGCAGATAATATCCAGTTTTTTCCGCGAAAAAAACAAAAGATTCTGAAAGCCAGCCAAAATACGTAAATATCCCTCGGCAAGCAAATGACCGGAAAAATGGCGCAAAATGTTCGCAATGCCTACAGGCAGATAATATCCAGTTTTTTCCGCGAAAAAAACAAAAGATTCTGAAAGCCAGCCAAAATACGTAAGTATCCCTCGGCAAGCAAATGACCGGAAAAATGGCGCAAAATGTTCGCAATGCCCTACAGGCAGATAATATCCAGTTTTTTCCGCGAAAAAAACAAAAGATTCTGAAAGCCAGCCAAAATACGTAAGTATCCCTCGGCAAGCAAATGACCGGAAAAATGGCGCAAAATGTTCGCAATGCCCTACAGGCAGATAATATCCAGTTTTTTCCGCGAAAAAAAACAAAAGATTCTGAAAGCCAGCCAAATTCCGTAAGTATCCCTCGGCAACGAAATGACCGGAAAAATGGCGCAAAATGTTCGCAATGCCCTACAGGCAGATAATATCCAGTTTTTTCCGCGAAAAAAACAAAAGATTCTGAAAGCCAGCCAAAATACGTAAGTATCCCTCGGCAAGCAAATGACCGGAAAAATGGCGCAAAATGTTCGCAATGCCCTACAGGCAGATAATATCCAGTTTTTTCCGCGAAAAAAACAAAAGATTCTGAAAGCCAGCCAAATTCCGTAAGTATCCCTCGGCAACGAAATGACCGGAAAAATGGCGCAAAATGTTCGCAATGCCCTACAGGCAGATAATATCCAGTTTTTTCCGCGAAAAAAACAAAAGATTCTGAAAGCCAGCCAAAATACGTAAGTATCCCTCGGCAAGCAAATGACCGGAAAAATGGCGCAAAATGTTCGCAATGCCCTACAGGCAGATAATATCCAGTTTTTTCCGCGAAAAAAAACAAAAGATTCTGAAAGCCAGCCAAATTCCGTAAGTATCCCTCGGCAACGAAATGACCGGAAAAATGGCGCAAAATGTTCGCAATGCCCTACAGGCAGATAATATCCAGTTTTTTCCGCGAAAAAAACAAAAGATTCTGAAAGCCAGCCAAAATACGTAAGTATCCCTCGGCAAGCAAATGACCGGAAAAATGGCGCAAAATGTTCGCAATGCCCTACAGGCAGATAATATCCAGTTTTTTCCGCGAAAAAAACAAAAGATTCTGAAAGCCAGCCAAATTCCGTAAGTATCCCTCGGCAACGAAATGACCGGAAAAATGGCGCAAAATGTTCGCAATGCCCTACAGGCAGATAATATCCAGTTTTTTCCGCGAAAAAAACAAAAGATTCTGAAAGCCAGCCAAAATACGTAAATATCCCTCGGCAAGCAAATGACCGGAAAAATGGCGCAAAATGTTCGCAATGCCTACAGGCAGATAATATCCAGTTTTTTCCGCGAAAAAAACAAAAGATTCTGAAAGCCAGCCAAAATACGTAAATATCCCTCGGCAAGCAAATGACCGGAAAAATGGCGCAAAATGTTCGCAAAGACCTACCGGCAGATAATATCCAGTTTTTTCCGCGAAAAAAACAAAAGATTCTGAAAGCCAGCCAAAATACGTAAGTATCCCTCGGCAAGCAAATGACCGGAAAAATGGCGCAATGTGTTCGCAATGCCCTACAGGCAGATAATATCCAGTCTTTTCCGCGAAAAAAACAAAAGATTCTGAAAGCCAGCCAAATTCCGTAAGTATCCCTCGGCAAGCAAATGACCGGAAAAATGGCGCAAAATGTTCGCAATGCCCTACAGGCAGATAATATCAAGTTTTTTCCGCGAAAAAAACAAAAGATTCTGAAAGCCAGCCAAAATACGTAAATATCCCTCGGCAAGCAAATGACCGGAAAAATGGCGCAAAATGTTCGCAATGCCTACAGGCAGATAATATCCAGTTTTTTCCGCGAAAAAAACAAAAGATTCTGAAAGCCAGCCAAAATACGTAAGTATCCCTCGGCAAGCAAATGACCGGAAAAATGGCGCAAAATGTTCGCAATGCCCTACAGGCAGATAATATCCAGTTTTTTCCGAGAAAAAAAACAAAAGATTCTGAAAGCCAGCCAAATTCCGTAAGTATCCCTCGGCAACGAAATGACCGGAAAAATGGCGCAAAATGTTCGCAATGCCCTACAGGCAGATAATATCCAGTTTTTTCCGCGAAAAAAACAAAAGATTCTGAAAGCCAGCCAAAATACGTAAGTATCCCTCGGCAAGCAAATGACCGGAAAAATGGCGCAAAATGTTCGCAATGCCCTACAGGCAGATAATATCCAGTTTTTTCCGCGAAAAAAACAAAAGATTCTGAAAGCCAGCCAAATTCCGTAAGTATCCCTCGGCAACGAAATGACCGGAAAAATGGCGCAAAATGTTCGCAATGCCCTACAGGCAGATAATATCCAGTTTTTTCCGCGAAAAAAACAAAAGATTCTGAAAGCCAGCCAAAATACGTAAATATCCCTCGGCAAGCAAATGACCGGAAAAATGGCGCAAAATGTTCGCAATGCCTACAGGCAGATAATATCCAGTTTTTTCCGCGAAAAAAACAAAAGATTCTGAAAGCCAGCCAAAATACGTAAATATCCCTCGGCAAGCAAATGACCGGAAAAATGGCGCAAAATGTTCGCAAAGACCTACCGGCAGATAATATCCAGTTTTTTCCGCGAAAAAAACAAAAGATTCTGAAATCCAGCCAAATTCCGTAAGTATCCCTCGGCAAGCAAATGACCGGAAAAATGGCGCAAAATGTTCGCAATGCCCTACAGGCAGATAATATCCAGTTTTTTCCGCGAAAAAAACAAAAGATTCTGAAAGCCAGCCAAAATACGTAAGTATCCCTCGGCAAGCAAATGACCGGAAAAATGGCGCAAAATGTTCGCAATGCCTACAGGCAGATAATATCCAGTTTTTTCCGCGAAAAAAACAAAAGATTCTGAAAGCCAGCCAAATTCCGTATGTATCCCTCGGCAAGCAAATGACCGGAAAAATGGCGCAAAATGTTCGCAATGCCCTACAGGCAGATAATATCCAGTTTTTTTCCGCGAAAAAAACAAAAGATTCTGAAAGCCAGCCAAAATACGTAAGTATCCCTCGGCAAGGAAATGACCGGAAAAATGGCGCAAAATGTTCGCAATGCCCTACAGGCAGATAATATCCAGTTTTTTCCGCGAAAAAAACAAAAGATTCTGAAAGCCAGCCAAAATACGTAAGTATCCCTCGGCAAGGAAATGACCGGAAAAATGGCGCAAAATGTTCGCAATGCCCTACAGGCAGATAATATCCAGTTTTTTCCGCGAAAAAAACAAAAGATTCTGAAAGCCAGCCAAATTCCGTAAGTATCCCTCGGCAAGGAAATGACCGGAAAAATGGCGCAAAATGTTCGCAATGCCCTACAGGCAGATAATATCCAGTTTTTTCCGCGAAAAAAACAAAAGATTCTGAAAGCCAGCCAAAATACGTAAATATCCCTCGGCAAGCAAATGACCGGAAAAATGGCGCAAAATGTTCGCAAAGACCTACCGGCAGATAATATCCAGTTTTTTCCGCGAAAAAAACAAAAGATTCTGAAAGCCAGCCAAAATACGTAAGTATCCCTCGGCAAGCAAATGACCGGAAAAATGGCGCAATGTGTTCGCAATGCCCTACAGGCAGATAATATCCAGTTTTTTCCGCGAAAAAAACAAAAGATTCTGAAAGCCAGCCAAATTCCGTAAGTATCCCTCGGCAAGCAAATGACCGGAAAAATGGCGCAAAATGTTCGCAATGCCCTACAGGCAGATAATATCCAGTTTTTTCCGCGAAAAAAACAAAAGATTCTGAAAGCCAGCCAAAATACGTAAGTATCCCTCGGCAAGCAAATGACCGGAAAAATGGCGCAATGTGTTCGCAATGCCCTACAGGCAGATAATATCCAGTTTTTTCCGCGAAAAAAACAAAAGATTCTGAAAGCCAGCCAAATTCCGTATGTATCCCTCGGCAAGCAAATGACCGGAAAAATGGCGCAAAATGTTCGCAATGCCCTACAGGCAGATAATATCCAGTTTTTTTCCGCGAAAAAAAAAAAGATTCTCAAAGCCAGCCAAATTCCGTAAGTATCCCTCGGCAAGCAAATGACCGGATAAATGGCGCAAAATGTTCGCAATGCCCTACAGGCAGATAATATCCAGTTTTTTCCGCGAAAAAAACAAAAGATTCTGAAAGCCAGCCAAAATACGTAAGTATCCCTCGGCAAGCAAATGACCGGAAAAATGGCGCAAAATGTTCGCAATGCCCTACAGGCAGATAATATCCAGTTTTTTCCGCGAAAAAAACAAAAGATTCTGAAAGCCAGCCAAAATACGTAAGTATCCCTCGGCAGGCAAATGACCGGAAAAATGGCGCAAAATGTTCGCAATGCCCTACAGGCAGATAATATCCAGTTTTTTCCGCGAAAAAAACAAAAGATTCTGAAAGCCAGCCAAATTCCGTATGTATCCCTCGGCAAGCAAATGACCGGAAAAATGGCGCAAAATGTTCGCAATGCCCTACAGGCAGATAATATCCAGTTTTTTCCGCGAAAAAAACAAAAGATTCTGAAAGCCAGCCAAAATACGTAAGTATCCCTCGGCAAGCAAATGACCGGAAAAATGGCGCAAAATGTTCGCAATGCCCTACAGGCAGATAATATCCAGTTTTTTCCGCGAAAAAAACAAAAGATTCTGAAAGCCAGCCAAAATACGTAAATATCCCTCGGCAAGCAAATGACCGGAAAAATGGCGCAAAATGTTCGCAAAGACCTACCGGCAGATAATATCCAGTTTTTTCCGCGAAAAAAACAAAAGATTCTGAAAGCCAGCCAAAATACGTAAGTATCCCTCGGCAAGCAAATGACCGGAAAAATGGCGCAATGTGTTCGCAATGCCCTACAGGCAGATAATATCCAGTCTTTTCCGCGAAAAAAACAAAAGATTCTGAAAGCCAGCCAAATTCCGTAAGTATCCCTCGGCAAGCAAATGACCGGAAAAATGGCGCAAAATGTTCGCAATGCCCTACAGGCAGATAATATCAAGTTTTTTCCGCGAAAAAACAAAAGATTCTGAAAGCCAGCCAAAATACGTAAGTATCACTCGGCAAGCAAATGACCGGAAAAATGGAGCAAAATGTTCGCAAAGACCTACCGGCAGATAATATCCAGTTTTTTCCGCGAAAAAAACAAAAGATTATGAAAGCCAGCCAAATTCCGTAAGTATCCCTCGGCAAGCAAATGACCGGAAAAATGGCGCAAAATGTTCGCAATGCCCTACAGGCAGATAATATCCAGTTTTTTCCGCGAAAAAAACAAAAGATTCTGAAAGCCAGCCAAAATACGTAAGTATCCCTCGGCAAGCAAATGACCGGAAAAATGGCGCAAAATGTTCGCAATGCCCTACAGGCAGATAATATCCAGTTTTTTCCGCGAAAAAAACAAAAGATTCTGAAAGCCAGCCAAAATACGTAAGTATCCCTCGGCAAGGAAATGACCGGAAAAATGGCGCAAAATGTTCGCAATGCCCTACAGGCAGATAATATCCAGTTTTTTTCCGCGAAAAAAACAAAAGATTCTGAAAGCCAGCCAAAATACTATCCCTCGGCAAGCAAATGACCGGAAAAATGGCGCAAAATGTTCGCAATGCCCTACAGGCAGATAATATCCAGTTTTTTCCGCGAAAAAACAAAAGATTCTGAAAGCCACCCAAAATACGTAAGTATCACTCGGCAAGCAAATGACCGGAAAAATGGAGCAAAATGTTCGCAAAGACCTACCGGCAGATAATATCCAGTTTTTTCCGCGAAAAAAACAAAAGATTATGAAAGCCAGCCAAATTCCGTAAGTATCCCTCGGCAAGCAAATGACCGGAAAAATGGCGCAAAATGTTCGCAATGCCCTACAGGCAGATAATATCCAGTTTTTTCCGCGAAAAAAACAAAAGATTCTGAAAACCAGCCAAAATACGTAAGTATCCCTCGGCAAGCAAATGACCGGAAAAATGGCGCAATGTGTTCGCAATGCCCTACAGGCAGATAATATCCAGTTTTTTCCGCGAAAAAAACAAAAGATTCTGAAAGCCAGCCCAAAATACGTAAGTATCCCTCGGCAAGCAAATGACCGGAAAAATGGCGCAAAATGTTCGCAATGCCCTACAGGCAGATAATATCCAGTTTTTCCGCGAAAAAACAAAAGATTCTGAAAGCCAGCCAAAATACGTAAGTATCCCTCGGCAAGCAAATGACCGGAAAAATGGAGCAAAATGTTCGCAAAGACCTACCGGCAGATAATATCCAGTTTTTTCCGCGAAAAAAACAAAAGATTCTGAAAGCCAGCCAAAATACGTAAGTATCCCTCGGCAAGCAAATGACCGGAAAAATGGCGCAAAATGTTCGCAATGCCCTACAGGCAGATAATATCCAGTTTTTTCCGCGAAAAAAACAAAAGATTCTGAAAGCCAGCCAAAATACGTAAGTATCCCTCGGCAAGCAAATGACCGGAAAAATGGCGCAAAATGTTCGCAAAGACCTACCGGCAGATAATATCCAGTTTTTTCCGCGAAAAAAACAAAAGATTCTGAAAGCCAGCCAAATTCCGTAAGTATCCCTCGGCAAGCAAATGACCGGAAAAATGGCGCAAAATGTTCGCAATGCCCTACAGGCAGATAATATCCAGTTTTTTCCGCGAAAAAAACAAAAGACTCTGAAAGCCAGCCAAAATACGTAAATATCCCTCGGCAAGCAAATGACCGGAAAAATGGCGCAAAATGTTCGCAATGCCTACAGGCAGATAATATCCAGTTTTTTCCGCGAAAAAAACAAAAGATTCTGAAAGCCAGCCAAAATACGTAAGTATCCCTCGGCAAGCAAATGACCGGAAAAATGGCGCAATGTGTTCGCAATGCCCTACAGGCAGATAATATCCAGTTTTTTCCGCGAAAAAAACAAAAGATTCTGAAAGCCAGCCAAATTCCGTAAGTATCCCTCGGCAAGCAAATGACCGGAAAAATGGCGCAAAATGTTCGCAATGCCCTACAGGCAGATAATATCCAGTTTTTTTCCGCGAAAAAAACAAAAGATTCTGAAAGCCAGCCAAAATACGTAAGTATCCCTCGGCAAGCAAATGACCGGAAAAATGGCGAAAAATGTTCGCAATGCCCTACAGGCAGATAATATCCAGTTTTTTCCGCGAAAAAACAAAAGATTCTGAAAGCCAGCCAAAATACGTAAGTATCACTCGGCAAGCAAATGACCGGAAAAATGGAGCAAAATGTTCGCAAAGACCTACCGGCAGATAATATCCAGTTTTTTCCGCGAAAAAAACAAAAGATTCTGAAAGCCAGCCAAATTCCGTAAGTATCCCTCGGCAAGCAAATGACCGGAAAAATGGCGCAAAATGTTCGCAATGCTCTACAGGCAGATAATATCCAGTTTTTTCCGCGAAAAAACAAAAGATTCTGAAAGCCAGCCAAAATACGTAAGTATCACTCGGCAAGCAAATGACCGGAAAAATGGAGCAAAATGTTCGCAAAGACCTACCGGCAGATAATATCCAGTTTTTTCCGCGAAAAAAACAAAAGATTCTGAAAGCCAGCCAAATTCCGTAAGTATCCCTCGGCAAGCAAATGACCGGAAAAATGGCGCAAAATGTTCGCAATGCCCTACAGGCAGATAATATCCAGTTTTTTCCGCGAAAAAACAAAAGATTCTGAAAGCCAGCCAAAATACGTAAGTATCACTCGGCAAGCAAATGACCGGAAAAATGAAGCAAAATGTTCGCAAAGACCTACCGGCAGATAATATCCAGTTTTTTCCGCGAAAAAAACAAAAGATTCTGAAAGCCAGCCAAATTCCGTAAGTATCCCTCGGCAAGCAAATGACCGGAAAAATGGAGCAAAATGTTCGCAAAGACCTACCGGCAGATAATATCCAGTTTTTTCCGCGAAAAAAACAAAAGATTCTGAAAGCCAGCCAAATTCCGTAAGTATCCCTCGGCAAGCAAATGACCGGAAAAATGGCGCAAAATGTTCGCAATGCCCTACAGGCAGATAATATCCAGTTTTTTCCGCGAAAAAAACAAAAGATTCTGAAAACCAGCCAAAATACGTAAGTATCCCTCGGCAAGCAAATGACCGGAAAAATGGCGCAAAATGTTCGCAATGCCCTACAGGCAGATAATATCCAGTTTTTTCCGCGAAAAAAACAAAAGCTCCTGAAGGCCAGCCAAAATACGTAAGTATCCCTTGGCAAGCAAATGACCGGAAAAATGGCGCAAAATGTTCGCAATGCCCTACAGGCAGATAATATCCAGTTTTTTCCGCGAAAAAAACAAAAGATTCTGAAAGCCAGCCAAAATACGTAAGTATCCCTCGGCAAGCAAATGACCGGAAAAATGGCGCAAAATGTTCGCAATGCCCAACAGGCAGATAATTTCCAGTTTTTTCCGCGAAAAAAACAAAAGATTCTGAAAGCCAGCCAAAATACGTAAGTATCCCTCGGCAAGCAAATGACCGGAAAAATGGCGCAAAATGATCGCAATGCGCTACAGGCAGATAATATCCAGTTTTTTCCGCGAAAAAAAACAAAAGATTCTGAAAGCCAGCCAAAATACGTAAGTATCCCTCGGCAAGCAAATGACCGGAAAAATGGCGCAAAATGTTCGCAAAGACCTACCGGCAGATAATTTCCAGTTTTTTCCGCGAAAAAAGCAAAAGATTCTGAAAGCCAGCCAAATTCCGTAAGTATCCCTCGGCAAGCAAATGACCGGAAAAATGGCGCAAAATGTACGCAATGCCTTACAGGCAGATAATATCCAGTTTTTTCCGCAAAAAAACAAAAGATTCTGAAAGCCAGCCAAAATACGTAAGTATCCCTCGGCAAGCAAATGACCGGAAAAATGGCGCAAAATGTTCGCAATGACCTACAGGCAGATAATATCCAGTTTTTTCCGCGAAAAAAAACAAAAGATTCTGAAAGCCAGCCAAAATACGTAAGTATCCCTCGGCAAGCAAATGACCGGAAAAATGGCGCAAAATGTTCGCAATGCGCTACAGGCAGATAATATCCAGTTTTTTCCGCGAAAAAAACAAAAGATTCTGAAAGCCAGGCAAAATACGTAAGTATCCCTCGGCAAGCAAATGACCGGAAAAATGGCGCAAAATGTTCGCAATGACCTACCGGCAGATAATATCCAGTTTTTTCCGCGAAAAAAACAAAAGATTCTGAAAGCCAGCCAAAATACGTAAGTATCCCTCGGCAAGCAAATGACCGGAAAAATGGCGCAAAATGTTCGCAATGCCCTACAGGCAGATAATATCCAGTTTTTTCCGCGAAAAAAACAAAAGATTCTGAAAGCCAGCCAAAATACGTAAATATCCCTCGGCAAGCAAATGACCGGAAAAATGGCGCAAAATGTTCGCAAAGACCTACCGGCAGATAATATCCAGTTTTTTCCGCGAAAAAAACAAAAGATTCTGAAAGCCAGCCAAAATACGTAAGTATCCCTCGGCAAGCAAATGACCGGAAAAATGGCGCAATGTGTTCGCAATGCCCTACAGGCAGATAATATCCAGTCTTTTCCGCGAAAAAAACAAAAGATTCTGAAAGCCAGCCAAATTCCGTAAGTATCCCTCGGCAAGCAAATGACCGGAAAAATGGCGCAAAATGTTCGCAATGCCCTACAGGCAGATAATATCCAGTTTTTTCCGCGAAAAAACAAAAGATTCTGAAAGCCACTCAAAATACGTAAGTATCACTCGGCAAGCAAATGACCGGAAAAATGGAGCAAAATGTTCGCAAAGACCTACCGGCAGATAATATCCAGTTTTTTCCGCGAAAAAAACAAAAGATTCTGAAAGCCAGCCAAATTCCGTAAGTATCCCTCGGCAAGCAAATGACCGGAAAAATGGCGCAAAATGTTCGCAATGCCCTACAGGCAGATAATATCCAGTTTTTTCCGCGAAAAAAACAAAAGATTCTGAAAACCAGCCAAAATACGTAAGTATCCCTCGGCAAGCAAATGACCGGAAAAATGGCGCAATGTGTTCGCAATGCCCTACAGGCAGATAATATCCAGTTTTTTCCGCGAAAAAAACAAAAGATTCTGAAAGCCAGCCCAAAATACGTAAGTATCCCTCGGCAAGCAAATGACCGGAAAAATGGCGCAAAATGTTCGCAATGCCCTACAGGCAGATAATATCCAGTTTTTTCCGCGAAAAAACAAAAGATTCTGAAAGCCAGCCAAAATACGTAAGTATCCCTCGGCAAGCAAATGACCGGAAAAATGGAGCAAAATGTTCGCAAAGACCTACCGGCAGATAATATCCAGTTTTTTCCGCGAAAAAAACAAAAGATTCTGAAAGCCAGCCAAAATACGTAAGTATCCCTCGGCAAGCAAATGACCGGAAAAATGGCGCAAAATGTTCGCAATGCCCTACAGGCAGATAATATCCAGTTTTTTCCGCGAAAAAAACAAAAGATTCTGAAAGCCAGCCAAAATACGTAAGTATCCCTCGGCAAGCAAATGACCGGAAAAATGGCGCAAAATGTTCGCAAAGACCTACCGGCAGATAATATCCAGTTTTTTCCGCGAAAAAAACAAAAGATTCTGAAAGCCAGCCAAATTCCGTAAGTATCCCTCGGCAAGCAAATGACCGGAAAAATGGCGCAAAATGTTCGCAATGCCCTACAGGCAGATAATATCCAGTTTTTTCCGCGAAAAAAACAAAAGACTCTGAAAGCCAGCCAAAATACGTAAATATCCCTCGGCAAGCAAATGACCGGAAAAATGGCGCAAAATGTTCGCAATGCCTACAGGCAGATAATATCCAGTTTTTTCCGCGAAAAAAACAAAAGATTCTGAAAGCCAGCCAAAATACGTAAGTATCCCTCGGCAAGCAAATGACCGGAAAAATGGCGCAATGTGTTCGCAATGCCCTACAGGCAGATAATATCCAGTTTTTTCCGCGAAAAAAACAAAAGATTCTGAAAGCCAGCCAAATTCCGTAAGTATCCCTCGGCAAGCAAATGACCGGAAAAATGGCGCAAAATGTTCGCAATGCCCTACAGGCAGATAATATCCAGTTTTTTTCCGCGAAAAAAACAAAAGATTCTGAAAGCCAGCCAAAATACGTAAGTATCCCTCGGCAAGCAAATGACCGGAAAAATGGCGCAAAATGTTCGCAATGCCCAACAGGCAGATAATTTCCAGTTTTTTCCGCGAAAAAAACAAAAGATTCTGAAAGCCAGCCAAAATACGTAAGTATCCCTCGGCAAGCAAATGACCGGAAAAATGGCGCAAAATGATCGCAATGCGCTACAGGCAGATAATATCCAGTTTTTTCCGCGAAAAAAACAAAAGATTCTGAAAGCCAGCCAAAATACGTAAGTATCCCTCGGCAAGCAAATGACCGGAAAAATGGCGCAAAATGTTCGCAAAGACCTACCGGCAGATAATTTCCAGTTTTTTCCGCGAAAAAAGCAAAAGATTCTGAAAGCCAGCCAAATTCCGTAAGTATCCCTCGGCAAGCAAATGACCGGAAAAATGGCGCAAAATGTACGCAATGCCTTACAGGCAGATAATATCCAGTTTTTTCCGCAAAAAAACAAAAGATTCTGAAAGCCAGCCAAAATACGTAAGTATCCCTCGGCAAGCAAATGACCGGAAAAATGGCGCAAAATGTTCGCAATGACCTACAGGCAGATAATATCCAGTTTTTTCCGCGAAAAAAACAAAAGATTCTGAAAGCCAGCCAAAATACGTAAGTATCCCTCGGCAAGCAAATGACCGGAAAAATGGCGCAAAATGTTCGCAATGCGCTACAGGCAGATAATATCCAGTTTTTTCCGCGAAAAAAACAAAAGATTCTGAAAGCCAGGCAAAATACGTAAGTATCCCTCGGCAAGCAAATGACCGGAAAAATGGCGCAAAATGTTCGCAATGACCTACCGGCAGATAATATCCAGTTTTTTCCGCGAAAAAAACAAAAGATTCTGAAAGCCAGCCAAAATACGTAAGTATCCCTCGGCAAGCAAATGACCGGAAAAATGGCGCAAAATGTTCGCAATGCCCTACAGGCAGATAATATCCAGTTTTTTCCGCAAAAAAAACAAAAGATTCTGAAAGCCAGCCAAAATACGTAAATATCCCTCGGCAAGCAAATGACCGGAAAAATGGCGCAAAATGTTCGCAAAGACCTACCGGCAGATAATATCCAGTTTTTTCCGCGAAAAAAACAAAAGATTCTGAAAGCCAGCCAAAATACGTAAGTATCCCTCGGCAAGCAAATGACCGGAAAAATGGCGCAATGTGTTCGCAATGCCCTACAGGCAGATAATATCCAGTCTTTTCCGCGAAAAAAACAAAAGATTCTGAAAGCCAGCCAAATTCCGTAAGTATCCCTCGGCAAGCAAATGACCGGAAAAATGGCGCAAAATGTTCGCAATGCCCTACAGGCAGATAATATCCAGTTTTTTCCGCGAAAAAACAAAAGATTCTGAAAGCCACTCAAAATACGTAAGTATCACTCGGCAAGCAAATGACCGGAAAAATGGAGCAAAATGTTCGCAAAGACCTACCGGCAGATAATATCCAGTTTTTTCCGCGAAAAAAACAAAAGATTCTGAAAGCCAGCCAAATTCCGTAAGTATCCCTCGGCAAGCAAATGACCGGAAAAATGGCGCAAAATGTTCGCAATGCCCTACAGGCAGATAATATCCAGTTTTTTCCGCGAAAAAAACAAAAGATTCTGAAAACCAGCCAAAATACGTAAGTATCCCTCGGCAAGCAAATGACCGGAAAAATGGCGCAATGTGTTCGCAATGCCCTACAGGCAGATAATATCCAGTTTTTTCCGCGAAAAAAACAAAAGATTCTGAAAGCCAGCCCAAAATACGTAAGTATCCCTCGGCAAGCAAATGACCGGAAAAATGGCGCAAAATGTTCGCAATGCCCTACAGGCAGATAATATCCAGTTTTTTCCGCGAAAAAACAAAAGATTCTGAAAGCCAGCCAAAATACGTAAGTATCCCTCGGCAAGCAAATGACCGGAAAAATGGAGCAAAATGTTCGCAAAGACCTACCGGCAGATAATATCCAGTTTTTTCCGCGAAAAAAACAAAAGATTCTGAAAGCCAGCCAAAATACGTAAGTATCCCTCGGCAAGCAAATGACCGGAAAAATGGCGCAAAATGTTCGCAATGCCCTACAGGCAGATAATATCCAGTTTTTTCCGCGAAAAAAACAAAAGATTCTGAAAGCCAGCCAAAATACGTAAGTATCCCTCGGCAAGCAAATGACCGGAAAAATGGCGCAAAATGTTCGCAAAGACCTACCGGCAGATAATATCCAGTTTTTTCCGCGAAAAAAACAAAAGATTCTGAAAGCCAGCCAAATTCCGTAAGTATCCCTTGGCAAGCAAATGACCGGAAAAATGGCGCAAAATGTTCGCAATGCCCTACAGGCAGATAATATCCAGTTTTTTCCGCGAAAAAACAAAAGATTCTGAAAGCCAGCCAAAATACGTAAGTATCACTCGGCAAGCAAATGACCGGAAAAAATGGAGCAAAATGTTCGCAAAGACCTACCGGCAGATAATATCCAGTTTTTTCCGCGAAAAAAACAAAAGATTCTGAAAGCCAGCCAAATTCCGTAAGTATCCCTTGGCAAGCAAATGACCGGAAAAATGGCGCAAAATGTTCGCAATGCCCTACAGGCAGATAATATCCAGTTTTTTCCGCGAAAAAACAAAAGATTCTGAAAGCCAGCCAAAATACGTAAGTATCACTCGGCAAGCAAATGACCGGAAAAATGGAGCAAAATGTTCGCAAAGACCTACCGGCAGATAATATCCAGTTTTTTCCGCGAAAAAAACAAAAGATTCTGAAAGCCAGCCAAATTCCGTAAGTATCCCTCGGCAAGCAAATGACCGGAAAAATGGAGCAAAATGTTCGCAAAGACCTACCGGCAGATAATATCCAGTTTTTTCCGCGAAAAAAACAAAAGATTCTGAAAGCCAGCCAAATTCCGTAAGTATCCCTCGGCAAGCAAATGACCGGAAAAATGGCGCAAAATGTTCGCAATGCCCTACAGGCAGATAATATCCAGTTTTTTCCGCGAAAAAAACAAAAGATTCTGAAAACCAGCCAAAATACGTAAGTATCCCTCGGCAAGCAAATGACCGGAAAAATGGCGCAAAATGTTCGCAATGCCCTACAGGCAGATAATATCCAGTTTTTTCCGCGAAAAAAACAAAAGCTCCTGAAGGCCAGCCAAAATACGTAAGTATCCCTTGGCAAGCAAATGACCGGAAAAATGGCGCAAAATGTTCGCAATGCCCTACAGGCAGATAATATCCAGTTTTTTCCGCGAAAAAAACAAAAGATTCTGAAAGCCAGCCAAAATACGTAAGTATCCCTCGGCAAGCAAATGACCGGAAAAATGGCGCAAAATGTTCAAAGACCTACCGGCAGATAATATCCAGTTTTTTCCGCGAAAAAAACAAAAGATTCTGAAAGCCAGCCAAATTCCGTAAGTATCCCTCGGCAAGCAAATGACCGGAAAAATGGCGCAAAATGTTCGCAATGCCCTACAGGCAGATAATATCCAGTTTTTTCCGCGAAAAAAACAAAAGATTCTGAAAACCAGCCAAAATACGTAAGTATCCCTCGGCAAGCAAATGACCGGAAAAATGGCGCAAAATGTTCGCAATGCCCTACAGGCAGATAATATCCAGTTTTTTCCGCGAAAAAAACAAAAGCTCCTGAAGGCCAGCCAAAATACGTAAGTATCCCTTGGCAAGCAAATGACCGGAAAAATGGCGCAAAATGTTCGCAATGCCCTACAGGCAGATAATATCCAGTTTTTTCCGCGAAAAAAACAAAAGATTCTGAAAGCCAGCCAAAATACGTAAGTATCCCTCGGCAAGCAAATGACCGGAAAAATGGCGCAAAATGTTCGCAATGCCCAACAGGCAGATAATTTCCAGTTTTTTCCGCGAAAAAAACAAAAGATTCTGAAAGCCAGCCAAAATACGTAAGTATCCCTCGGCAAGCAAATGACCGGAAAAATCGCGCAAAATGATCGCAATGCGCTACAGGCAGATAATATCCAGTTTTTTCCGCGAAAAAAACAAAAGATTCTGAAAGCCAGCCAAAATACGTAAGTATCCCTCGGCAAGCAAATGACCGGAAAAATGGCGCAAAATGTTCGCAAAGACCTACCGGCAGATAATTTCCAGTTTTTTCCGCGAAAAAAGCAAAAGATTCTGAAAGCCAGCCAAATTCCGTAAGTATCCCTCGGCAAGCAAATGACCGGAAAAATGGCGCAAAATGTACGCAATGCCTTACAGGCAGATAATATCCAGTTTTTTCCGCAAAAAAACAAAAGATTCTGAAAGCCAGCCAAAATACGTAAGTATCCCTCGGCAAGCAAATGACCGGAAAAATGGCGCAAAATGTTCGCAATGACCTACAGGCAGATAATATCCAGTTTTTTCCGCGAAAAAAACAAAAGATTCTGAAAGCCAGCCAAAATACGTAAGTATCCCTCGGCAAGCAAATGACCGGAAAAATGGCGCAAAATGTTCGCAATGCGCTACAGGCAGATAATATCCAGTTTTTTCCGCGAAAAAAACAAAAGATTCTGAAAGCCAGGCAAAATACGTAAGTATCCCTCGGCAAGCAAATGACCGGAAAAATGGCGCAAAATGTTCGCAATGACCTACCGGCAGATAATATCCAGTTTTTTCCGCGACAAAAACAAAAGATTCTGAAAGCCAGCCAAAATACGTAAGTATCCCTCGGCAAGCAAATGACCGGAGAAATGGCGCAAAATGTTCGCAATGCCCTACAGGCAGATAATATCCAGTTTTTTCCGCGAAAAAAACAAAAGATTCTGAAAGCCAGCCAAAATACGTAAGTATCCCTCGGCAAGCAAATGACCGTAAAAATGGCGCAAAATGTTCGCAATGACCTACCGGCAGATAATATCCAGTTTTTTCCGCGAAAAAAACAAAAGATTCTGAAAGCCAGCCATAATACGTAAGTATCCCTCGGCAAGCAAATGACCGGAAAAATGGCGCAAAATGATCGCAATGCCCTACAGGCAGATAATATCCAGTTTTTTCCGCGAAAAAAACAAAAGATTCTGAAAGCCAGCCAAAATACGTAAGTATCCCTCGGCAAGAAAATGACCGGAAAAATGGCGCAAAATGTTCGCAATGACCTACAGGCAGATAATATCCAGTTTTTTCCGCGACAAAAACAAAAGATTCTGAAAGCCAGCCAAAATACGTAAGTATCCCTCGGCAAGCAAATGACCGGAAAAATGGCGCAAAATGTTCGCAATGACCTACAGGCAGATAATATCCAGTTTTTTCCGCGAAAAAAACAAAAGATTCTGAAAGCCAGCCAAAATACGTAAGTATCCCTCGGCAAGCAAATGACCGGAAAAATGGCGCAAAATGTTCGCAAAGACCTACCGGCAGATAATATCCAGTTTTTTCCGCGAAAAAAACAAAAGATTCTGAAAGCCAGCCAAAATACGAAAGTATCCCTCGGCAAGCAAATGACCGGAAAAATGGCGCAAAATGTTCGCAATGACCTACCGGCAGATAATATCCAGTTTTTTCCGCGACAAAAACAAAAGATTCTGAAAGCCAGCCAAAATACGTAAGTATCCCTCGGCAAGCAAATGACCGGAAAAATGGCGCAAAATGATCGCAATGCCCTACAGGCAGATAATATCCAGTTTTTTCCGCGAAAAAAACAAAAGATTCTGAAAGCCAGCCAAAATACGTAAGTATCCCTCGGCAAGCAAATGACCGGAAAAATGGCGCAAAATGTTCGCAATGACCTACCGGCAGATAATATCCAGTTTTTCCCGCGACAAAAACAAAAGATTCTGAAAGCCAGCCAAAATACGTAAGTATCCCTCGGCAAGCAAATGACCGGAAAAATGGCGCAAAATGTTCGCAATGACCTACAGGCAGATAATATCCAGTTTTTTCCGCGAAAAAAACAAAAGATTCTGAAAGCCAGCCAAAGTACGTAAGTATCCCTCGGCAAGCAAATGACCGTAAAAATGGCGCAAAATGTTCGCAATGACCTACCGGCAGATAATATCCAGTTTTTTCCGCGACAAAAACAAAAGATTCTGAAAGCCAGCCAAAATACGTAAGTATCCCTCGGCAAGCAAATGACCGGAAAAATGGCGCAAAATGTTCGCAATGACCTACCGGCAGATAATATCCAGTTTTTTCCGCGACAAAAATAAAAGATTCTGAAAGCCAGCCAAAATACGTAAGTATCCCTCGGCAAGCAAATGACCGGAAAAATGGCGCAAAATGTTCGCAATGCCCTACAGGCAGATAATATCCAGTATTTTCCGCGAAAAAAACAAAAGATTCTGAAAGCCAGCCAAAATACGTAAGTATCCCTCGGCAAGCAAATGACCGGAAAAATGGCGCAAAATGTTCGCAATGACCTACCGGCAGATAATATCCAGTTTTTTCCGCGACAAAAACAAAAGATTCTGAAAGCCAGCCAAAATACGTAAGTATCCCTCGGCAAGCAAATGACCGGAAAAATGGCGCAAAATGTTCGCAATGACCTACAGGCAGATAATATCCAGTTTTTTCCGCGAAAAAAACAAAAGATTCTGAAAGCCAGCCAAAATACGTAAGTATCCCTCGGCAAGCAAATGACCGGAAAAATGGCGCAAAATGTTCGCAATGACCTACAGGCAGATAATATCCAGTTTTTTCCGCGAAAAAAACAAAAGATTCTGAAAGCCAGCCAAAATACGAAAGTATCCCTCGGCAAGCAAATGACCGGAAAAATGGCGCAAAATGTTCGCAATGCCCTACAGGCAGATAATATCCAGTTTTTTCCGCGAAAAAAACAAAAGATTCTGAAAGCCAGCCAAAATACGTAAGTATCCCTCGGCAAGCAAATGACCGGAAAAATGGCGCAAAATGTTCGCAATGACCTACCGGCAGATAATATCCAGTTTTTTCCGCGAAAAAAACAAAAGATTCTGAAAGCCAGCCAAAATACGTAAGTATCCCTCGGCAAGCAAATGACCGGAAAAATGGCGCAAAATGTTCGCAATGCCCTACAGGCAGATAATATCCAGTTTTTTCCGCGAAAAAAACAAAAGATTCTGAAAGCCAGCCAAAATACGTAAGTATCCCTCGGCAAGCAAATGACCGGAAAAATGGCGCAAAATGTTCGCAATGACCTACCGGCAGATAATATCCAGTTTTTTCCGCGAAAAAAACAAAAGATTCTGAAAGCCAGCCAAAATACGTAAGTATCCCTCGGCAAGCAAATGACCGGAAAAATGGCGCAAAATGTTCGCAATGAGTAGTTAGAATATAAGGACTCTGGCTCACTTTTTCCCACGGGTATCGGATTACCACCCCCCCCCCGACCCCCCCCTCAACGGGTATCGGATTACCACCCCCGCATGACGTCACCTGTTTTCGCTTCCGGTGGCGCCCATTTTTTTCCCACGGGTATCGGATTACCGCCCCCGCATGACGTCACCTGTTATCGCTTCCGGTGGCGCCATTTCTTATCGCTGTCTGGGGCGCCATTTCTTATCGCTGTCTGGGGCGCCATTTCTTATCGCAGTCGGTGGCGCCATTTCTTATCGCTGTCGGGGTGTTTCCCACGGGCAGGTGTTTCCCACGGCCAGGTGTTTACCAACCGCGATGAGTCATGCTGATGAATAGGTGTGATAAGAAGTCAAGGTCAAGGTCGGTGTCAAGGTGTTTTCCCACGGCCAGGTGTTTACCAACCGCGATGAGTCATGCTGATGAATAGGTGTGATAAGAAGTCAAGGTCAAAGTTCAAGGTCAAAGGTCAAGGGTCAAAGGTCAAGGGTCAAGGGTCAAAGGTCAAAGGTCAAGGGTCAAAGGTCAAGGGTCAAAGGTCAAGGGTCAAAGGAGTTTTCCCAACCGCGGTGAGAGTCATATCCCAGGAAACACCTATGACATCATCTTCAATTTCGCAACAAAATGCAATATTCTGAGTCATATCTCAATTCTGAGTCATATCCCAGGAAACACCTATGACATCATCTTCAATTTCGCAACAACACGCAATATTCTGATTTCGCAACAAAATGCAATATTCTGAGTCATATCTCAATTCTGAGTCATATCCCAGGAAACACCTATGACATCATCTTCAATTTCGCAACAACACGCAATATTCTGATTTCGCAACAAAATGCAATATTCTGAGTCATATCTCAATTCTGAGTCATATCCCAGGAAACACCTATGACATCATCTTCAATTTCGCAACAACACGCAATATTCTGATTTCGCAACAAAATGCAATATTCTGAGTCATATCTCAATTCTGAGTCATATCCCAGGAAACACCTATGACATCATCTTCAATTTCGCAACAACACGCAATATTCTGATTTCGCAACAAAATGCAATATTCTGAGTCATATCTGAAACACATTACCCCAAATACCTAAACCTTGAATCATCTACATAAACATCCTGCACATAATAGTCCCATAACCACAAAAATAATAATCATCCACTTGAAATCCAATAACTTCCCAGAAACGAAAATGCCAACCACCGGAAATTCCACTGATAAGGTGGAACACAAAAGATCGTATTACTGCACTAGTTGCAAATCGGATCGGCATAACGTAAACAATTGCCCTTATTTGAAAGATAAAGATAAAAGAAGGAAATAATAAATAAAGATTAGCGATGGGCTAAATACAAAATTATAGTAGTTATAATATTAGGTTACCCTTAAGGAATTTATAAAATAAACAATAGAATTATATAAAAAGACAAGACCCCAACAGGAATCATTCCAGTTGCTATTCTGCGTTGTAAACCAGTATCCATTCAAAGTGAATTTTTATACCTTGTCGAAAAAATATAAAAAATTGCAAAAGATAAAAAGTGATTAAAATTTAAAAAGTTTATTTTAAATATAAAATAACTAAGTTTTTATTTAAAGTGGAAAAGGAAGAATTGAATCTGTCAGATATCCAATCCTCTGCTTTCACTTTGCATCTCAATTTAGGAAAGTTTTTAATTTTGAGCTCAGTGAAAAAACAAGAAGTGAATTGTATTCCTTAAAATGTTTTGTGAATTTTGTAATATCGAAGTCAATAGTGCTTGTTGGAACTATCATGTGCGAACCAATGCTCACAAAAATAAATCTATAGAGCCCCTCAACGAACATTTTAAAAGGGTAAAAAGTTGTTTTGGACAGCGAATGGAAACTCTTGTTTTTGAAAACAAAGATGAGGGTCTTTTAAATTCGGCGGAGTTTTTAAAGATGATGGAAGATCCGTTAGTGAATTATCTGATGAGTGCACTAGATGAACGCGTGACACTCAAATTCAACATTGAACTCTTTGCTGAATTCATTAAAATGAATGATGATGATGAAAACGATTGCATAATAAGCATTAAGTCTTTCCATACAAAAATGCAAGCGATAATTCAAAAAAGTGACTTGAAATTAGCTTTCGATAATATGGCTAATGAAATTCGAATCAAAATGGAGGAATTCCAGGAGAAAGACAGTGGATGGGCTCTCCTTAGAATTACGCACTGTGAGTTAAATATAAACGATTTTAAACCATTGAGAGGAACAAGTTATATTCCGCTACCAAGACAATTGGCAAATAAGAATGCTTGCATTAATATTAAGAACCGCGACAGTTATTGTTTTAAATGGTGCATAATTTCCGCAATGTGCCCGATAGATCATAATTCAGAAAGAACTACATTATACCGAATTGATGACATTGCAGACAGCGTTATACATCTTCAAAATGGTATAGTGTTGAATTTTCGGGGACTCAAGTTTCCGCTACAGGTGCAAGATATTGACAAATTTGAGGAATTAAACCAAACAATCAGTGTTAATTTATTTGGATACGATGAAGAGTTAAGAAAGGTTATCGGTCCATATCATATCACAAAGCAAGAAAAATCGCATCACATCAATCTGCTCCTGCTGCAATCCAACGAAGATTGTCATTATGTTTGGATTAAACATATTTCAAGGTATGTAATAGGGAATAGTGTGTGTGTGTGTGTATGTGTGAATACATGAATTATTTTTCTTCTTCTTCTTTAAAGGTTGATTCGCAGTCAACAAACGCTATACAAAGGTTCTATTTATGTTTGCAACAAATGCCTGCAATATTTTATGTCGAGTGAGAAACTGCAACTGCATAAAAACAGCTGTAGCAGAGTAG
>OZ012660.1:24647677-25132525 GCA_963942545.1 Oxycera nigricornis
ATTCTGAAAGCCAGCCAAAAGACGTAAGTATCCCTCGGCAAGCAAATGACCGGAAAAATGGCGCAAAATGTTCGCAATGCCCTACAGGCAGATAATATCCATTTTTTTCCGCGAAAAAAACAAAAGATTCTGAAAGCCAGCCAAAATACGTAAGTATCCCTCGGCAAGCAAATGACCGGAAAAATGGCGCAAAATGTTCGCAATGACCTACCGGCAGATAATATCCAGTTTTTTCCGCGAAAAAAACAAAAGATTCTGAAAGCCAGCCAAATTCCGTAAGTATCCCTCGGCAAGCAAATGACCGGAGAAATCGCGCAAAATGTTCGC
This sequence comes from Oxycera nigricornis, assembly GCA_963942545.1. NCBI lineage: Eukaryota > Metazoa > Arthropoda > Insecta > Diptera > Stratiomyidae > Oxycera > Oxycera nigricornis. The sequence continues at coordinate 24,648,005 of OZ012660.1, forward strand.
AATGCCCTACAGGCAGATAATATCCAGTTTTTTCCGCGAAAAAAACACAAGATTCTGAAAGCCAGCCAAATTCCGTAAGTATCCCTCGGCAAGCAAATGACCGGAGAAATCGCGCAAAATGTTCGCAATGCCCTACAGGCAGATAATATCCAGTTTTTTCCGCGAAAAAAACAAAAGATTCTGAAAGCCAGCCAAAAGACGTAAGTATCCCTCGGCAAGCAAATGACCGGAAAAATGGCGCAAAATGTTCGCAATGCCCTACAGGCAGATAATATCCAGTTTTTTCCGCGAAAAAAACAAAAGATTCTGAAAGCCAGCCAAAAGACGTAAGTATCCCTCGGCAAGCAAATGACCGGAAAAATGGCGCAAAATGTTCGCAATGCCCTACAGGCAAATAATATCTAGTTTTTTCCACGAAAAAAACAAAAGATTCTGAAAGCCAGCCAAAATACGTAAGTATCCCTCGGCAAGCAAATGACCGGAAAAATGGCGCAAAATGTTCGCAATGCCCTACAGGCAGATAATATCCAGTTTTTTCCGCGAAAAAAACAAAAGATTCTGAAAGCCAGCCAAATTCCGTAAGTATCCCTCGGCAAGCAAATGACCGGAAAAATGCCGCAAAATGTTCGCAATGCCCTACAGGCAGATAATATCCAGTTTTTTCCGCGAAAAAAACAAAAGATTCTGAAAGCCAGCCAAATTCCGTAAGTATCCCTCGGCAAGCAAATGACCGGAGAAATCGCGCAAAATGTTCGCAATGCCCTACAGGCAGATAATATCCAGTTTTTTCCGCGAAAAAAACAAAAGATTCTGAAAGCCAGCCAAATTCCGTAAGTATCCCTCGGCAAGCAAATGACCGGAAAAATGGCGCAAAATGTTCGCAATGCCCTACAGGCAAATAATATCTAGTTTTTTCCACGAAAAAAACAAAAGATTCTGAAAGCCAGCCAAAATACGTAAGTATCCCTCGGCAAGCAAATGACCGGAAAAATGGCGCAAAATGTTCGCAATGCCCTACAGGCAGATAATATCCAGTTTTTTCCGCGAAAAAAACAAAAGATTCTGAAAGCCAGCCAAATTCCGTAAGTATCCCTCGGCAAGCAAATGACCGGAGAAATCGCGCAAAATGTTCGCAATGCCCTACAGGCAGATAATATCTAGTTTTTTCCACGAAAAAAACAAAAGATTCTGAAAGCCAGCCAAAATACGTAAGTATCCCTCGGCAAGCAAATGACCGGAAAAATGGCGCAAAATGTTCGCAATGCCCTACAGGCAGATAATATCTAGTTTTTTAAACGAAAAAAACAAAAGATTCTGAAAGCCAGCCAAAATACGTAAGTATCCCTCGGCAAGCAAATGACCGGAAAAATGGCGCAAAATGTTCGCAATGACCTACCGGCAGATAATATCCAGTTTTTTCCGCGAAAAAAACAAAAGATTCTGAAAGCCAGCCAAATTCCGTAAGTATCCCTCGGCAAGCAAATGACCGGAGAAATCGCGCAAAATGTTCGCAATGCCCTACAGGCAGATAATATCCAGTTTTTTCCGCGAAAAAAACAAAAGATTCTGAAAACCAGCCAAAATACGTAAGTATCCCTCGGCAAGCAAACGACCGGAAAAATGGCGCAAAATGTTCGCAATGCCCTACAGGCAGATAATATCCAGTTTTTTCCGCGAAAAAAACAAAAGATTCTGAAAGCCAGCCAAAAGACGTAAGTATCCCTCGGCAAGCAAATGACCGGAAAAATGGCGCAAAATGTTCGCAATGCCCTACAGGCAGATAATATCCAGTTTTTTCCGCGAAAAAAACAAAAGATTCTGAAAGCCAGCCAAATTCCGTAAGTATCCCTCGGCAAGCAAATGACCGGAGAAATCGCGCAAAATGTTCGCAATGCCCTACAGGCAGATAATATCCAGTTTTTTCCGCGAAAAAAACAAAAGATTCTGAAAGCCAGCCAAAAGACGTAAGTATCCCTCGGCAAGCAAATGACCGGAAAAATGGCGCAAAATGTTCGCAATGCCCTACAGGCAGATAATATCTAGTTTTTTCCACGAAAAAAACAAAAGATTCTGAAAGCCAGCCAAAATACGTAAGTATCCCTCGGCAAGCAAATGACCGGAAAAATGGCGCAAAATGTTCGCAATGACCTACCGGCAGATAATATCCAGTTTTTTCCGCGAAAAAAACAAAAGATTCTGAAAGCCAGCCAAATTCCGTTAGTATCCCTCGGCAAGCAAATGACCGGAGAAATCGCGCAAAATGTTCGCAATGCCCTACAGGCAGATAATATCCAGTTTTTTCCGCGAAAAAAACAAAAGATTCTGAAAGCCAGCCAAAAGACGTAAGTATCCCTCGGCAAGCAAATGACCGGAAAAATGGCGCAAAATGTTCGCAATGCCCTACAGGCAGATAATATCTAGTTTTTTCCACGAAAAAAACAAAAGATTCTGAAAGCCAGCCAAAATACGCAAGTATCCCTCGGCAAGCAAATGACCGGAAAAATGGCGCAAAATGTTCGCAATGACCTACCGGCAGATAATATCCAGTTTTTTCCGCGAAAAAAACAAAAGATTCTGAAAGCCAGCCAAAAGACGTAAGTATCCCTTGGCAAGCAAATGACCGGAAAAATGGCGCAAAATGTTCGCAATGCCCTACAGGCAGATAATATCCAGTTTTTTTCCGCGAAAAAAACAAAAGATTCTGAAAGCCAGCCAAATTCCGTAAGTATCCCTCGGCAAGCAAATGACCGGAGAAATCGCGCAAAATGTTCGCAATGCCCTACAGGCAGATAATATCCAGTTTTTTCCGCGAAAAAAACAAAAGATTCTGAAAGCCAGCCAAAATACGTAAGTATCCCTCGGCAAGCAAATGACCGGAAAAATGGCGCAAAATGTTCGCAATGACCTACCGGCAGATAATATCCAGTTTTTTCCGCGAAAAAAACAAAAGATTCTGAAAGCCAGCCAAATTCCGTAAGTATCCCTCGGCAAGCAAATGACCGGAGAAATCGCGCAAAATGTTCGCAATGCCCTACAGGCAGATAATATCCAGTTTTTTCCGCGAAAAAAACACAAGATTCTGAAAGCCAGCCAAATTCCGTAAGTATCCCTCGGCAAGCAAATGACCGGAGAAATCGCGCAAAATGTTCGCAATGCCCTACAGGCAGATAATATCCAGTTTTTTCCGCGAAAAAAACAAAAGATTCTGAAAGCCAGCCAAAAGACGTAAGTATCCCTCGGCAAGCAAATGACCGGAAAAATGGCGCAAAATGTTCGCAATGCCCTACAGGCAGATAATATCCAGTTTTTTCCGCGAAAAAAACAAAAGATTCTGAAAGCCAGCCAAAAGACGTAAGTATCCCTCGGCAAGCAAATGACCGAAAAAATGGCGCAAAATGTTCGCAATGCCCTACAGGCAAATAATATCTAGTTTTTTCCACGAAAAAAACAAAAGATTCTGAAAGCCAGCCAAAAGACGTAAGTATCCCTCGGCAAGCAAATGACCGGAAAAATGGCGCAAAATGTTCGCAATGCCCTACAGGCAGATAATATCCAGTTTTTTCCGCGAAAAAAACAAAAGATTCTGAAAGCCAGCCAAATTCCGTAAGTATCCCTCGGCAAGCAAATGACCGGAAAAATGGTGCAAAATGTTCGCAATGCCCTACAGGCAAATAATATCTAGTTTTTTCCACGAAAAAAACAAAAGATTCTGAAAGCCAGCCAAAATACGTAAGTATCCCTCGGCAAGCAAATGACCGGAAAAATGGCGCAAAATGTTCGCAATGCCCTACAGGCAGATAATATCCAGTTTTTTCCGCGAAAAAAACAAAAGATTCTGAAAGCCAGCCAAATTCCGCAAGTATCCCTCGGCAAGCAAATGACCGGAGAAATCGCGCAAAATGTTCGCAATGCCCTACAGGCAGATAATATCTAGTTTTTTCCACGAAAAAAACAAAAGATTCTGAAAGCCAGCCAAAATACGTAAGTATCCCTCGGCAAGCAAATGACCGGAAAAATGGCGCAAAATGTTCGCAATGCCCTACAGGCAGATAATATCTAGTTTTTTCCACGAAAAAAACAAAAGATTCTGAAAGCCAGCCAAAATACGTAAGTATCCCTCGGCAAGCAAATGACCGGAAAAATGGCGCAAAATGTTCGCAATGACCTACCGGCAGATAATATCCAGTTTTTTCCGCGAAAAAAAACAAAAGATTCTGAAAGCCAGCCAAATTCCGTAAGTATCCCTCGGCAAGCAAATGACCGGAGAAATCGCGCAAAATGTTCGCAATGCCCTACAGGCAGATAATATCCAGTTTTTTCCGCGAAAAAAACAAAAGATTCTGAAAGCCAGCCAAAAGACGTAAGTATCCCTCGGCAAGCAAATGACCGGAAAAATGGCGCAAAATGTTCGCAATGCCCTACAGGCAGATAATATCCAGTTTTTTCCGCGAAAAAAACAAAAGATTCTGAAAGCCAGCCAAAAGACGTAAGTATCCCTCGGCAAGCAAATGACCGGAAAAATGGCGCAAAATGTTCGCAATGCCCTACAGGCAGATAATATCTAGTTTTTTCCACGAAAAAAACAAAAGATTCTGAAAGCCAGCCAAAATACGTAAGTATCCCTCGGCAAGCAAATGACCGGAAAAATGGCGCAAAATGTTCGCAATGACCTACCGGCAGATAATATCCAGTTTTTTCCGCGAAAAAAACAAAAGATTCTGAAAGCCAGCCAAATTCCGTAAGTATCCCTCGGCAAGCAAATGACCGGAGAAATCGCGCAAAATGTTCGCAATGCCCTACAGGCAGATAATATCCAGTTTTTTCCACGAAAAAAACAAAAGATTCTGAAAGCCAGCCAAAATACGTAAGTATCCCTCGGCAAGCAAATGACCGGAAAAATGGCGCAAAATGTTCGCAATGCCCTACAGGCAGATAATATCTAGTTTTTTCCACGAAAAAAAACAAAAGATTCTGAAAGCCAGCCAAAATACGTAAGTATCCCTCGGCAAGCAAATGACCGGAAAAATGGCGCAAAATGTTCGCAATGACCTACCGGCAGATAATATCCAGTTTTTTCCGCGAAAAAAAACAAAAGATTCTGAAAGCCAGCCAAATTCCGTAAGTATCCCTCGGCAAGCAAATGACCGGAGAAATCGCGCAAAATGTTCGCAATGCCCTACAGGCAGATAATATCCAGTTTTTTCCGCGAAAAAAACAAAAGATTCTGAAAGCCAGCCAAAAGACGTAAGTATCCCTCGGCAAGCAAATGACCGGAAAAATGGCGCAAAATGTTTGCAATGCCCTACAGGCAGATAATATCTAGTTTTTTCCACGAAAAAAACAAAAGATTCTGAAAGCCAGCCAAAATACGTAAGTATCCCTCGGCAAGCAAATGACCGGAAAAATGGCGCAAAATGTTCGCAATGCCCTACAGGCAGATAATATCCAGTTTTTTCCGCGAAAAAAACAAAAGGTTCTGAAAGCCAGCTTAAATACGTAAGTATCCCTCGGCAAGCAAATGTCCGGAAAAATGGCGCGAAATGTTCGCAATGCCCTACAGGCAGATAATATCCAGTTTTTTCCCCGAAAAAAACAAAAGACTCTGAAAGCCAGCCAAATTCCGTAAATTTCCCTCGGCAAGCAAATGACCGGAAAAATGGCGCAAAATGTTCGCAATGCCCTACAGGCAGATAATATCCAGTTTTTTCCGCGAAAAAAACAAAAGATTCTGAAAGCCAGCCAAAATACGTAAGTATCCCTTAGTAGTATGAATAGGAGAGTTCAAGCGCTTTTTTTCCCACGGGTATCGGATTACCACCACCCCCCCCCCGCCCCCCCTCAACGGGTATCGGATTACCACCCCGCTTTTTTTCCCACGGGTATCGGATTACCACACACCCCCGCCCCCCCTCAACGGGTATCGGATTACCACCCCGCTTTTTTTCCCACGGGTATCGGATTACCACCCCCCCCCGCCCCCCCTCAACGGGTATCGGAATACCACCCCCACGGGTATCGGATTACCACCACCCCCCCTCAACGGGTATCGGATTACCGCCCCCGCATGACGTCACCTGTTATCGCTTCCGGTGGCGCCCATTTTTTCCCACGGGTATCGGATTACCGCCCCCGCATGACGTCACCTGTTATCGCTTCCGGTGGCGCCATTTCTTATCGCTGTCTGGGGCGCCATTTCTTATCGCTTCCGGTGGCGCCATTTCTTATCGCTGTCTCGGGAGCCATTTCTTATCGCTGTCGGGGTGTTTCCCACGGATGACGCCACCTGTTATCGCTGTCGGGGTGTTTCCCACGGCCAGGTGTTTACCAACCGCGATGAGTCATGCTGATGAATAGGTGTGATAAGAAGTCAAGGTCAAAGTCGGTGTCAAGGTGTTTTCCCACGGCCAGGTGTTTACCAACCGCGATGAGTCATGCTGATGAATAGGTGTGATAAGAAGTCAAGGTCAAAGTTCAAGGTCAAGGGTCAAAGGTCAAGGGCCAAAGGTCAAGGGTCAAAGGTCAAGGGTCAAAGGTCAGGGTCAAAGTTCAAGGGTCAAAGGTCAGGGTCAAAGTTCAAGGTCAAAAGAGTTTTGCCAACCGCTGTGAGAGTCATATCCCAGGAAACACCTATGACATCATCTTCAATTTCGCAACAAAATGCAATATTCTGAGTCATATCTCAATTCTGAGTCATATCCCAGGAAACACCTATGACATCATCTTCAATTTCGCAACAACACGCAATATTCTGATTTCGCAACAAAATGCAATATTCTGAGTCATATCTCAATTCTGAGTCATGTCCCAGGAAACACCTATGGCATCATCTTCAATTTTACAACAACACGCAATATTCTGATTTCGCAACAAAATGCAATATTCTGAGTCATATCTGAAACACATTACCCCAAATACCTAAACCTTGAATCATCTACATAAACATCCTGCACATAATATTCCCATAACCACAAAAATAATAAACATCCACTTGAAATCCAATAACTTCCCAGAAACGAAAATGCCAATCACCGGAAATTCCACTGATAAGGTGGAACACAAAAGATCGTATTACTGCACTAGTTGCAAATCGGATCGGCATAACGTAAACAATTGCCCTTATTTGAAAGATAAAGATTAAAGAAGGAAATAATAATCGGATCGGCATAACGTAAACAATTGCCCTTATTTGAAAGATAAAGATAAAAGAAGGAAATAATAAATAAAGATTAGCGATGGGCTAAATACAAAATTATAGTAATTATAATATTAGGTTACCCTTAAGGAATTTATAAAATAAACAATAGAATTATATAAAAAGAAAAAACCCCAACAGGAATCATTCCAGTTGCTATTCTGCGTTCTAAACCAGTATTCATTCAAAGTGAATTTTTATACCTTGTCGAAAAAATATAAAAAATTGCAAAAGATAAAAAGTGAATAAAGATTTTGTTACAAGTGACAATATCGTCTGCGAAGAAGTATGGATTCATTAAACGAACTACTTAGCTGCAAACCCCTGGTATTTACAAAAATTTCCGACTTGGAGATTGGAAAACGATACCGCATTACAGCTGCAGAAAGAATGGAAACGAGGTAAGACAGAGCTTTGTAAATGAAATAATATTGATTTTTTTTTCTTCATTTTTTTTTTGTTTTGAAGGTACGGCGAAGCTATTGTTGTAGACCTAAACAATACCATGAGGCTATTTCTACCTGGTCGTTACCAAAAATGCAGCGAAAAGGTTATGGAGGACTTCAATGCGGCAAAGTTATCGTTGAGCTGCAGCAGTCATGATTCTAAGGACTTGCACTTCCATGAAACAGTCATCGATTCAAATGTATTTTAAAAACTTCTTTAAATAAAACAATTATTTCGGTTAAGTCAAAGTGTTTTTATTCAATTAGATTTTCTTGTATAATAAATTTTTTCAGAAGGAATGCGTTTTGTTGCGCACAACATCCATCGTGTAAAGTGCAGGTTGATATTTTAGGATAGTGCTTTTTCAGTGTTTTCAGACTAGGACAGCAACAGTCGTCCAAATTGCAAACCATGGCAGTGTTCCCCAGTAAAGTACCAAGCCAGTGTTTTTTCTCCGAGCCTTTCACATATATTGAGGCACCCTTAATGTTTTGATATAGATATTCTTTCATTTCCGTAAACGTTGTATTTCCGATTTCCCATTGCAAACCGTGATGATGTTCGTATAGCCAATTGGCTTGAAACTGCAGCTCTTTCGAAAGTGTTGTTATGCTGAAGGGGGGTTTCAGTAAAAAATGTCGATGAAAATCTTTGTTCACATCCACGATAGATAGTTCTTTGATGATAAAGGCGTTGTTGTTGTATCCTCTAAATCCTTGCATGTCAATGATGAAAGGCGCCATGATTGAATGATTCGATTTGATTAGAGAATTATTTTTTATACAAGTTTTTGAACTGAACTAGTGAGAGGATTGTACTCTATTACACGATCATGAAGAAGTAAGCAATAAGCTGTTGTTAAGGCAGGTACATCTACAGATGTTTTGATATCTACCCTTATGTCAACTGAACCTGATTTTATAGATTCATTTTGACGTGAACAATCAATTACTATAATTGGTGCTGAATTCTTATATTCGTTTCGTGAGAGTAATGGTTGTGCTTGCACTCCGTAATAAGATTGTTGAAAGTTGCAGTACATATCATAAAGCAGAGCGAATCGATCACGTGTAAATTTTATATTAACGTCATCGTAAGGATACGATTCGGAGTTTAAATGTATTTTGATATTGGTTAAATCACAGTGATCAAATTTGCTGACGTCTTCACTTTTGAGGTTTCTTCGATTTGTCTGTAACGCTAAAATAATATATCGTGGTTTTTCGAGTTGGCTTGAAGTTTTCACATTCCATACATGATCTGTCGTTGATGGTAAAACCGGATATTCGTACAGTTCCCAATTTCGAAAGCTTACTTGAATTGGTTGTCCTGATTCAATATATTTCAACATTGACAATTTTTCAGAACCATCTGGGGTAACGTGTGGCACCTTCCATTGCAGTTTAAAAATTTTTATGTATACATCATCACTGGGCGAAAGAAATGCATTTTCATCGCTTCTAGATCTAATGAGAATTAGCTCATGTTTAGCATTTACGATAATCTTCTTGTAGTCTTCGGCAAATCCCAAAAATTTTCTTAGCGGAACAGAAAAGTTAAAGTAGCCACTTGATGGCATGATAGATTCATCTGGCGACCAACCGGCATTATAAAGCATTTTACTTTCATTTTCACTAAGTGATACATAATTTTTCAGTGTCGATGTTATTCCAACATTCTTGTTTCGATCGATTTCTACTCCATTCAGTTCATATCTAATCTCATCGAATAGAAAAGCGATGCTATTATTCGTAAGTTTAGCAGTTGTTGATGTTGTTCCATCCGATTTAATTAAAGCACCTTCAATATAGATGAAGCTTTGACTTGGCAAAATACACAAGTCCTGCTGTTGTAGAGGTATTCTAATTTCATCACTGCAGTTAAATGATGATAGAAATGGAGAGTAGCTATGGTATTCAATTTTCGAGATACTATTGTCATAGATGACTTTACGTGTAACGTTCAGAATCTCACTCATTTTTGTTTTTTTAATTTGAACCCCAGTAATTTCAAGAACTGTTTATTTTGTAATGTTAGTCGGGGTCTTACTCGACCGATTTTCCTGGTTGAACTGATTGTATCTACATTGTTGGACAGGTATTTATCATCGTTATATAACAACATTCTGCGGCTTCAAATGAAGTCTGATAGTTATTGTTTCCCCCTTGAAGTTTATTAGATCTCCGTCTTGGTCAATCAGCTTAAGAGTTAGCGTGCTTATTCGTTTAACGTTTACCGGCAAATAAATGACATTACTAGGAACCTCCACTATTTTATAGCCTGGTCCTACCTCAGGTGAGAATTCGTGGATTGTATGCGAGGGAATATTATTAATATAAGAATTTCCAATTATGTTGCAATCCATCCGTATTACGTTCACTTTACTTATGCTTACAGGTAGATCAGAAGAGTGTTTGACATTGACTTTTAATTCTCGTTTAGCAAATCCTAGCAATTGACCAATGGATCTCTCTTTGTTGAAGTAAATAGGAGCAGTTGACTTGATTTCACTTTTGAGAGTGTTATTATTGGCACGTATTGAAAAATTTATTTTGTCATTGATCTTCGCCAACTGTTTATATAGATAATTTGCAATATCATCGATTTCGTATGATCCAACGGGTATTTCTATAACGTGCTTTCCAATGTGTAATAAATTATTGTTTTCATCCACGTTAGGTATAGAATTATATGTTTGAAAATCAACAAGTCCGCACACATAGTCATCTTGTAATTCGATAGGTGGAAAATACTCGGTTGTAAGAATGGATGTGTTTCCACTGAGAGTTAATGTTAGTGCCATGGCAGTATATAACACAATGATTGGGTTTTTTAGTAAAGTATTTATTTATATGAATGCACTAGACAATTTACAAACGTTTGTATAAAAATCTTAAACATAAATGTCCACAGTTGTATGAGTCATAGCTTTGATATGTATTGTAGTTGTATTTTATATTAGATCCCAGATAATCTAGTAATTCTATCGGTGGAGGTAAATTACCAAAACTATCAAAGTATTCCACATAACGATTTTGTTTGTTGTACGCTACCCAATGGGTACCAGAGCCTTGAATATTATCTAAATTTACTATACCACACTCGTTTTGCATGGCAAGTCCCTTTGGTAAATTATTTCGCATAAAAACTCCTCTGAAGGTTGGTAAGAATCTTGCAAACTTTCTCAAATCATTTTCATTTAATGCTCTCTTGGGTAGCGTTTTTAAAAGTTTTTTGGAACAGGATTTAAATACAACCCTAAGCCTTTTCTGTACGGCTTCAAATGTAATCCTCGACCTAATGTTATCTGCTCCATTTTCTGGTTATGTCGCTTTTTTTCCTCTAATGTATTTTTGGCATTATTAGCATCATCAACAGCTTTAGCTATTCCCGCAGCTCCACCTGATAAAGCACCAATAGCAGATAATCCTGCGAAAAGAGGAATTAGGAACGGCAAAACTCCACCAACTTTAGGAATGGGTATTATTCTTGGAGTTTTGATAGCTTTTTTCCGTCCTTTTGTAATATTTTTTGCAGCAGCTAAGGCTACCTTAATACTCGCCTTCATACTGTTGGGTTTCTTCTGTTTAATGATTTTTCGGACTTTAGAAATAACTGTTCCAAATTTCTGTTTATCTTTCAATCCCATTCCTAATTTTACTTTAGCTTTCATCATATTGGCTACTAGTAACGCGTTAGTGCGTTCGGCTAATCCTGCGTCTGCTGATCTAACGCGTTGCCACGCCTTTTCAGTTAATATCTTATCTAGTTTGTGACGATCGCTCGTTTCTTTAAATTGTGAATAACCAATATCGTGCTCTTTACACGCTTCGTCAAGGGGATTTATTCCGGCGTCTCCTCGGGCAAGTCGTTTTTGAAGCTTCGTGCCAGGTCCACAATATTGATAGCCAGGCAAATGCAGTTCAATCGGTAGTTTATTAATTAGAGTATTAATGAACCCTCTTCCGCTTACGGCTTTTCGTAAACTACTAGTACATTTCTTTTTATGATCAATCATTTTATACTGATCGCGATACACCTTGTTTAACAACTCATCGCCGACTGTAAAACTTTCGTTAAAACCTAGTCATTTACATGTTTGCTCTTCAGTTATCAGGATGCGGTTTATACAACAACACCAAAAGTTATTGGTGGAAAATGTTGACATTGCAAATGAACCCTTTACAAATAAACATAGCAATTTATTGCCTAATAGTATTCGAGCTATAATTGTGGGTCCCTCCAACTGTGGTAAAACTAACGTTATGATATCCCTGTTGAAACATCCCAATGGCGTTAAATTTGTAAACATCTACATCTACTCGAAATCATTACATCAATCCAAATATAGACATTTAAAGCAGGCTGTAAAACCTATTTCTGGACTAGGCTTCTATACATTTTCAAACAATAGTGCAGTGATTCCACCAGATAAAGCTGAGTCTAACTCTGTTTTCATTTTCGATGATATTGCCAACGAGAAACAAGATAACGTTCGATTATATTTCTGTATGGGAAGACATCATAATATTGATAGTTTTGTTTAATCCAAACATAATGACAATCTTCGTTGGATTGCAGCAGGAGCAGATTGATGTGATGCGATTTTTCTTGCTTTGTGATATGATATGGACCGATAACTTTTCTTAACTCTTCATCGTATCCAAATAAGTTAACACTGATTGTTTGGTTTAATTCCTCAAATTTTTCAATATCTTGCACCTGTAGCGGAAACTTGAGTCCCCGAAAATTCAACACTATACCATTTTGAAGATGTATAACGCTGTCTGCAATGTCATCAATTCGGTATGATGTAGTTCTCTGTGAATGATGATCTGTCGGACACATTGCGGAAATTATGCACCATTTAAAACAATAACTGTCGCGGTTCTTAATATTAATGCAAGCCTTCTTATTTGCCAATTGTCTTGGTAGCGGAATATAACTTGTTCCTCTCAATGGTTTAAAATCGTTTATATTTAACTCACAGTGCGTAATTCTAAGGAGAGCCCATCCACTGTCTTTCTCCTGGAATTCCTCCATTTTGATTCGAATTTCATTAGCCATATTATCGAAAGCTAATTTCAACTCACTTTTTTGAATTATCGCTTGCATTTTTGTATGGAAAGACTTAATGCTTATTATGCAATCGTTTTCATCATCATCATTCATTTTAATGAATTCCGCAAAGAGTTCAATGTTGAATTTGAGTGTTACGCGTTCATCTAGTGCACTCATCAGATAATTCACTAACGGATCTTCCATCATCTTTAAAAACTCCGCCGAATTTAAAAGACCTTCATCTTTGTTTTCAAAAACAAGAGTTTCCATTCGCTGTCCAAAACAACTTTTTACCCTTTTAAAATGTTCGTTGAGGGGCTCTATAGATTTATTTTTGTGAGCATTGGTTCGCACATGATAGTTCCAACAAGCACTATTGACTTCGATATTACAAAATTCACAAAACATTTTAAGGAATACAATTCACTTCGTGTTTTTTCACTGAGCTCAAAATAAAAACTTTCCTAATTGAGATGCAAAGTGCAAGCAGAGGATTGGATATCTGAAAGATCTAATTCTTCCTTTTCCAATTTAAATAAAAACTTAGTTATTTTATATTTAAAATAAACTTTTTAAATTTTAATCACTTTTTATCTTTTGCAATTTTTTATATATTTTCGACAAGGTATAAAAATTCACTTTGAATGGATACTGGTTTACAACGCAGAATAGCAACTGGAATGATTCCTGTTGGGGTCTTGTCTTTTTATATAATTCTATTGTTTATTTTATAAATTCCTTAAGGGTAACCTAATATTATAATTACTATAATTTTGTATTTAGCCCATCGCTAATCTTTATTTATTATTTCCTTCTTTTATCTTTATCTTTCAAATAAGGGCAATTGTTTACGTTATGCCGATCCGATTTGCAACTAGTGCAGTAATACGATCTTTTGTGTTCCACCTTATCAGTGGAATTTCCGGTGGTTGGCATTTTCGTTTCTGGGAAGTTATTGGATTTCAAGTGGATGTTTATTATTTTTGTGGTTATGGGAATATTATGTGCAGGATGTTTATGTAGATGATTCAAGGTTTAGGTATTTGGGGTAATGTGTTTCAGATATGACTCAGAATATTGCATTTTGTTGCGAAATCAGAATATTGCGTGTTGTTGCGAAATTGAAGAAGATGTCATAGGTGTTTCCTGGGATATGACTCTCACCGCGGTTGGGAAAATTCCTTTGACCTTGAACTTTGACCTTGACTTCTTATCACACCTATTCATCAGCATGACTCATCGCGGTTGGTAAACACCTGGCCGTGGGAAAACACCTGCCCGTGGGAAACACCTTGATAGCGATAAGAAATGGCGCCCCCGACAGCGATAAGAAATGGCGCCACCGGAAGCGATAACAGGTGACGTCATGCGGGGGCGGTAATCCGATACCCGTGGGGGAAAAAACACCGGAAGCGATAACAGGTGACGTCATGCGGGGCGGTACCCGTGGGGGGCGTGGGGGGCGGTACCCGTGGGGGCGGTACCCGTGGGCGCGGTACCCGTGGGGGCGGGGCTGTAATCCGATACCCGTGGGAAAAAGTGGCCCAGAACCGCCACATCCATACTACTTCCCTTGGCAAGCAAATGACCGGAAAAATGGCGCAAAATGTTCGCAATGCCCTACAGGCAGATAATATCCAGTTTTTTCCGCGAAAAAAACAAAAGATTCTGAAAGCCAGCCAAATTCCGTAAATATCCCTCGGCAAGCAAATGACCGGAAAAATGGCGCAAACTGTTCGCAATGCCCTACAGGCAGATAATATCCAGTTTTTTCCGCGAAAAAAACAAAAGATTCTGAAAGCCAGCCAAAAGACGTAAGTATCCCTCGGCAAGCAAATGAACGGAAAAATGGCGCAAAATGTTCGCAATGCCCTACAGGCAGATAATATCCAGTTTTTTCCGCGAAAAAAACAAAAGATTCTGAAAGCCAGCCAAATTCCGTAAGTATCCCTCGGCAAGCAAATGACCGGAGAAATCGCGCAAAATGTTCGCAATGCCCTACAGGCAGATAATATCCAGTTTTTTCCGCGAAAAAAACAAAAGATTCTGAAAGCCAGCCAAAAGACGTAAGTATCCCTCGGCAAGCAAATGACCGGAAAAATGGCGCAAAATGTTCGCAATGCCATACAGGCAGATAATATCCAGTTTTTTCCGCGAAAAAAACAAAAGATTCTGAAAGCCAGCCAAATTCCGTAAGTATCCCTCGGCAAGCAAATGACCGGAAAAATGGCGCAAAATGTTCGCAATGCCCTACAGGCAGATAATATCTAGTTTTTTCCACGAAAAAAACAAAAGATTCTGAAAGCCAGCCAAAATACGTAAGTATCCCTCGGCAAGCAAATGACCGGAAAAATGGCGCAAAATGTTCGCAATGCCCTACAGGCAGATAATATCCAGTTTTTTCCGCGAAAAAAACAAAAGGTTCTGAAAGCCAGCTTAAATACGTAAGTATCCCTCGTCAAGCAAATGTCCGGAAAAATGGCGCGAAATGTTCGCAATGCCCTACAGGCAGATAATATCTAGTTTTTCCCCGAAAAAAAACAAAAGACTCTGAAAGCCAGCCAAATTCCGTAAATTTCCCTCAGCAAGCAAATGACCGGAAAAATGGCGCAAAATGTTTGCAATGCCCTACAGGCAGATAATATCCAGTTTTTTCCGCAAAAAAAACAAAAGATTCTGAAAGCCAGCCAAAATACGTAAGTATCCCTTGGCAAGCAAATGACCGGAAAAATGGCGCAAAATGTTCGCAATGCCCTACAGGCAGATAATATCCAGTTTTTTCCGCGAAAAAAACAAAAGATTCTGAAAGCCAGCCAAATTCCGTAAATATCCCTCGGCAAGCAAATGACCGGAAAAATGGCGCAAACTGTTCGCAATGCCCTACAGGCAGATAATATCCAGTTTTTTCCGCGAAAAAAACAAAAGATTCTGAAAGCCAGCAAAAATACGTAAGTATCCCTCGGCAAGCAAATGACCGGAAAAATGGCGCAAAATGTTCGCAATGCCCTACAGGCAGATAATATCCAGTTTTTTCCGCGAAAAAAACAAAAGATTCTGAAAGCCAGCCAAATTCCGTAAGTATCCCTCGGCAAGCAAATGACCGGAAAAATGGCGCAAAATGTTCGCAATGCCCTACAGGCAGATAATATCCAGTTTTTTCCGCGAGAAAAACAAAAGATTCTGAAAGCCAGCCAAAATACGTAAATATCCCTCGGCAAGCAAATGACCGGAAAAATGGCGCAAAATGTTCGCAATGCCCTACAGGCAGATAATATCCAGTTTTTTCCGCGAAAAAAACCAAAGGTTCTGAAAGCCAGCCAAAATACGTAAGTATCCCTCGGCAAGCAAATGACCGGAAAAATGGCGCAAAATGTTCGCAATGCCCTACAGGCAGATAATATCCAGTTTTTTCCGCGAAAAAAACAAAAGATTCTGAAAGCCAGCCAAAAGACGTAAGTATCCCTCGGCAAGCAAATGACCGGAAAAATGGCGCAAAATGTTCGCAATGCCCTACAGGCAGATAATATCCAGTTTTTTCCGCGAAAAAAACAAAAGATTCTGAAAGCCAGCCAAATTCCGTAAATATCCCTCGGCAAGCAAATGACCGGAAAAATGGCGCAAACTGTTCGCAATGCCCTACAGGCAGATAATATCCAGTTTTTTCCGCGAAAAAAACAAAAGATTCTGAAAGCCAGCCAAAAGACGTAAGTATCCCTCGGCAAGCAAATGACCGGAAAAATGGCGCAAAATGTTCGCAATGCCCTACAGGCAGATAATATCCAGTTTTTTCCGCGAAAAAAACAAAAGATTCTGAAAGCCAGCCAAATTCCGTAAGTATCCCTCGGCAAGCAAATGACCGGAGAAATCGCGCAAAATGTTCGCAATGCCCTACAGGCAGATAATATCCAGTTTTTTCCGCGAAAAAAACAAAAGATTCTGAAAGCCAGCCAAAAGACGTAAGTATCCCTCGGCAAGCAAATGACCGGAAAAATGGCGCAAAATGTTCGCAATGCCCTACAGGCAGATAATATCCAGTTTTTTCCGCGAAAAAAACAAAAGATTCTGAAAGCCAGCCAAATTCCGTAAGTATCCCTCGGCAAGCAAATGACCGGAAAAATGGCGCAAAATGTTCGCAATGCCCTACAGGCAGATAATATCTAGTTTTTTCCACGAAAAAAACAAAAGATTCTGAAAGCCAGCCAAAATACGTAAGTATCCCTCGGCAAGCAAATGACCGGAAAAATGGCGCAAAATGTTCGCAATGCCCTACAGGCAGATAATATCCAGTTTTTTCCGCGAAAAAAACAAAAGGTTCTGAAAGCCAGCTTGAATACGTAAGTATCCCTCGGCAAGCAAATGTCCGGAAAAATGGCGCGAAATGTTCGCAATGCCCTACAGGCAGATAATATCTAGTTTTTCCCCGAAAAAAAACAAAAGACTCTGAAAGCCAGCCAAATTCCGTAAATTTCCCTCAGCAAGCAAATGACCGGAAAAATGGCGCAAAATGTTTGCAATGCCCTACAGGCAGATAATATCCAGTTTTTTCCGCAAAAAAAACAAAAGATTCTGAAAGCCAGCCAAAATACGTAAGTATCCCTTGGCAAGCAAATGACCGGAAAAATGGCGCAAAATGTTCGCAATGCCCTACAGGCAGATAATATCCAGTTTTTTCCGCGAAAAAAACAAAAGATTCTGAAAGCCAGCCAAATTCCGTAAATATCCCTCGGCAAGCAAATGACCGGAAAAATGGCGCAAACTGTTCGCAATGCCCTACAGGCAGATAATATCCAGTTTTTTCCGCGAAAAAAACAAAAGATTCTGAAAGCCAGCAAAAATACGTAAGTATCCCTCGGCAAGCAAATGACCGGAAAAATGGCGCAAAATGTTCGCAATGCCCTACAGGCAGATAATATCCAGTTTTTTCCGCGAAAAAAACAAAAGATTCTGAAAGCCAGCCAAATTCCGTAAGTATCCCTCGGCAAGCAAATGACCGGAAAAATGGCGCAAAATGTTCGCAATGCCCTACAGGCAGATAATATCCAGTTTTTTCCGCGAGAAAAACAAAAGATTCTGAAAGCCAGCCAAAATACGTAAATATCCCTCGGCAAGCAAATGACCGGAAAAATGGCGCAAAATGTTCGCAATGCCCTACAGGCAGATAATATCCAGTTTTTTCCGCGAAAAAAACCAAAGGTTCTGAAAGCCAGCCAAAATACGTAAGTATCCCTCGGCAAGCAAATGACCGGAAAAATGGCGCAAAATGTTCGCAATGCCCTACAGGCAGATAATATCCAGTTTTTTCCGCGAAAAAAACAAAAGATTCTGAAAGCCAGCCAAATTCCGTAAGTATCCCTCGGGAAGCAAATGACCGGAAAAATGGCGCAAATTGTTCGCAATGCCCTACAGGCAGATAATATCCAGTTTTTTCCGCGAAAAAAACAAAAGATTCTGAAAGCCAGCCAAATTCCGTAAATATCCCTCGGCAAGCAAATGACCGGAAAAATGGCGCAAAATGTTCGCAATGCCCTACTGGCAGATAATATCCAGTTTTTTCCGCGAAAAAAACAAAAGATTCTGAAAGCCAGCCAAAATACGTAAGTATCCCTCGGCAAGCAAATGACCGGAAAAATGGCGCAAAATGTTTGCAATGCCCTACAGGCAGATAATATCCAGTGTTTTCCGCGAAAAAAACAAAAGATTCTGAAAGCCAGCCAAATTCCGTAAGTATCCCTCGGCAAGCAAATGACCGGAAAAATGGCGCAAAATGTTCGCAATGCCCTACAGGCAGATAATATCCAGTTTTTTCCGCGAAAAAAACAAAAGATTCTGAAAGCCAGCCAAAATACGTAAGTATCCCTCGGCAAGCAAATGACCGGAAAAATGGCGCAAAATGTTCGCAATGCCCTACAGGCAGATAATATCCAGTTTTTTCCGCGAAAAAAACAAAAGATTCTGAAAGCCAGCCAAAAGACGTAAGTATCCCTCGGCAAGCAAATGACCGGAAAAATGGCGCAAAATGTTCGCAATGCCCTACAGGCAGATAATATCCAGTTTTTCCGCGAAAAAAAAACAAAAGATTCTGAAAGCCAGTCAAATTCCGTAAGTATCCCTTGGCAAGCAAATGACCGGAAAAATGGCGCAAAATGTTCGCAATGCCCTACAGGCAGATAATATCCAGTTTTTTCCGCGAAAAAAACAAAAGATTCTGAAAGCCAGCCAAATTCCGTAAGTATCCCTCGGCAAGCAAATGACCGGAGAAATCGCGCAAAATGTTCGCAATGCCCTACAGGCAGATAATATCCAGTTTTTTCCGCGAAAAAAACAAAAGATTCTGAAAGCCAGCCAAAAGACGTAAGTATCCCTCGGCAAGCAAATGACCGGAAAAATGGCGCAAAATGTTCGCAATGCCCTACAGGCAGATAATATCTAGTTTTTTTCCACGAAAAAAACAAAAGATTCTGAAAGCCAGCCAAAATACGTAAGTATCCCTCGGCAAGCAAATGACCGGAAAAATGGCGCAAAATGTTCGCAATGACCTATCGGCAGATAGTATCCAGTTTTTTCCGCGAAAAAAACAAAAGATTCTGAAAGCCAGCCAAAAGACGTAAGTATCTCTTGGCAAGCAAATGACCGGAAAAATGGCGCAAAATGTTCGCAATGCCCTACAGGCAGATAATATCCAGTTTTTTCCGCGAAAAAAACAAAAGATTCTGAAAGCCAGCCAAATTCCGTAAGTATCCCTCGGCAAGCAAATGACCGGAGAAATCGCGCAAAATGTTCGCAATGCCCTACAGGCAGATAATATCCAGTTTTTTCCGCGAAAAAAACCAAAAGATTCTGAAAGCCAGCCAAAAGACGTAAGTATCCCTCGGCAAGCAAATGACCGGAAAAATGGCGCAAAATGTTCGCAATGCCCTACAGGCAGATAATATCCAGTTTTTTCCGCGAAAAAAACAAAAGATTCTGAAAGCCAGCCAAAATACGTAAGTATCCCTCGGCAAGCAAATGACCGGAAAAATGGCGCAAAATGTTCGCAATGACCTACCGGCAGATAATATCCAGTTTTTTCCGCGAAAAAAACAAAAGATTCTGAAAGCCAGCCAAACTCCGTAAGTATCCCTCGGCAAGCAAATGACCGGAGAAATCGCGCAAAATGTTCGCAATGCCCTACAGGCAGATAATATCCAGTTTTTTCCGCGAAAAAAACAAAAGATTCTGAAAGCCAGCCAAATTCCGTAAGTATCCCTCGGCAAGCAAATGACCGGAGAAATCGCGCAAAATGTTCGCAATGCCCTACAGGCAGATAATATCCAGTTTTTTCCGCGAAAAAAACAAAAGATTCTGAAAGCCAGCCAAAAGACGTAAGTATCCCTCGGCAAGCAAATGACCGGAAAAATGGCGCAAAATGTTCGCAATGCCCTACAGGCAGATAATATCCAGTTTTTTCCGCGAAAAAAACAAAAGATTCTGAAAGCCAGCCAAATTCCGTAAGTATCCCTCGGCAAGCAAATGACCGGAGAAATCGCGCAAAATGTTCGCAATGCCCTACAGGCAGATAATATCCAGTTTTTTCCGCGAAAAAAACAAAAGATTCTGAAAGCCAGCCAAAAGACGTAAGTATCCCTTGGCAAGCAAATGACCGGAAAAATGGCGCAAAATGTTCGCAATGCCCTACAGGCAGATAATATCCAGTTTTTTCCGCGAAAAAAACAAAAGATTCTGAAAGCCAGCCAAAATACGTAAGTATCCCTCGGCAAGCAAATGACCGGAAAAATGGCGCAAAATGTTCGCAATGCCCTACAGGCAGATAATATCCAGTTTTTTCCGCGAAAAAAACAAAAGATTCTGAAAGCCAGCCAAATTCCGTAAGTATCCCTCGGCAAGCAAATGACCGGAAAAATGCCGCAAAATGTTCGCAATGCCCTACAGGCAGATAATATCCAGTTTTTTCCGCGAAAAAAACAAAAGATTCTGAAAGCCAGCCAAATTCCGTAAGTATCCCTCGGCAAGCAAATGACCGGAGAAATCGCGCAAAATGTTCGCAATGCCCTACAGGCAGATAATATCCAGTTTTTTCCGCGAAAAAAACAAAAGATTCTGAAAGCCAGCCAAAATACGTAAGTATCCCTCGGCAAGCAAATGACCGGAAAAATGGCGCAAAATGTTCGCAATGCCCTACAGGCAGATAATATCCAGTTTTTTCCGCGAAAAAAACAAAAGATTCTGAAAGCCAGCCAAATTCCGTAAGTATCCCTCGGCAAGCAAATGACCGGAAAAATGCCGCAAAATGTTCGCAATGCCCTACAGGCAGATAATATCCAGTTTTTTCCACGAAAAAAACAAAAGATTCTGAAAGCCAGCCAAAATACGTAAGTATCCCTCGGCAAGCAAATGACCGGAAAAATGGCGCAAAATGTTCGCAATGCCCTACAGGCAAATAATATCTAGTTTTTTCCACGAAAAAAACAAAAGATTCTGAAAGCCAGCCAAAATACGTAAGTATCCCTCGGCAAGCAAATGACCGGAAAAATGGCGCAAAATGTTCGCAATGCCCTACAGGCAGATAATATCCAGTTTTTTCCGCGAAAAAAACAAAAGATTCTGAAAGCCAGCCAAATTCCGTAAGTATCCCTCGGCAAGCAAATGACAGGAGAAATCGCGCAAAATGTTCGCAATGCCCTACAGGCAGATAATATCCAGTTTTTTCCGCGAAAAAAACAAAAGATTCTGAAAGCCAGCCAAAAGACGTAAGTATCCCTCGGCAAGCAAATGACCGGAAAAATGGCGCAAAATGTTCGCAATGCCCTACAGGCAAATAATATCTAGTTTTTTCCACGAAAAAAACAAAAGATTCTGAAAGCCAGCCAAAATACGTAAGTATCCCTCGGCAAGCAAATGACCGGAAAAATGGCGCAAAATGTTCGCAATGCCCTACAGGCAGATAATATCCAGTTTTTTCCGCGAAAAAAACAAAAGATTCTGAAAGCCAGCCAAATTCCGTAAGTATCCCTCGGCAAGCAAATGACCGGAAAAATGCCGCAAAATGTTCGCAATGCCCTACAGGCAGATAATATCCAGTTTTTTCCGCGAAAAAAACAAAAGATTCTGAAAGCCAGCCAAATTCCGTAAGTATCCCTCGGCAAGCAAATGACCGGAAAAATGGCGCAAAATGTTCGCAATGCCCTACAGGCAGATAATATCCAGTTTTTTCCGCGAAAAAAACAAAAGATTCTGAAAGCCAGCCAAATTCCGTAAGTATCCCTCGGCAAGCAAATGACCGGAAAAATGGCGCAAAATGTTCGCAATGCCCTACAGGCAGATAATATCCAGTTTTTTCCGCGAAAAAAACAAAAGATTCTGAAAGCCAGCCAAAATACGTAAGTATCCCTCGGCAAGCAAATGACCGGAAAAATGGCGCAAAATGTTCGCAATGCCCTACAGGCAGATAATATCCAGTTTTTTCCGCGAAAAAACAAAAGATTCTGAAAGCCAGCCAAAAGACGTAAGTATCCCTCGGCAAGCAAATGACCGGAAAAATGGCGCAAAATGTTCGCAATGCCCTACAGGCAGATAATATCCAGTTTTTCCGCGAAAAAAAAACAAAAGATTCTGAAAGCCAGCCAAATTCCGTAAGTATCCCTCGGCAAGCAAATGACCGGAAAAATGGCGCAAAATGTTCGCAATGCCCTACAGGCAGATAATATCTAGTTTTTTCCGCGAAAAAATCAAAAGCTCCTGAAAGCCAGCCCAAATACGTAAGTATCCCTTGGCAAGCAAATGACCGGAAAAATGGCGCAAAATGTTTGCAGTGCCCTACAGGCAGATAATATCCAGTTTTTTCCGCGAAAAAATCAAAAGCTCCTGAAAACCAGCCAAAATACGTAAGTATCCCTTGGCAAGCAAACGACCGGAAAATTGGCGCAAAATGTTCGCAATGCCCTACAGGCAGATAATATCCGGTTTTTTCCGCGAAAAAATCAAAAGCTCCTGAAAGCCAGCCAAAATACGTCAGTATCCCTTGGGAAGCAAATGACCGGAAAAATGGCGCAAAATGTTCGCAATGCCCTACAGGCAGATAATATCCAGTTTTTTCCGCGAAAAAAACAAAAGCTCCTGAAAGCCAGCCAAAATACGTAAGTATCCCTTGGCAAGCAAATGACCGGAAAAATGGCGCAAAATGTTTGCAGTGCCCTACAGGCAGATAATATCCAGTTTTTTCGCGAAAAAATCAAAAGCTCCTGAAAACTAGCCAAAATACGTAAGTATCCCTTGGCAAGCAAACGACCGGAAAATTGGCGCAAAATGTTCGCAATGCCCTACAGGCAGATAATATCCGGTTTTTTCCGCGAAAAAATCAAAAGCTCCTGAAAGCCAGCCAAAATACGTCAGTATCCCTTGGGAAGCAAATGACCGGAAAAATGGCGCAAAATGTTCGCAATGCCCTACAGGCAGATAATATCCAGTTTTTTCCGCGAAAAAAACAAAAGCTCCTGAAAGCCAGCCAAAATACGTAAGTATCCCTTGGCAAGCAAATGACCGGAAAAATGGCGCAAAATGTTTGCAGTGCCCTACAGGCAGATAATATCCAGTTTTTTCGCGAAAAAATCAAAAGCTCCTGAAAACTAGCCAAAATACGTAAGTATCCCTCGGCAAGCAAATGACCGGAAAAATGGTGCAAAATGTTCGCAATGCCCTACAGGCAGATAATATCCAGTTTTTTCCGCGAAAAAAAACAAAAGATTCTGAAAGCCAGCCAAAAGACGTAAATATTCCTCGGCAAGCAAATGACCGGAAAAATGGCGCAAAATGTTTGCAGTGCCCTACAGGCAGATAATATCCAGTTTTTTCGCGAAAAAATCAAAAGCTCCTGAAAACTAGCCAAAATACGTAAGTATCCCTTGGCAAGCAAACGACCGGAAAATTGGCGCAAAATGTTCGCAATGCCCTACAGGCAGATAATATCCGGTTTTTTTCGCGAAAAAATCAAAAGCTCCTGAAAGCCAGCCAAAATACGTCAGTATCCCTTGGGAAGCAAATGACCGGAAAAATGGCGCAAAATGTTCGCAATGCCCTACAGGCAGATAATATCCAGTTTTTTCCGCGAAAAAAACAAAAGCTCCTGAAAGCCAGCCAAAATACGTCAGTATCCCTTGGGAAGCAAATGACCGGAAAAATGGCGCAAAATGTTCGCAATGCCCTACAGGCAGATAATATCCAGTTTTTTCCGCGAAAAAAACAAAAGCTCCTGAAAGCCAGCCAAAATACGTAAGTATCCCTTGGCAAGCAAATGACCGGAAAAATGGCGCAAAATGTTCGCAATGCCCTACAGGCAGATAATATCCGGTTTTTTCCGCGAAAAAATCAAAAGCTCCTGAAAGCCAGCCAAAATACGTCAGTATCCCTTGGGAAGCAAATGACCGGAAAATGGCGCAAAATGTTCGCAATGCCCTACAGGCAGATAATATCCAGTTTTTTCCGCGAAAAAAACAAAAGCTCCTGAAAGCCAGCCAAAATACGTAAGTATCCCTTGGCAAGCAAATGACCGGAAAAATGGCGCAAAATGTTTGCAGTGCCCTACAGGCAGATAATATCCAGTTTTTTCGCGAAAAAATCAAAAGCTCCTGAAAACTAGCCAAAATACGTAAGTATCCCTTGGCAAGCAAACGACCGGAAAATTGGCGCAAAATGTTCGCAATGCCCTACAGGCAGATAATATCCGGTTTTTTCCGCGAAAAAATCAAAAGCTCCTGAAAGCCAGCCAAAATACGTCAGTATCCCTTGGGAAGCAAATGACCGGAAAAATGGCGCAAAATGTTCGCAATGCCCTACAGGCAGATAATATCCAGTTTTTTCCGCGAAAAAAACAAAAGCTCCTGAAAGCCAGCCAAAATACGTAAGTATCCCTTGGCATGCAAATGACCGGAAAAATGGCGCAAAATGTTCGCAATGCCCTACAGGCAGATAATATCTAGTTTTTTCCGCGAAAAAATCAAAAGCTCCTGAAAGCCAGCCCAAATACGTAAGTATCCCTTGGCAAGCAAATGACCGGAAAAATGGCGCAAAATGTTTGCAGTGCCCTACAGGCAGATAATATCCAGTTTTTTCCGCGAAAAAATCAAAAGCTCCTGAAAACCAGCCAAAATACGTAAGTATCCCTTGGCAAGCAAACGACCGGAAAATTGGCGCAAAATGTTCGCAATGCCCTACAGGCAGATAATATCCGGTTTTTTCCGCGAAAAAATCAAAAGCTCCTGAAAGCCAGCCAAAATACGTCAGTATCCCTTGGGAAGCAAATGACCGGAAAAATGGCGCAAAATGTTCGCAATGCCCTACAGGCAGATAATATCCAGTTTTTTCCGCGAAAAAAACAAAAGCTCCTGAAAGCCAGCCAAAATACGTAAGTATCCCTTGGCAAGCAAATGACCGGAAAAATGGCGCAAAATGTTTGCAGTGCCCTACAGGCAGATAATATCCAGTTTTTTCGCGAAAAAATCAAAAGCTCCTGAAAACTAGCCAAAATACGTAAGTATCCCTCGGCAAGCAAATGACCGGAAAAATGGTGCAAAATGTTCGCAATGCCCTACAGGCAGATAATATCCAGTTTTTTCCGCGAAAAAAAACAAAAGATTCTGAAAGCCAGCCAAAAGACGTAAATATTCCTCGGCAAGCAAATGACCGGAAAAATGGCGCAAAATGTTCGCAATGACCTACAGGCAGATAATATCCAGTTTTTTCCGCAAAAAAAAACAAAAGATTCTGAAAGCCAGCCAAAATACGTAAGTATCCCGCGGCATGCAAATGACCGGAAAAATGGCGCAAAATGTTCGCAATGCCCTACAGGCAGATAATATCAAGTTTTTTCCGCGAAAAAACAAAAGATCCTGAAAGCCAGCCAAAATACGTAAGTATCCCTCGGCAAGCAAATGACCGGAAAAATGGCGCAAAATGTTTGCAATGACCTACAGGCAGATAATATCCAGTTTTTTCCGCGAAAAAACAATAGATCCAGAAAGCCAGCCAAAATACGTAAGTATCCCTCGGCAAGCAAATGACCGAAAAAATGGCGCAAAATGTTCGCAATGACCTACAGGCAGATAATATCCAGCTTTTTCCGCGAAAAAAACAAAAGCTCCTGAAAGCCAGCCAAAATACCTAAGTATCCCTTGGCAAGCAAATGACCGGAAAAATGGCGCAAAATGTTCGCAATGCCCTACAGGCAGATAATATCCAGTCTTTTTCCGCGAAAAAATCAAAAGCTCCTGAAAGCCAGCCAAAATACGTAAGTATCCCTTGGCAAGCAAATGACCGGGAAAATGGCGCAAAATGTTCGCAATGCCCTACAGGCAGATAATATCCAGTTTTTTCCGCGAAAAAAAACAAAAGATTCTGAAAGCCAGCCAAAAGACGTAAATATTCCTCGGCAAGCAAATGACCGGAAAAATGGCGCAAAATGTTCGCAATGACCTACAGGCAGATAATATCCAGTTTTTTCCGCAAAAAAAAACAAAAGATTCTGAAAGCCAGCCAAAATACGTAAGTATCCCGCGGCATGCAAATGACCGGAAAAATGGCGCAAAATGTTCGCAATGCCCTACAGGCAGATAATATCAAGTTTTTTCCGCGAAAAAACAAAAGATCCTGAAAGCCAGCCAAAATACGTAAGTATCCCTCGGCAAGCAAATGACCGGAAAAATGGCGCAAAATGTTTGCAATGACCTACAGGCAGATAATATCCAGTTTTTTCCGCGAAAAAACAATAGATCCAGAAAGCCAGCCAAAATACGTAAGTATCCCTCGGCAAGCAAATGACCGAAAAAATGGCGCAAAATGTTCGCAATGACCTACAGGCAGATAATATCCAGCTTTTTCCGCGAAAAAAACAAAAGCTCCTGAAAGCCAGCCAAAATACCTAAGTATCCCTTGGCAAGCAAATGACCGGAAAAATGGCGCAAAATGTTCGCAATGCCCTACAGGCAGATAATATCCAGTCTTTTTCCGCGAAAAAATCAAAAGCTCCTGAAAGCCAGCCAAAATACGTAAGTATCCCTTGGCAAGCAAATGACCGGGAAAATGGCGCAAAATGTTCGCAATGCCCTACAGGCAGATAATATCCAGTTTTTTCCGCGAAAAAATCAAAAGCTCCTGAAAGCCAGCCAAAATACCTAAGTATCCCTTGGTAAGCAAATGACCGGAAAAATGGCGCAAAATGTTCGCAATGCCCTACAGGCAGATAATATCCAGTTTTTTCCGCGAAAAAATCAAAAGCTTCTGAAAGCCAGCCAAAATACGTAAGTATCCCTTGGCAAGCAAATGACCGGAAAAATGGCGCAAAATGTTCGCAATGCCCTACAGGCAGATAAAATCCAGTTTTTTCCGCGAAAAAATCAAAAGCTCCTGAAAGCCAGCCAAAATACGTAAGTATCCCTTGGCAAGCAAATGACCGGGAAAATGGCGCAATATGTTCGCAATGCCCTACAGGCAGATAATATTCAGTTTTTCCCGCGAAAAAATCAAAAGCTCCTGAAAGCCAGCCAAAATACCTAAGTATCCTCTGGCAAGCAAATGACCGGAAAAATGGCGCAAAATGTTCGCAATGCCCTACAGGCAGATAATATCCAGTTTTTTCCGCGAAAAAATCAAAAGCTCCTGAAAGCCAGCCAAAATACGTAAGTATTCCTTGGCAAGCAAATGACCGGGAAAATGGCGCAAAATGTTCGCAATGCCCTACAGGCAGATAATATCCAGTTTTTTCCGCGAAAAAATCAAAAGCTCCTGAAAGCCAGCCAAAATACGTAAGTATCCCTTGGCAAGCAAATGACCGGAAAAATGGCGCAAAATGTTCGCAATGCCCTACAGGCAGATAATATCCAGTTTTTTCCGCGAAAAAATCAAAAGCTCCTGAAAGCCAGCCAAAATACCTAAGTATCCCTTGGCAAGCAAATGACCGCAAAAATGGCGCAAAATGTTCGCAATGCCCTACAGGCAGATAATATCCAGTTTTTTCCGCGAAAAAATTAAAAGCTCCTGTAAGCCAGCCAAAATACGTAAGTATCCCTTGGCAAGCAAATGACCGGAAAAATGGCGCAAAATGTTCGCAATGCCCTACAGGCAGATAATATCCAGTTTTTTCCGCGAAAAAATCAAAAGCTCCTGAAAGCCAGCCAAAATACGTAAGTATTCCTTGCCAAGCAAATGACCGGAAAAATGGCGCAAAATGTTCGCAATGCCCTACAGGCAGATAAAATCCAGTTTTTTCCGCGAAAAAATCAAAAGCTCCTGAAAGCCAGCCAAAATACGTAAGTATCCCTTGGCAAGCAAATGACCGGGAAAATGGCGCAATATGTTCGCAATGCCCTACAGGCAGATAATATTCAGTTTTTCCCGCGAAAAAATCAAAAGATTCTGAAAGCCAGCCAAAATACCTAAGTATCCTCTGGCAAGCAAATGACCGGAAAAATGGCGCAAAATGTTCGCAATGCCCTACAGGCAGATAATATCCAGTTTTTTCCGCGAAAAAATCAAAAGCTCCTGAAAGCCAGCCAAAATACGTAAGTATTCCTTGGCAAGCAAATGACCGGGAAAATGGCGCAAAATGTTCGCAATGCCCTACAGGCAGATAATATCCAGTTTTTTCCGCGAAAAAATCAAAAGCTCCTGAAAGCCAGCCAAAATACGTAAGTATCCCTTGGCAAGCAAATGACCGGAAAAATGGCGCAAAATGTTCGCAATGCCCTACAGGCAGATAATATCCAGTTTTTTCCGCGAAAAAAACAAAAGATTCTGAAAGCCAGCCAAAAGACGTAAGTATCCCTCGGCAAGCAAATGACCGGAAAAATGGCGCAAAATGTTCGCAATGCCCTACAGGCAGATAATATCCAGTTTTTCCGCGAAAAAAAAACAAAAGATTCTGAAAGCCAGTCAAATTCCGTAAGTATCCCTTGGCAAGCAAATGACCGGAAAAATGGCGCAAAATGTTCGCAATGCCCTACAGGCAGATAATATCCAGTTTTTTCCGCGAAAAAAACAAAAGATTCTGAAAGCCAGCCAAATTCCGTAAGTATCCCTCGGCAAGCAAATGACCGGAGAAATCGCGCAAAATGTTCGCAATGCCCTACAGGCAGATAATATCCAGTTTTTTCCGCGAAAAAAACAAAAGATTCTGAAAGCCAGCCAAAAGACGTAAGTATCCCTCGGCAAGCAAATGACCGGAAAAATGGCGCAAAATGTTCGCAATGCCCTACAGGCAGATAATATCCAGTTTTTTTCCACGAAAAAAACAAAAGATTCTGAAAGCCAGCCAAAATACGTAAGTATCCCTCGGCAAGCAAATGACCGGAAAAATGGCGCAAAATGTTCGCAATGACCTATCGGCAGATAGTATCCAGTTTTTTCCGCGAAAAAAACAAAAGATTCTGAAAGCCAGCCAAAAGACGTAAGTATCTCTTGGCAAGCAAATGACCGGAAAAATGGCGCAAAATGTTCGCAATGCCCTACAGGCAGATAATATCCAGTTTTTTCCGCGAAAAAAACAAAAGATTCTGAAAGCCAGCCAAATTCCGTAAGTATCCCTCGGCAAGCAAATGACCGGAGAAATCGCGCAAAATGTTCGCAATGCCCTACAGGCAGATAATATCCAGTTTTTTCCGCGAAAAAAACCAAAAGATTCTGAAAGCCAGCCAAAAGACGTAAGTATCCCTCGGCAAGCAAATGACCGGAAAAATGGCGCAAAATGTTCGCAATGCCCTACAGGCAGATAATATCCAGTTTTTTCCGCGAAAAAAACAAAAGATTCTGAAAGCCAGCCAAAATACGTAAGTATCCCTCGGCAAGCAAATGACCGGAAAAATGGCGCAAAATGTTCGCAATGACCTACCGGCAGATAATATCCAGTTTTTTCCGCGAAAAAAACAAAAGATTCTGAAAGCCAGCCAAACTCCGTAAGTATCCCTCGGCAAGCAAATGACCGGAGAAATCGCGCAAAATGTTCGCAATGCCCTACAGGCAGATAATATCCAGTTTTTTCCGCGAAAAAAACAAAAGATTCTGAAAGCCAGCCAAATTCCGTAAGTATCCCTCGGCAAGCAAATGACCGGAGAAATCGCGCAAAATGTTCGCAATGCCCTACAGGCAGATAATATCCAGTTTTTTCCGCGAAAAAAACAAAAGATTCTGAAAGCCAGCCAAAAGACGTAAGTATCCCTCGGCAAGCAAATGACCGGAAAAATGGCGCAAAATGTTCGCAATGCCCTACAGGCAGATAATATCCAGTTTTTTCCGCGAAAAAAACAAAAGATTCTGAAAGCCAGCCAAATTCCGTAAGTATCCCTCGGCAAGCAAATGACCGGAGAAATCGCGCAAAATGTTCGCAATGCCCTACAGGCAGATAATATCCAGTTTTTTCCGCGAAAAAAACAAAAGATTCTGAAAGCCAGCCAAAAGACGTAAGTATCCCTTGGCAAGCAAATGACCGGAAAAATGGCGCAAAATGTTCGCAATGCCCTACAGGCAGATAATATCCAGTTTTTTCCGCGAAAAAAACAAAAGATTCTGAAAGCCAGCCAAATTCCGTAAGTATCCCTCGGCAAGCAAATGACCGGAAAAATGCCGCAAAATGTTCGCAATGCCCTACAGGCAGATAATATCCAGTTTTTTCCGCGAAAAAAACAAAAGATTCTGAAAGCCAGCCAAATTCCGTAAGTATCCCTCGGCAAGCAAATGACCGGAGAAATCGCGCAAAATGTTCGCAATGCCCTACAGGCAGATAATATCCAGTTTTTTCCGCGAAAAAAACAAAAGATTCTGAAAGCCAGCCAAAATACGTAAGTATCCCTCGGCAAGCAAATGACCGGAAAAATGGCGCAAAATGTTCGCAATGCCCTACAGGCAGATAATATCCAGTTTTTTCCGCGAAAAAAACAAAAGATTCTGAAAGCCAGCCAAATTCCGTAAGTATCCCTCGGCAAGCAAATGACCGGAAAAATGCCGCAAAATGTTCGCAATGCCCTACAGGCAGATAATATCCAGTTTTTTCCACGAAAAAAACAAAAGATTCTGAAAGCCAGCCAAAATACGTAAGTATCCCTCGGCAAGCAAATGACCGGAAAAATGGCGCAAAATGTTCGCAATGCCCTACAGGCAAATAATATCTAGTTTTTTCCACGAAAAAAACAAAAGATTCTGAAAGCCAGCCAAAATACGTAAGTATCCCTCGGCAAGCAAATGACCGGAAAAATGGCGCAAAATGTTCGCAATGCCCTACAGGCAGATAATATCCAGTTTTTTCCGCGAAAAAAACAAAAGATTCTGAAAGCCAGCCAAATTCCGTAAGTATCCCTCGGCAAGCAAATGACAGGAGAAATCGCGCAAAATGTTCGCAATGCCCTACAGGCAGATAATATCCAGTTTTTTCCGCGAAAAAAACAAAAGATTCTGAAAGCCAGCCAAAAGACGTAAGTATCCCTCGGCAAGCAAATGACCGGAAAAATGGCGCAAAATGTTCGCAATGCCCTACAGGCAAATAATATCCAGTTTTTTCCGCGAAAAAAACAAAAGATTCTGAAAGCCAGCCAAAATACGTAAGTATCCCTCGGCAAGCAAATGACCGGAAAAATGGCGCAAAATGTTCGCAATGCCCTACAGGCAGATAATATCCAGTTTTTTTCCGCGAAAAAAACAAAAGATTCTGAAAGCCAGCCAAAATACGTAAGTATCCCTCGGCAAGCAAATGACCGGAAAAATGGCGCAAAATGTTCGCAATGCCCTACAGGCAGATAATATCCAGTTTTTTTCCGCGAAAAAAACAAAAGATTCTGAAAGCCAGCCAAATTCCGTAAGTATCCCTCGGCAAGCAAATGACCGGAAAAATGCCGCAAAATGTTCGCAATGCCCTACAGGCAGATAATATCCAGTTTTTTCCGCGAAAAAAACAAAAGATTCTGAAAGCCAGCCAAATTCCGTAAGTATCCCTCGGCAAGCAAATGACCGGAAAAATGGCGCAAAATGTTCGCAATGCCCTACAGGCAGATAATATCCAGTTTTTTCCGCGAAAAAAACAAAAGATTCTGAAAGCCAGCCAAATTCCGTAAGTATCCCTCGGCAAGCAAATGACCGGAAAAATGGCGCAAAATGTTCGCAATGCCCTACAGGCAGATAATATCCAGTTTTTTCCGCGAAAAAAACAAAAGATTCTGAAAGCCAGCCAAAAGACGTAAGTATCCCTCGGCAAGCAAATGACCGGAAAAATGGCGCAAAATGTTCGCAATGCCCTACAGGCAGATAATATCCAGTTTTTCCGCGAAAAAAAAACAAAAGATTCTGAAAGCCAGCCAAATTCCGTAAGTATCCCTCGGCAAGCAAATGACCGGAAAAATGGCGCAAAATGTTCGCAATGCCCTACAGGCAGATAATATCCAGTTTTTTCCGCGAAAAAAACAAAAGATTCTGAAAGCCAGCCAAATTCCGTAAGTATCCCTCGGCAAGCAAATGACCGGAGAAATCGCGCAAAATGTTCGCAATGCCCTACAGGCAGATAATATCCAGTTTTTTCCGCGAAAAAAACAAAAGATTCTGAAAGCCAGCCAAAAGACGTAAGTATCCCTCGGCAAGCAAATGACCGGAAAAATGGCGCAAAATGTTCGCAATGCCCTACAGGTGATTGATAAATGTATAGAATTAACAATTGGTAACGCGCACTAAAATAACACTTAACACTCTAGTTAAATTAGCCATCAATCGTAAAAATATTAGAAATATTGAATTTAGAATTTGGTTTTTAACTATTCAACAAACAGTTTGAGTCAACACAAAATAATAATGAAACAAGTTGACATTGGGTAAAAAAAAAAAAAAAATTAAAAATCAAATATCAATATATCTTGAAACTGCGAATTTGGTTTTGCAAATTAGAATATATACCACAGAAATTTTTTTGGAAGAAATATTCCCGAAACCTACAGAAATAGAAGGTAATAAAACTCAACAAATAGCTTAATTCGCACTAATATCGATTTAAAGCCCGAAAATAAATGCATACTCACGGGCATACAATTCATCATCGAAGACAAGATGATAACGAACACTTTTCACATAGTAGATGAGGACTTTCCAATAGAAACTGAGTGTATATTAGGTAGAGATATATTCAGTAAATAAATGTGCAAAATTGATTTCGAGTCCTATACAACTAGACTCAGAAATACTAAACTCAATTATCCCCCAACCAATAACGAAAGTATCAGCAAGAAACTTATGGCGATAACAAGAAGCAAGGCGACTAAACAAAAGAAACAAACAAATATAGAAATCGATAACAAAAGCGACAAACGAAAACGGGAGATTGATCACCTCCATGCGTTCGATTGTACCTCGCTATCCGATATAACAGGGGCATTAAAATTAAAATTTAATATGTTGCGCAACAATGAAGAAGATATAATAATCTCAAAGGAGAAAGATTATTTAATGGTCCACTTTAGCGATAAAGCTCACGAGAAATACGTTTCCGCCAGCGACAAGCAAAGTGTGAAATCTCGCAATAACTGTAACGATAATTCAAACACGAAACTAGTTTCTGTAGTGAAGAAGTTACTGAATTATGCGCAGAATTATAATATAAACGAGCTAGCTCTATCTATGGAAGATATAATATTCAGGTACGTACCCAAGGAAGAATTTAAGAAATTATTTAATACGTTGCAACGAAAAATGGATATCCAGTTAAAAATTATGATATATAAACCCCCCAAAAGAATTAATGATATCGCTACACAACGAAAACTTATAAAAGAATTCCACGAATCGCCACACGGAGGACATACAGGAATCCGTAAAACACTTTTAAAATTGAAACAAAGATACTGTTGGAGGGACATGAATAGAATGATAAAACACTACATTAACCAGTGTGAAAAATGCAAATATAACAAAATTACAAGGCACACAAAGGAAAGAATGATAAAAACCGATACACCCTCTACTAGTTTTGAAATAGTAAGCGCTGACATCGTAGGTCCATTAAGACTTTCAAACAATTTTCGATATATATTAACTATACAATGCGAATTAACGAAATATATCACGGCTATACCCTTAGAAAGTAAGGAAGCTAAGACAGTAGCAAAGGCCTTAGTAAACAATTTTATATTACAATACGGTCATTTCAAAATTTTAAAAACCGATTTAGGGACAGAATTTACTAATAATCTCCTAAAGAACATTTGCGAACTGTTACATATAAAACAAATCTTTTCAACTCCTTATCACCACGAGACGTTAGGTGTTGTAGAAAGAAACCACCGTGTCCTCAATGAATATCTGTTAGCATTCGTTGATGACAATAACTGGGACGAATGGATACCATATTATACATTTTCGTATAATACAACCCCACACGTCGACACTAACTACACACCATACGAACTGGTTTTCGGAAAACTTTCTTATTTGCCAAACGACACTTTAGAAAACACAGATAGAATCTATGATATTGAAAATTACGCGAATGAGTTGAAGCTAAGATTAAAAATATCGGCATCAAAAGCCAGAGAATTAATAGAGAAAACAAAATTAGCTAGGAGCAATAGAACAGCATATACAAAACCTCTTCATTTAAACATTGGTGATCTAGTACTAATAACAGTAGAAAACAGAAAGAAAAACCAGAAACCGTATAAAGGCCCATATAAAGTAATAAACACAAACAATGTAAATACACTATTAGAGATAGAAGACAAATGTAAATGGATACATAATAATAGACTTAAATTATATAAAACATTCACTCAATCATTGTAAAATTATTGTACACTTTATACTTAATACAAAATTATATCTAATCATCAGATAAGCATAGTTGTAAAACAAAATACCACAACCAATCAGTCGTATTTGCAAACAAATACTCTTCTAAAGGAAAGGGGTGTAGTGTATTCCCAGTTCCAAACCCGGTGCTAGCCAATACACAACTATGTCCCAAACGACCAATACACAGCTATGTCCCAAAACGAGCTTTTTGTGACAGCATACTCAAATATTTATGTCCTACAAAATTTTAGTAAGCTCTCTAATAATCATATTCTCGAACCCGCGTACCGTGAGAAACTCTTTAGTAGAGCATTGAGCTCAAAGTAAGCAAATGTGCAATTAGGACATTGCAAGCAAGCAGAAATTCCGTGGGAACGATTGGTTTTGGTAAGTAGATTTAAAACTAGAGTAAGAATTTTATAGAATAAGCAAATCGATTGTACAGCAAAAGTTTTTGTAAATAAAAGGAAGGAACGAGTCTAGCACAAGGCAGAATCGTTCCATAGCCAGACACAGTTGCTCGTTTTATTTTAGCAACCCTTGCCTTCAAATCGGCAAAGTGTTTGGTAGGAACATTCAAATAAAAGTCTGCCTTAGAAAGTTCGGCAGAATTGAAAAGTTGCCTCAAACTTCGGCAACTAATTAGAAATATCGGCCGCCTGTTCTTTTTTTGAACTGCGCCAAACATGTGGCAATCTACGGAATGCCGGTAGGTCCATCTCGCGTACTTATTAACACCCTATCTAAGTATAGCTTCTTTCTAGAGAAAAGAAGTTCATATCATTAAAGGAATACAGAAGAAGACGCTCTTCACCTGGCCAGCACGATGAGACAACAGTAGTCTCATCGCATCCACATACTCTACACTCATCAGCATCATTAGATACATTACATGGCGATCCTGCCATCTCAATACTATCATTCCATACATTACATGGCGATCCTGCGACCCACGATCCTGCGACCCACGAACCTGCAAGCCACGATGCTGCACTCTGGAAACCTGTATCAGGGCGATTCGGCCCATACGAAGATGAAAGTTTTTTAATAAAAAATTAGAACAAAAATTTAAATTTGAATGTTGACGACTAATACTACGACCGAAAATGGAATTTAGACTTAAAATAATGGAGATGGAACTTCATCGAAGAATATGGAAGACTATTGCGACTAGGAAAAAAGCGAAGATGAAGAAGAATTTTCTGCATTATTTGCGATTATATCATCAAAAAATATAATAATGACTTAAGGATTAAATCGGCAACGACCAGAAACTTGCAATTCAACACTAAATATTTAAGTCAAATTTTTATTATATATATAATATGGACTGAAAAAAAAAATATCATATTCATTAAGATTTTTCTAGGCAAATCAGTATAATTTTAAGAAAGCATAAGATCATTATGAGAATTCTTATGAAAATTGTCACAATATACACTTTATCTTTGAAAGGGAAAATATGATTAATGATGTTAATAATGATTGATAAATGTATAGAATTAACAATTGGTAACGCGCACTAAAATAACACTTAACACTCTAGTTAAATTAGCCATCAATCGTAAAAATATTAGAAATATTGAATTTAGAATTTGGTTTTTAACTATTCAACAAACAGTTTGAGTCAACACAAAATAATAATGAAACAAGTTGACATTGGGTAAAAAAAAAAAAAAATTAAAAATCAAATATCAATATATCTTGAAACTGC
Source organism: Oxycera nigricornis (assembly GCA_963942545.1). Taxonomy (NCBI): domain Eukaryota; kingdom Metazoa; phylum Arthropoda; class Insecta; order Diptera; family Stratiomyidae; genus Oxycera; species Oxycera nigricornis. The sequence continues at coordinate 24,684,220 of OZ012660.1, forward strand.
GAATTTGGTTTTTCAAATTAGAATATATACCACAGAAATTTTTTTGGAAGAAATATTCCCGAAACCTACAGAAATAGAAGGTAATAAAACTCAACAAATAGCTTAATTCGCACTAATATCGATTTAAAGCCCGAAAATAAATGCATACTCACGGGCATACAATTCATCATCGAAGACAAGATGATAACGAACACTTTTCACATAGTAGATGAGGACTTTCCAATAGAAACTGAGTGTATATTAGGTAGAGATATATTCAGTAAATAAATGTGCAAAATTGATTTCGAGTCCTATACAACTAGACTCAGAAATACTAAACTCAATTATCCCCCAACCAATAACGAAAGTATCAGCAAGAAACTTATGGCGATAACAAGAAGCAAGGCGACTAAACAAAAGAAACAAACAAATATAGAAATCGATAACAAAAGCGACAAACGAAAACGGGAGATTGATCACCTCCATGCGTTCGATTGTACCTCGCTATCCGATATAACAGGGGCATTAAAATTAAAATTTAATATGTTGCGCAACAATGAAGAAGATATAATAATCTCAAAGGAGAAAGATTATTTAATGGTCCACTTTAGCGATAAAGCTCACGAGAAATACGTTTCCGCCAGCGACAAGCAAAGTGTGAAATCTCGCAATAACTGTAACGATAATTCAAACACGAAACTAGTTTCTGTAGTGAAGAAGTTACTGAATTATGCGCAGAATTATAATATAAACGAGCTAGCTCTATCTATGGAAGATATAATATTCAGGTACGTACCCAAGGAAGAATTTAAGAAATTATTTAATACGTTGCAACGAAAAATGGATATCCAGTTAAAAATTATGATATATAAACCCCCCAAAAGAATTAATGATATCGCTACACAACGAAAACTTATAAAAGAATTCCACGAATCGCCACACGGAGGACATACAGGAATCCGTAAAACACTTTTAAAATTGAAACAAAGATACTGTTGGAGGGACATGAATAGAATGATAAAACACTACATTAACCAGTGTGAAAAATGCAAATATAACAAAATTACAAGGCACACAAAGGAAAGAATGATAAAAACCGATACACCCTCTACTAGTTTTGAAATAGTAAGCGCTGACATCGTAGGTCCATTAAGACTTTCAAACAATTTTCGATATATATTAACTATACAATGCGAATTAACGAAATATATCACGGCTATACCCTTAGAAAGTAAGGAAGCTAAGACAGTAGCAAAGGCCTTAGTAAACAATTTTATATTACAATACGGTCATTTCAAAATTTTAAAAACCGATTTAGGGACAGAATTTACTAATAATCTCCTAAAGAACATTTGCGAACTGTTACATATAAAACAAATCTTTTCAACTCCTTATCACCACGAGACGTTAGGTGTTGTAGAAAGAAACCACCGTGTCCTCAATGAATATCTGTTAGCATTCGTTGATGACAATAACTGGGACGAATGGATACCATATTATACATTTTCGTATAATACAACCCCACACGTCGACACTAACTACACACCATACGAACTGGTTTTCGGAAAACTTTCTTATTTGCCAAACGACACTTTAGAAAACACAGATAGAATCTATGATATTGAAAATTACGCGAATGAGTTGAAGCTAAGATTAAAAATATCGGCATCAAAAGCCAGAGAATTAATAGAGAAAACAAAATTAGCTAGGAGCAATAGAACAGCATATACAAAACCTCTTCATTTAAACATTGGTGATCTAGTACTAATAACAGTAGAAAACAGAAAGAAAAACCAGAAACCGTATAAAGGCCCATATAAAGTAATAAACACAAACAATGTAAATACACTATTAGAGATAGAAGACAAATGTAAATGGATACATAATAATAGACTTAAATTATATAAAACATTCACTCAATCATTGTAAAATTATTGTACACTTTATACTTAATACAAAATTATATCTAATCATCAGATAAGCATAGTTGTAAAACAAAATACCACAACCAATCAGTCGTATTTGCAAACAAATACTCTTCTAAAGGAAAGGGGTGTAGTGTATTCCCAGTTCCAAACCCGGTGCTAGCCAATACACAACTATGTCCCAAACGACCAATACACAGCTATGTCCCAAAACGAGCTTTTTGTGACAGCATACTCAAATATTTATGTCCTACAAAATTTTAGTAAGCTCTCTAATAATCATATTCTCGAACCCGCGTACCGTGAGAAACTCTTTAGTAGAGCATTGAGCTCAAAGTAAGCAAATGTGCAATTAGGACATTGCAAGCAAGCAGAAATTCCGTGGGAACGATTGGTTTTGGTAAGTAGATTTAAAACTAGAGTAAGAATTTTATAGAATAAGCAAATCGATTGTACAGCAAAAGTTTTTGTAAATAAAAGGAAGGAACGAGTCTAGCACAAGGCAGAATCGTTCCATAGCCAGACACAGTTGCTCGTTTTATTTTAGCAACCCTTGCCTTCAAATCGGCAAAGTGTTTGGTAGGAACATTCAAATAAAAGTCTGCCTTAGAAAGTTCGGCAGAATTGAAAAGTTGCCTCAAACTTCGGCAACTAATTAGAAATATCGGCCGCCTGTTCTTTTTTTGAACTGCGCCAAACATGTGGCAATCTACGGAATGCCGGTAGGTCCATCTCGCGTACTTATTAACACCCTATCTAAGTATAGCTTCTTTCTAGAGAAAAGAAGTTCATATCATTAAAGGAATACAGAAGAAGACGCTCTTCACCTGGCCAGCACGATGAGACAACAGTAGTCTCATCGCATCCACATACTCTACACTCATCAGCATCATTAGATACATTACAGTATCCCTCGGCAAGCAAATGACCGGAGAAATCGCGCAAAATGTTCGCAATGCCCTACAGGCAGATAATATCCAGTTTTTTCCGCGAAAAAAACAAAAGATTCTGAAAGCCAGCCAAAAGACGTAAGTATCCCTCGGCAAGCAAATGACCGGAAAAATGGCGCAAAATGTTCGCAATGCCCTACAGGCAGATAATATCCAGTTTTTTCCGCGAAAAAAAACAAAAGATTCTGAAAGCCAGCCAAATTCCGTAAGTATCCCTCGGCAAGCAAATGACCGGAAAAATGCCGCAAAATGTTCGCAATGCCCTACAGGCAGATAATATCCAGTTTTTTCCGCGAAAAAAACAAAAGATTCTGAAAGCCAGCCAAATTCCGTAAGTATCCCTCGGCAAGCAAATGACCGGAGAAATCGCGCAAAATGTTCGCAATGCCCTACAGGCAGATAATATCCAGTTTTTTCCGCGAAAAAAACAAAAGATTCTGAAAGCCAGCCAAAAGACGTAAGTATCCCTCGGCAAGCAAATGACCGGAAAAATGGCGCAAAATGTTCGCAATGCCCTACAGGCAAATAATATCTAGTTTTTTCCACGAAAAAAACAAAAGATTCTGAAAGCCAGCCAAAATACGTAAGTATCCCTCGGCAAGCAAATGACCGGAAAAATGGCGCAAAATGTTCGCAATGCCCTACAGGCAGATAATATCCAGTTTTTTCCGCGAAAAAAACAAAAGATTCTGAAAGCCAGCCAAATTCCGTTAGTATCCCTCGGCAAGCAAATGACCGGAGAAATCGCGCAAAATGTTCGCAATGCCCTACAAGCAGATAATATCCAGTTTTTTCCGCGAAAAAAACAAAAGATTCTGAAAGCCAGCCAAAAGACGTAAGTATCCCTCGGCAAGCAAATGACCGGAAAAATGGCGCAAAATGTTCGCAATGCCCTACAGGCAGATAATATCTAGTTTTTTCCGCGAAAAAAACAAAAGATTCTGAAAGCCAGCCAAATTCCGTAAGTATCCCTCGGCAAGCAAATGACCGGAGAAATCGCGCAAAATGTTCGCAATGCCCTACAGGCAGATAATATCCAGTTTTTTCCGCGAAAAAAACAAAAGATTCTGAAAGCCAGCCAAAAGACGTAAGTATCCCTCGGCAAGCAAAAGACCGGAAAAATGGCGCAAAATGTTCGCAATGACCTACCGGCAGATAATATCCAGTTTTTTCCGCGAAAAAAACAAAAGATTCTGAAAGCCAGCCAAATTCCGTAAGTATCCCTCGGCAAGCAAATGACCTGAAAAATGGCGCAAAATGTTCGCAATGCCCTACAGGCAGATAATATCCAGTTTTTTCCGCGAAAAAAACAAAAGATTCTGAAAGCCAGCCAAATTCCGTAAGTATCCCTTGGCAAGCAAATGACCGGAGAAATCGCGCAAAATGTTCGCAATGCCCTACAGGCAGATAATATCCAGTTTTTTCCGCGAAAAAAACAAAAGATTCTGAAAGCCAGCCAAAAGACGTAAGTATCCCTCGGCAAGCAAATGAGCGGAAAAATGGCGCAAAATGTTTGCAATGCCCTACAGGCAGATAATATCTAGTTTTTTTCACGAAAAAAACAAAAGATTCTGAAAGCCAGCCAAAATACGTAAGTATCCCTTGGCAAGCAAATGACCGGAAAAATGGCGCAAAATGTTCGCAATGCCCTACAGGCAGATAATATCCAGTTTTTTCCGCGAAAAAAACAAAAGATTCTGAAAGCCAGCCAAATTCCGTAAGTATCCCTCGGCAAGCAAATGACCGGAGAAATCGCGCAAAATGTTCGCAATGCCCTACAGGCAGATAATATCCAGTTTTTTCCGCGAAGAAAACAAAAGATTCTGAAAGCCAGCCAAAAGACGTAAGTATCCCTCGGCAAGCAAATGACCGGAAAAATGGCGCAAAATGTTCGCAATGCCCTACAGGCAGATAATATCTAGTTTTTTCCACGAAAAAAACAAAAGATTCTGAAAGCCAGCCAAAATACGTAAGTATCCCTCGGCAAGCAAATGACCGGAAAAATGGCGCAAAATGTTCGCAATGACCTACCGGCAGATAATATCCAGTTTTTTCCGCGAAAAAAAAAGATTCTGAAAGCCAGCCAAATTCCGTAAGTATCCCTCGGCAAGCAAATGACCGGAAAAATGGCGCAAAATGTTCGCAATGCCCTACAGGCAGATAATATCCAGTTTTTTCCGCGAAAAAAACAAAAGATTCTGAAAGCCAGCGAAAATACGTAAGTATCCCTCGGCAAGCAAATGACCGGAAAAATGGCGCAAAATGTTCGCAATGCCCTACAGGCAGATAATATTCAGTTTTTTCCGCGAAAAAAACAAAAGATTCTGAAAGCCAGCCAAATTCCGTAAATATCCCTCGGCAAGCAAATGACCGGAAAAATGGCGCAAAATGTTCGCAATGCCCTACTGGCAGATAATATCCAGTTTTTTCCGCGAAAAAAACAAAAGATTCTGAAAGCCAGCCAAAATACGTAAGTATCCCTCGGCAAGCAAATGACCGGAAAAATGGCGCAAAATGTTTGCAATGCCCTACAGGCAGATAATATCCAGTTTTTTCCGCGAAAAAAACAAAAGATTCTGAAAGCCAGCCAAAATACGTAAGTATCCCTCGGAGAGCAAATGACCTGAAAAATGGCGCAAAATGTTCGCAATGCCCTACAGGCAGATAATATCCAGTTTTTTCCGCGAAAAAAAACAAAAGATTCTGAAAGCCAGCCAAAATACGTAAGTATCCCTCGGCAAGCAAATGACCGGAAAAATGGCGCAAAATGTTCGCAATGCCAGATAATATCCAGTTTTTTCCGCGAAAAAAACAAAAGATTCTGAAAGCCAGCCAAAAGACGTAAGTATCCCTCGGCAAGCAAATGACCGGAAAAATGGCGCAAAATGTTCGCAATGCCCTACAGGCAGATAATATCCAGTTTTTCCGCGAAAAAAAAACAAAAGATTCTGAAAGCCAGCCAAATTCCGTAAGTATCCCTCGGCAAGCAAATGACCGGAAAAATGGCGCAAAATGTTCGCAATGCCCTACAGGCAGATAATATCCAGTTTTTTCCGCGAAAAAAAACAAAAGATTCTGAAAGCCAGCCAAATTCCGTAAGTATCCCTCGGCAAGCAAATGACCGGAAAAATGGCGCAAAATGTTCGCAATGACCTACCGGCAGATAATATCCAGTTTTTTCCGCGAAAAAAACAAAAGATTCTGAAAGCCAGCCAAATTCCGTAAGTATCCCTCGGCAAGCAAATGACCGGAGAAATCGCGCAAAATGTTCGCAATGCCCTACAGGCAGATAATATCCAGTTTTTTCCGCGAAAAAAACAAAAGATTCTGAAAGCCAGCCGAAAGACGTAAGTATCCCTCGGCAATCAAATGACCGGAAAAATGGCGCAAAATGTTCGCAATGCCCTACAGGCAGATAATATCCAGTTTTTTCCGCGAAAAAAACAAAAGATTCTGAAAGCCAGCCAAAATACGTAAGTATCCCTCGGGAAGCAAATGACCGGAAAAATGGCGCAAAATGTTCGGAATGACCTACCGGCAGATAATATCCAGCTTTTTCCGCGAAAAAAACAAAAGATTCTGAAAGCCAGCCAAATTCCGTAAGTATCCCTCGGCAAGCAAATGACCGGAGAAATCGCGCAAAATGTTCGCAATGCCCTACAGGCAGATAATATCCAGTTTTTTCCGCGAAAAAAACAAAAGATTCTGAAAGCCAGCCAAATTCCGTAAGTATCCCTCGGCAAGCAAATGACCGGAGATATCGCGCAAAATGTTCGCAATGCCCTACAGGCAGATAATATCCAGTTTTTTCCGCGAAAAAAACAAAAGATTCTGAAAGCCAGCCAAAAGACGTAAGTATCCCTCGGCAAGCAAATGACCGGAAAAATGGCGCAAAATGTTCGCAATGCCCTACAGGCAGATAATATCCAGTTTTTCCGCGCAGATAATATCAAGTTTTTTCCGCGAAAAAAACAAAAGATTCTGAAAGCCAGCCAAAAGACGTAGGTATCCCTCGGCAAGCAAATGACCGGAAAAATGGCGCAAAATGTTCGCAATGCCCTACAGGCAAATAATATCTAGTTTTTTCCACGAAAAAAACAAAAGATTCTGAAAGCCAGCCAAAATACGTAAGTATCCCTCGGCAAGCAAATGACCGGAGAAATCGCGCAAAATGTTCGCAATGCCCTACAGGCAGATAATATCCAGTTTTTTCCGCGAAAAAAACAAAAGATTCTGAAAGCCAGCCGAAAGACGTAAGTATCCCTCGGCAAGCAAATGACCGGAAAAATGGCGCAAAATGTTCGCAATGCCCTACAGGCAGATAATATCCAGTTTTTTCCGCGAAAAAAACAAAAGATTCTGAAAGCCAGCCAAAATACGTAAGTATCCCTCGGGAAGCAAATGACCGGAAAAATGGCGCAAAATGTTCGGAATGACCTACCGGCAGATAATATCCAGTTTTTTCCGCGAAAAAAACAAAAGATTCTGAAAGCCAGCCAAAAGACGTAAGTATCCCTCGGCAAGCAAATGACCGGAAAAATGGCGCAAAATGTTCGCAATGCCCTACAGGCAGATAATATCCAGTTTTTCCGCGAAAAAAAAACAAAAGATTCTGAAAGCCAGCCAAATTCCGTAAGTATCCCTCGGCAAGCAAATGACCGGAAAAATGGCGCAAAATGTTCGCAATGCCCTACAGGCAGATAATATCCAGTTTTTTCCGCGAAAAAAACAAAAGATTCTGAAAGCCAGCCAAATTCCGTAAGTATCCCTCGGCAAGCAAATGACCGGAGAAATCGCGCAAAATGTTCGCAATGCCCTACAGGCAGATAATATCCAGTTTTTTCCGCGAAAAAAACAAAAGATTCTGAAAGCCAGCCAAAAGACGTAAGTATCCCTCGGCAAGCAAATGACCGGAAAAATGGCGCAAAATGTTCGCAAAGCCCTACAGGCAGATAATATCAAGTTTTTTCCGCGAAAAAAACAAAAGATTCTGAAAGCCAGCCAAAAGACGTAAGTATCCCTCGGCAAGCAAATGACCGGAAAAATGGCGCAAAATGTTCGCAATGCCCTACAGGCAAATAATATCTAGTTTTTTCCACGAAAAAAACAAAAGATTCTGAAAGCCAGCCAAAATACGTAAGTATCCCTCGGCAAGCAAATGACCGGAGAAATCGCGCAAAATGTTCGCAATGCCCTACAGGCAGATAATATCCAGTTTTTTCCGCGAAAAAAACAAAAGATTCTGAAAGCCAGCCAAAAGACGTAAGTATCCCTCGGCAAGCAAATGACCGGAAAAATGGCGCAAAATGTTCGCAATGCCCTACAGGCAGATAATATCCAGTTTTTCCGCGAACAAAAAACAAAAGATTCTGAAAGCCAGCCAAATTCCGTAAGTATCCCTCGGCAAGCAAATGACCGGAAAAATGGCGCAAAATGTTCGCAATGCCCTACAGGCAGATAATATCCAGTTTTTTCCGCGAAAAAAACAAAAGATTCTGAAAGCCAGCCAAATTCCGTAAGTATCCCTCGGCAAGCAAATGACCGGAGAAATCGCGCAAAATGTTCGCAATGCCCTACAGGCAGATAATATCCAGTTTTTTCCGCGAAAAAAACAAAAGATTCTGAAAGCCAGCCAAAATACGTAAGTATCCCTCGGCAAGCAAATGACCGGAAAAATGGCGCAAAATGTTCGCAAAGCCCTACAGGCAGATAATATCAAGTTTTTTCCGCGAAAAAAACAAAAGATTCTGAAAGCCAGCCAAAAGACGTAAGTATCCCTCGGCAAGCAAATGACCGGAAAAATGGCGCAAAATGTTCGCAATGCCCTACAGGCAAATAATATCTAGTTTTTTCCACGAAAAAAACAAAAGATTCTGAAAGCCAGCCAAAATACGTAAGTATCCCTCGGCAAGCAAATGACCGGAGAAATCGCGCAAAATGTTCGCAATGCCCTACAGGCAGATAATATCCAGTTTTTTCCGCGAAAAAAACAAAAGATTCTGAAAGCCAGCCGAAAGACGTAAGTATCCCTCGGCAAGCAAATGACCGGAAAAATGGCGCAAAATGTTCGCAATGCCCTACAGGCAGATAATATCCAGTTTTTTCCGCGAAAAAAACAAAAGATTCTGAAAGCCAGCCAAAATACGTAAGTATCCCTCGGGAAGCAAATGACCGGAAAAATGGCGCAAAATGTTCGGAATGACCTACCGGCAGATAATATCCAGTTTTTTCCGCGAAAAAAACAAAAGATTCTGAAAGCCAGCCAAATTCCGTAAGTATCCCTCGGCAAGCAAATGACCGGAGAAATCGCGCAAAATGTTCGCAATGCCCTACAGGCAGATAATATCCAGTTTTTTCCGCGAAAAAAACAAAAGATTCTGAAAGCCAGCCAAATTCCGTAAGTATCCCTCGGCAAGCAAATGACCGGAGAAATCGCGCAAAATGTTCGCAATGCCCTACAGGCAGATAATATCCAGTTTTTTCCGCGAAAAAAACAAAAGATTCTGAAAGCCAGCCAAAATACGTAAGTATCCCTCGGCAAGCAAATGACCGGAAAAATGGCGCAAAATGTTCGCAATGCCCTACCGGCAGATAATATCCAGTTTTTTTCGCGAAAAAAAACAAAAGATTCTGAAAGCCAGCCAAATTCCGTAAGTATCCCGCGGCAAGCAAATGACCGGAAAAATGCCGCAAAATGTTCGCAATGCCCTACAGGCAGATAATATCCAGTTTTTTCCGCGAAAAAAACAAAAGATTCTGAAAGCCAGCCAAATTCCGTAAGTATCCCTCGGCAAGCAAATGACCGGAGAAATCGCGCAAAATGTTCGCAATGCCCTACAGGCAGATAATATCCAGTTTTTTCCGCGAAAAAAACAAAAGATTCTGAAAGCCAGCCAAAAGACGTAAGTATCCCTCGGCAAGCAAATGACCGGAAAAATGGCGCAAAATGTTCGCAATGCCCTACAGGCAAATAATATCTAGTTTTTTCCACGAAAAAAACAAAAGATTCTGAAAGCCAGCCAAAATACGTAAGTATCCCTCGGCAAGCAAATGACCGGAAAAATGGCGCAAAATGTTCGCAATGCCCTACAGGCAGATAATATCCAGTTTTTTCCGCGAAAAAAACAAAAGATTCTGAAAGCCAGCCAAATTCCGTAAGTATCCCTCGGCAAGCAAATGACCGTAGAAATCGCGCAAAATGTTCGCAATGCCCTACAGGCAGATAATATCCAGTTTTTTCCGCGAAAAAAAACAAAAGATTCTGAAAGCCAGCCAAAATACGTAAGTATCCCTCGGCAAGCAAATGACCGGAGAAATCGCGCAAAATGTTCGCAATGCCCTACAGGCAGATAATATCCAGTTTTTTCCGCGAAAAAAACAAAAGATTCTGAAAGCCAGCCAAAAGACGTAAGTATCCCTCGGCAAGCAAATGACCGGAAAAATGGCGCAAAATGTTCGCAATGCCCTACAGGCAGATAATATCCAGTTTTTCCGCGAACAAAAAACAAAAGATTCTGAAAGCCAGCCAAATTCCGTAAGTATCCCTCGGCAAGCAAATGACCGGAAAAATGGCGCAAAATGTTCGCAATGCCCTACAGGCAGATAATATCCAGTTTTTTCCGCGAAAAAAACAAAAGATTCTGAAAGCCAGCCAAATTCCGTAAGTATCCCTCGGCAAGCAAATGACCGGAGAAATCGCGCAAAATGTTCGCAATGCCCTACAGGCAGATAATATCCAGTTTTTTCCGCGAAAAAAACAAAAGATTCTGAAAGCCAGCCAAAATACGTAAGTATCCCTCGGCAAGCAAATGACCGGAAAAATGGCGCAAAATGTTCGCAAAGCCCTACAGGCAGATAATATCAAGTTTTTTCCGCGAAAAAAACAAAAGATTCTGAAAGCCAGCCAAAAGACGTAAGTATCCCTCGGCAAGCAAATGACCGGAAAAATGGCGCAAAATGTTCGCAATGCCCTACAGGCAAATAATATCTAGTTTTTTCCACGAAAAAAACAAAAGATTCTGAAAGCCAGCCAAAATACGTAAGTATCCCTCGGCAAGCAAATGACCGGAGAAATCGCGCAAAATGTTCGCAATGCCCTACAGGCAGATAATATCCAGTTTTTTCCGCGAAAAAAACAAAAGATTCTGAAAGCCAGCCGAAAGACGTAAGTATCCCTCGGCAAGCAAATGACCGGAAAAATGGCGCAAAATGTTCGCAATGCCCTACAGGCAGATAATATCCAGTTTTTTCCGCGAAAAAAACAAAAGATTCTGAAAGCCAGCCAAAATACGTAAGTATCCCTCGGGAAGCAAATGACCGGAAAAATGGCGCAAAATGTTCGGAATGACCTACCGGCAGATAATATCCAGTTTTTTCCGCGAAAAAAACAAAAGATTCTGAAAGCCAGCCAAATTCCGTAAGTATCCCTCGGCAAGCAAATGACCGGAGAAATCGCGCAAAATGTTCGCAATGCCCTACAGGCAGATAATATCCAGTTTTTTCCGCGAAAAAAACAAAAGATTCTGAAAGCCAGCCAAATTCCGTAAGTATCCCTCGGCAAGCAAATGACCGGAGAAATCGAGCAAAATGTTCGCAATGCCCTACAGGCAGATAATATCCAGTTTTTTCCGCGAAAAAAACAAAAGATTCTGAAAGCCAGCCAAAATACGTAAGTATCCCTCGGCAAGCAAATGACCGGAAAAATGGCGCAAAATGTTCGCAATGCCCTACCGGCAGATAATATCCAGTTTTTTTCGCGAAAAAAAAACAAAAGATTCTGAAAGCCAGCCAAATTCCGTAAGTATCCCTCGGCAAGCAAATGACCGGAAAAATGCCGCAAAATGTTCGCAATGCCCTACAGGCAGATAATATCCAGTTTTTTCCGCGAAAAAAACAAAAGATTCTGAAAGCCAGCCAAATTCCGTAAGTATCCCTCGGCAAGCAAATGACCGGAGAAATCGCGCAAAATGTTCGCAATGCCCTACAGGCAGATAATATCCAGTTTTTTCCGCGAAAAAAACAAAAGATTCTGAAAGCCAGCCAAAAGACGTAAGTATCCCTCGGCAAGCAAATGACCGGAAAAATGGCGCAAAATGTTCGCAATGCCCTACAGGCAAATAATATCTAGTTTTTTCCACGAAAAAAACAAAAGATTCTGAAAGCCAGCCAAAATACGTAAGTATCCCTCGGCAAGCAAATGACCGGAAAAATGGCGCAAAATGTTCGCAATGCCCTACAGGCAGATAATATCCAGTTTTTTCCGCGAAAAAAACAAAAGATTCTGAAAGCCAGCCAAATTCCGTAAGTATCCCTCGGCAAGCAAATGACCGTAGAAATCGCGCAAAATGTTCGCAATGCCCTACAGGCAGATAATATCCAGTTTTTTCCGCGAAAAAAAACAAAAGATTCTGAAAGCCAGCCAAAAGACGTAAGTATCCCTCGGCAAGCAAATGACCGGAAAAATGGCGCAAAATGTTCGCAATGCCCTACAGGCAGATAATATATAGTTTTTTCCACGAAAAAAACAAAAGATTCTGAAAGCCAGCCAAAATACGTAAGTATCCCTCGGCAAGCAAATGACCGGAAAAATGGCGCAAAATGTTCGCAATGACCTACCGGCAGATAATATCCAGTTTTTTCCGCGAAAAAAACAAAAGATTCTGAAAGCCAGCCAAATTCCGTAAGTATCCCTCAGCAAGCAAATGACCGGAAAAATGGCGCAAAATGTTCGCAATGCCCTACAGGCAGATAATATCCAGTTTTTTCCGCGAAAAAAACAAAAGATTCTGAAAGCCAGCCAAATTCCGTAAGTATCCCTCGGCAAGCAAATGACCGGAGAAATCGCGCAAAATGTTCGCAATGCCCTACAGGCAGATAATATCCAGTTTTTTCCGCGAAAAAAACAAAAGATTCTGAAAGCCAGCCAAAAGACGTAAGTATCCCTCGGCAAGCAAATGACCGGAAAAATGGCGCAAAATGTTCGCAATGCCCTACAGGCAGATAATATCTAGTTTTTTCCACGAAAAAGACAAAAGATTCTGAAAGCCAGCCAAAATACGTAAGTATCCCTCGGCAAGCAAATGACCGGAAAAATGGCGCAAAATGTTCGCAATGCCCTACAGGCAGATAATATCCAGTTTTTTCCGCGAAAAAACAAAAGATTCTGAAAGCCAGCCAAATTCCGTAAGTATCCCTCGGCAAGCAAATGACCGGAGAAATCGCGCAAAATGTTCGCAATGCCCTACAGGCAGATAATATCCAGTTTTTTCCGCGAAAAAAACAAAAGATTCTGAAAGCCAGCCAAATTCCGTAAGTATCCCTCGGCAAGCAAATGACCGGAGAAATCGCGCAAAATGTTCGCAATGCCCTACAGGCAGATAATATATAGTTTTTTCCGCGAAAAAAACAAAAGATTCTGAAAGCCAGCCAAAAGACGTAAGTATCCCTCGGCAAGCAAATGACCGGAAAAATGGCGCAAAATGTTCGCAATGCCCTACAGGCAGATAATATCTAGTTTTTTCCGCGAAAAAAACAAAAGATTCTGAAAGCCAGCCAAATTCCGTAAGTATCCCTCGGCAAGCAAATGACCGGAGAAATCGCGCAAAATGTTCGCAATGCCCTACAGGCAGATAATATCCAGTTTTTTCCGCGAAAAAAACAAAAGATTCTGAAAGCCAGCCAAAAGACGTAAGTATCCCTCGGCAAGCAAATGACCGGAAAAATGGCGCAAAATGTTCGCAATGACCTACCGGCAGATAATATCCAGTTTTTTCCGCGAAAAAAACAAAAGATTCTGAAAGCCAGCCAAATTCCGTAAGTATCCCTCGGCAAGCAAATGACCGGAAAAATGGCGCAAAATGTTCGCAATGCCCTACAGGCAGATAATATCCAGTTTTTTCCGCGAAAAAAACAAAAGATTCTGAGGGCCAGCCAAATTCCGTAAGTATCCCTCGGCAAGCAAATGACCGGAGAAATCGCGCAAAATGTTCGCAATGCCCTACAGGCAGATAATATATAGTTTTTTCCGCGAAAAAAACAAAAGATTCTGAAAGCCAGCCAAAAGACGTAAGTATCCCTCGGCAAGCAAATGACCGGAAAAATGGCGCAAAATGTTCGCAATGCCCTACAGGCAGATAATATCTAGTTTTTTCCACGAAAAAAACAAAAGATTCTGAAAGCCAGCCAAAATACGTAAGTATCCCTCGGCAAGCAAATGACCGGAGAAATCGCGCAAAATGTTCGCAATGCCCTACAGGCAGATAATATCCAGTTTTTTCCGCGAAAAAAACAAAAGATTCTGAAAGCCAGCCAAATTCCGTAAGTATCCCTCGGCAAGCAAATGACCGTAGAAATCGCGCAAAATGTTCGCAATGCCCTACAGGCAGATAATATCCAGTTTTTTCCGCGAAAAAAAAACAAAAGATTCTGAAAGCCAGCCAAAAGACGTAAGTATCCCTCGGCAAGCAAATGACCGGAAAAATGGCGCAAAATGTTCGCAATGCCCTACAGGCAGATAATATATAGTTTTTTCCACGAAAAAAACAAAAGATTCTGAAAGCCAGCCAAAATACGTAAGTATCCCTCGGCAAGCAAATGACCGGAAAAATGGCGCAAAATGTTCGCAATGACCTACCGGCAGATAATATCCAGTTTTTTCCGCGAAAAAAACAAAAGATTCTGAAAGCCAGCCAAATTCCGTAAGTATCCCTCGGCAAGCAAATGACCGTAGAAATCGCGCAAAATGTTCGCAATGCCCTACAGGCAGATAATATCCAGTTTTTTCCGCGAAAAAAACAAAAGATTCTGAAAGCCAGCCAAAAGACGTAAGTATCCCTCGGCAAGCAAATGACCGGAAAAATGGCGCAAAATGTTCGCAATGCCCTACAGGCAGATAATATATAGTTTTTTCCACGAAAAAAACAAAAGATTCTGAAAGCCAGCCAAAATACGTAAGTATCCCTCGGCAAGCAAATGACCGGAAAAATGGCGCAAAATGTTCGCAATGACCTACCGGCAGATAATATCCAGTTTTTTTCCGCGAAAAAAACAAAAGATTCTGAAAGCCAGCCAAATTCCGTAAGTATCCCTCGGCAAGCAAATGACCGGAAAAATGGCGCAAAATGTTCGCAATGCCCTACAGGCAGATAATATCCAGTTTTTTCCGCGAAAAAAACAAAAGATTCTGAAAGCCAGCCAAATTCCGTAAGTATCCCTCGGCAAGCAAATGACCGGAGAAATCGCGCAAAATGTTCGCAATGCCCTACAGGCAGATAATATCCAGTTTTTTCCGCGAAAAAAACAAAAGATTCTGAAAGCCAGCCAAAAGACGTAAGTATCCCTCGGCAAGCAAATGACCGGAAAAATGGCGCAAAATGTTCGCAATGCCCTACAGGCAGATAATATCTAGTTTTTTCCACGAAAAAGACATAAGATTCTGAAAGCCAGCCAAAATACGTAAGTATCCCTCGGCAAGCAAATGACCGGAAAAATGGCGCAAAATGTTCGCAATGCCCTACAGGCAGATAATATCCAGTTTTTTCCGCGAAAAAAACAAAAGATTCTGAAAGCCAGCCAAATTCCGTAAGTATCCCTCGGCAAGCAAATGACCGGAGAAATCGCGCAAAATGTTCGCAATGCCCTACAGGCAGATAATATCCAGTTTTTTCCGCGAAAAAAACAAAAGATTCTGAAAGCCAGCCAAATTCCGTAAGTATCCCTCGGCAAGCAAATGACCGGAGAAATCGCGCAAAATGTTCGCAATGCCCTACAGGCAGATAATATATAGTTTTTTCCGCGAAAAAAACAAAAGATTCTGAAAGCCAGCCAAAAGACGTAAGTATCCCTCGGCAAGCAAATGACCGGAAAAATGGCGCAAAATGTTCGCAATGCCCTACAGGCAGATAATATCTAGTTTTTTCCGCGAAAAAAACAAAAGATTCTGAAAGCCAGCCAAATTCCGTAAGTATCCCTCGGCAAGCAAATGACCGGAGAAATCGCGCAAAATGTTCGCAATGCCCTACAGGCAGATAATATCCAGTTTTTTCCGCGAAAAAAACAAAAGATTCTGAAAGCCAGCCAAAAGACGTAAGTATCCCTCGGCAAGCAAATGACCGGAAAAATGGCGCAAAATGTTCGCAATGACCTACCGGCAGATAATATCCAGTTTTTTCCGCGAAAAAAACAAAAGATTCTGAAAGCCAGCCAAATTCCGTAAGTATCCCTCGGCAAGCAAATGACCGGAAAAATGGCGCAAAATGTTCGCAATGCCCTACAGGCAGATAATATCCAGTTTTTTCCGCGAAAAAAACAAAAGATTCTGAGAGCCAGCCAAATTCCGTAAGTATCCCTCGGCAAGCAAATGACCGGAGAAATCGCGCAAAATGTTCGCAATGCCCTACAGGCAGATAATATATAGTTTTTTCCGCGAAAAAAACAAAAGATTCTGAAAGCCAGCCAAAAGACGTAAGTATCCCTCGGCAAGCAAATGACCGGAAAAATGGCGCAAAATGTTCGCAATGCCCTACAGGCAGATAATATCTAGTTTTTTCCACGAAAAAAACAAAAGATTCTGAAAGCCAGCCAAAATACGTAAGTATCCCTCGGCAAGCAAATGACCGGAGAAATCGCGCAAAATGTTCGCAATGCCCTACAGGCAGATAATATCCAGTTTTTTCCGCGAAAAAAACAAAAGATTCTGAAAGCCAGCCAAATTCCGTAAGTATCCCTCGGCAAGCAAATGACCGGAGAAATCGCGCAAAATGTTCGCAATGCCCTACAGGCAGATAATATATAGTTTTTTCCGCGAAAAAAACAAAGGATTCTGAAAGCCAGCCAAAAGACGTAAGTATCCCTCGGCAAGCAAATGACCGGAAAAATGGCGCAAAATGTTCGCAATGCCCTACAGGCAGATAATATCTAGTTTTTTCCGCGAAAAAAACAAAAGATTCTGAAAGCCAGCCAAATTCCGTAAGTATCCCTCGGCAAGCAAATGACCGGAGAAATCGCGCAAAATGTTCGCAATGCCCTACAGGCAGATAATATCCAGTTTTTTCCGCGAAAAAAACAAAAGATTCTGAAAGCCAGCCAAAAGACGTAAGTATCCCTCGGCAAGCAAATGACCGGAAAAATGGCGCAAAATGTTCGCAATGACCTACCGGCAGATAATATCCAGTTTTTTCCGCGAAAAAAACAAAAGATTCTGAAAGCCAGCCAAATTCCGTAAGTATCCCTCGGCAAGCAAATGACCGGAAAAATGGCGCAAAATGTTCGCAATGCCCTACAGGCAGATAATATCCAGTTTTTTCCGCGAAAAAAACAAAAGATTCTGAAAGCCAGCCAAAATACGTAAGTATCCCTCGGCAAGCAAATGACCGGAGAAATCGCGCAAAATGTTCGCAATGCCCTACAGGCAGATAATATATAGTTTTTTCCGCGAAAAAAACAAAAGATTCTGAAAGCCAGCCAAAAGACGTAAGTATCCCTCGGCAAGCAAATGACCGGAGAAATCGCGCAAAATGTTCGCAATGCCCTACAGGCAGATAATATATAGTTTTTTCCGCGAAAAAAACAAAAGATTCTGAAAGCCAGCCAAAAGACGTAAGTATCCCTCGGCAAGCAAATGACCGGAGAAATCGCGCAAAATGTTCGCAATGCCCTACAGGCAGATAATATATAGTTTTTTCCGCGAAAAAAACAAAAGATTCTGAAAGCCAGCCAATAGACGTAAGTATCCCTCGGCAAGCAAATGACCGGAGAAATCGCGCAAAATGTTCGCAATGCCCTACAGGCAGATAATATATAGTTTTTTCCGCGAAAAAAACAAAAGATTCTGAAAGCCAGCCAAAAGACGTAA
Organism: Oxycera nigricornis; assembly: GCA_963942545.1. Taxonomy (NCBI): domain Eukaryota; kingdom Metazoa; phylum Arthropoda; class Insecta; order Diptera; family Stratiomyidae; genus Oxycera; species Oxycera nigricornis. The sequence continues at coordinate 24,701,925 of OZ012660.1, forward strand.
GTATCCCTTGGCAAGCAAATGACCGGAGAAATCGCGCAAAATGTTCGCAATGCCCTACAGGCAGATAATATATAGTTTTTTCCGCGAAAAAAACAAAAGATTCTGAAAGCCAGCCAAAAGACGTAAGTATCCCTCGGCAAGCAAATGACCGGAAAAATGGCGCAAAATGTTCGCAATGACCTACCGGCAGATAATATCCAGTTTTTTCCGCGAAAAAAACAAAAGATTCTGAAAGCCAGCCAAATTCCGTAAGTATCCCTCGGCAAGCAAATGACCGGAGAAATCGCGCAAAATGTTCGCAATGCCCTACAGGCAGATAATATCTAGTTTTTTCCACGAAAAAAACAAAAGATTCTGAAAGCCAGCCAAAATACGTAAGTATCCCTCGGCAAGCAAATGACCGGAAAAATGTGTTGAAAGTAACACGTCTGCTTGGCACGACGTTCAGACTGAGAAGAAGGCATTTTATTTAATATGGCTCGGTTGACAAGTTTGCCGCAGTTGACTGGGTTTACAGTATATAATACATTTCAACACCCCAACTCATTAGGTTCGAATTCTAATCAAAATTATTCGGGACTAATGCCCATTCGATATTTACTCGCGATCATATTTGGTCCAGTAATCGCCTTTGTCAAACAATCAGCTGCGTTCTCAGTGGACGGGACGTATTCCACTTTAATTGTCCCATCCTGGATTTTGTCTCGTACAAAATGGTGCCGCACGTCGATATGTTTGGACCTCTTCCGGAACATTTCCTCCGAAGAGAGTGCGATCGCACTCTGATTGTCACACCATATTATGACATGTCCTCCGATGTCATCAAGATCAGCCGCAAATTGACACAACCAACAAGCCTCTTTCGTTGCCTCCGACAACGCCATGTACTCGGCTTCCGTAGACGACAATGCAACTGTTTTCTGGCGTTTGCTGCCCACGAAATTGCACCGCCAGCAAGTGTGAACACATAGCCAGTGCACGATCTTCTTGTATCAATGTCGGACGCCCAATCCGAGTCCGAAAATCCTGTTAACTCCTCTCCATCGTACTTGTAGAGAATTTCATACCCAATCGTTCCTCTAAGATACCGGAATATTCTTTTCACCGCGATCCAGTGAACACTACCGTAGCAATCGTTGTATCGGCTCACTTCATTTACCGCGAAGGCGATATCTGGCTTGGTCCCCTGGACCAAATATAAAAGACTTCCAACCGCTTCCCTGTATGGGATTGATGATGTTTCCTCACCAGTTGTCGACAATTTCTTTGACAACTTCTGAGATGGATCACTTGGAGTCGGTACCGATTTGCAGTTTGTCATTCCAAAGACTTTAAGCACCTTCTCGATGTACTTCGTCTGACCAATTGCAATGCCAGCATGTGTGTATTTGATTTCGATGCCGACACAATTCGTGGCTTGACCCAAGTCCTTCATTTTGAATATTCCGCACAACTGACTCTTGATTCTGTCTAGCACAGCTCGATCCTTCCAATTAATCAAAATGTCATCAACGTAAACTCCAATAATTAGCTGGATGTCCGGTGCGATGTAGATGCATGGATCTAAACGTGATTTCTTCAATCCAAGAACGATTAATGCCTGATCCAATTTTTTATTCCATTGACGACCTGCTTGCTTCAAGCCGTACATCGATCGATTTAGCTTACATACACGACCTGTCTCGTCATCGTATCCTTCAGGCTGTTCAGTGTAAATTTCCTCATCAAGATCACCTTGAAGAAAAGCAGTTACAGCATCCATTTGATGAATCTTCAATCGATGTCGAGCAGCATAGCCGATGAGATACCGAATAGAATGGTATCTAACCACGGGTGAAAAAGTTTCAACGTAATCCACTCCGTATCGTTGCGAGCACCCTTTAGCTACTAGCCGTGCCTTATACCGAGCAATGTTTCCGTCCGCATCAGTCTTCACCTTGAACACCCATTTTGTCTTTATCGCCTTTCGTCCGATTGGCAGGTCGACCAATTTCCATGTTGCATTTTCAGCATGCGCCTTAATTTCGTCCCCCATCGCCTCGATCCAGTGCTGCTTATTGCCACCAGTCATCGCTTCATGAACCGTGTGAGGTTCGCCATATTCGGTAATGTAAGCGCACGCCAATGTCGTCTGGGAGTTTTTGCTTGCGATCCGATTCGATTTCCTAACTTCTACGACTTCCTCTGGATCTTCGTCGGATGGTTCATAATCGTCATCATTTGGATCGTCTAAGTCATCCGACGAGTTCATTTCAGCCGAATCAGGTGCCTTGTTTTGTGGCCCCAACTCAAACAAAATCTTCCGATTGCCAGGCTTCTCCTGCCGGGTTTCCGCAATCGATCTCTTGACACCAGAGCTGGGAGATGATTTTTCCTTCTGCTCGTCCACTGTAACGACATCCTCGAGAGCACCGGTTAAGTGAATTGGTTGATTTACCTTCATTTCTGGCGGATCCAGAAACTTGACATCACGGCTTATAGTGACGCTCTTCGTAACAGGATCATAACAGCGCAGACCCTTTTGTCCATCAGCAAAACCAACGAAAATCATCCGTGTAGATTTGGCGTCCCACTTCCGCCGTTTTTCCTTCGGCACATGCACCATGATGCTCGTTCCAAACATTTTGATGTTCGAAATGTCGACCTTCGATCCAGTCCAGATCTGTTCCGGTACACTATTGCCCAAAGTTCGGTTGATTGTGCGATTCGTGATGTATGCAGCCATGTTTACTGCTTCAGCCCACAATGGTTTCTCTAGATCAGCATCAAAAATCATGCACTTGGCCCGGTCCACCAGGGTTCGGTTCATCGTTTCGGCCACGCCGTTCTGCTGCGGCGTATACGTGCAACTGGTTTGATGAATAATTCCATCTTTCCGGCAAATTCGATCAAACTGTCCAAAGTATTCTTTGCCGTTGTCAGAACGGATAGTCTTCAACTTTTTGTCCGTTTGCCGCTCAGCCATTTTCTTAAAGTCAGCAAACACTTGTTGGACATCTCCTTTGTTCTTCACGAAATAAACAAAAACCTTCCGCGAGTAGTCGTCGACAAACGAAACAAAATATTTCGCGCCGCCAACTGATGCATTTTCCATAGGCCCGCATACATCAGTGTGCACCAGTTCCAGAACACGCTTCGACTTGATTACAGCATTCGAACGATGAAATGGCTCACGACTGTGTTTGCCGAGCAGACAAGGAACACACTTTGACAGCGCATTGCGGTCGCCACTCACATCGATTCCGATCACCACTGAGTTCAATTTGATGAGATCATTGTATGCGACATGACCAAGACGCCGATGCCACATCATCAAGTCGTCGCCTTTACTCTTATCAACTTTCAACGCAACAGTATCGACATTCAATTTGTAGACTCCGTTAGATGGTTTAACACACACCACCACATCGCCTTCAGCGTCCTGCACAACACAGCCATCGTTTCCAAATCGCACGATATTTCCAGCAGCCACCATTTTGGATACTGACAATAAATTTGCTGCCAAACCGGGTACATGAAGCACATCATGTACTTGAATCACTTCTCCGCCAACCGACAATTCTACCATTCCGCTTCCAGACACCTTCAATTTCGTATTGTCCGCTGTGTTAATTTCTGTGAATGATGAATTTGACTTGAAGTCCCTGAATAATTCACGTTTTCCCGACATGTGCTGACTTGCTCCACTGTCCACATACCAAATGCTGTTCGAATGATCAACAGCATTCAGAGCAATCGCATGAAATACACGATTTTTCCGTTTCTCGCTCACATTGTATTTCGCATCTGCATTCTTTCGATTTTCAGGACAATCCTTTCGCATGTGACCTGTGTTATGGCACCTGTAGCACTTGTACTGAAAATTTCCGTCCTTCGTTGAAAATTTCTTCGATGATTTCTGTTGCCTCGAATAATGAGCTGCTTTAAAAACGTTTCCGGACGTCTCACCACCATTTATGGCACGTTTTGCTAATTCAGTGTCGATCAATCTACGGCGCAAAGTTCCGGATTCTAACTGTGTGGTCAACTTCCCGTTGATTAACGTTCCACCATCCAAGCCAGTGATGAATGCTTCATATTCGCTCGAGAGACCGAACAAGATTACACCGCAAATTACAGTATCTGGGATTTCTAACCCCAAATCCTTAAGCACTCGGGTAGCAGTCGAAATTTTTTTTAAATAGTTGTCCATCGACGATGAACTTTCCAATCGAGTGGTCACCATGTCTCCGATCGAACGTGCTAATTTTATCCAACTTCGATCGTCGTACAATTCCGCACATTTTTTCCATACTTCGATTGCTGTGGGCAAATCCCCAATTTCATCATATAATGATCGGTCGATATTTATCAATATTTTTGCCCTCGCCTTCTTTAGTTTTATGCTATCGGTTAACGCAACCGGCTCATCAATCGAACCGTCCAAATCATGCCACTCAAGCAACACGCGTATTTCCCGTCTCCATGTCGAGTAGTTGGATGCTCCAACCAGCTTTTGGATTCTCTCCTCTTCCCTCGATGCCATTTTATTTTATGTTTTAATTTCCGCACGATCTTGTGCACATCCGACATCAATTTTAATTTTCGATTTTTTAACTGCGACTTTTCCGCTCGAAATTATTTTTTTTTTTTAACAAGAAGAGATATTCCGTTCGACTCGGTTAGCTTAGCGTTGGGACTGGGCCCATAACCTGTTGAAAGTAACACGTCTGCTTGGCACGACGTTCAGACTGAGAAGAAGGCATTTTATTTAATATGGCTCGGTTGACAAGTTTGCCGCAGTTGACTGGGTTTACAGTATATAATACATTTCAACAAAATGGCGCAAAATGTTCGCAATGCCCTACAGGCAGATAATATATAGTTTTTTCCGCGAAAAAAACAAAAGATTCTGAAAGCCAGCCAAATTCCGTAAGTATCCCTCGGCAAGCAAATGACCGGAGAAATCGCGCAAAATGTTCGCAATGCCCTACAGGCAGATAATATCCAGTTTTTTCCGCGAAAAAAACAAAAGATTCTGAAAGCCAGCCAAATTCCGTAAGTATCCCTCGGCAAGCAAATGACCGGAAAAATGGCGCAAAATGTTCGCAATGCCCTACAGGCAGATAATATCCAGTTTTTTCCGCGAAAAAAACAAAAGATTCTGAAAGCCAGCCAAATTCCGTAAGTATCCCTCGGCAAGCAAATGACCGGAGAAATCGCGCAAAATGTTCGCAATGCCCTACAGGCAGATAATATCCAGTTTTTTCCGCGAAAAAAACCAAAGGTTCTGAAAGCCAGCCAAAATACGTAAGTATCCCTCGGCAAGCAAATGACCGGAAAAAATGCCGCAAAATGTTCGCAATGCCCTACAGGCAGATAATATCCAGTTTTTTCCGCGAAAAAAACAAAAGATTCTGAAAGCCAGCCAAAATACGTAAGTATCCCTCGGCAAGCAAATGACCGGAAAAATGGCGCAAAATGTTCGCAATGACCTACAGGCAGATAATATCCAGTTTTTTCCGCGAAAAAAACAAAAGATTCTGAAAGCCAGCCAAAATACGTAAGTATCCCTCGGCATGCAAATGACCGGAAAAATGGCGCAAAATGTTCGCAATGACCTACCGGCAGATAATATCCAGTTTTTTCCGCGAAAAAAACAAAAGATTCTGAAAGCCAGCCAAATTCCGTAAGTATCCCTCGGCAAGCAAATGACCGGAAAAATGGCGCAAAATGTTCGCAATGCCCTACAGGCAGATAATATCCAGTTTTTTCCGCGAAAAAAACAAAAGATTCTGAAAGCCAGCCAAATTCCGTAAGTATCCCTCGGCAAGCAAATGACCGGAGAAATCGCGCAAAATGTTCGCAATGCCCTACAGGCAGATAATATCCAGTTTTTTCCGCGAAAAAAACCAAAGGTTCTGAAAGCCAGCCAAAATACGTAAGTATCCCTCGGCAAGCAAATGACCGGAAAAATGCCGCAAAATGTTCGCAATGCCCTACAGGCAGATAATATCCAGTTTTTTCCGCGAAAAAAACAAAAGATTCTGAAAGCCAGCCAAAATACGTAAGTATCCCTCGGCAAGCAAATGACCGGAAAAATGGCGCAAAATGTTCGCAATGACCTACCGGCAGATAATATCCAGTTTTTTCCGCGAAAAAAACAAAAGATTCTGAAAGCCAGCCAAAATACGTAAGTATCCCTCGGCAAGCAAATGACCGGAAAAATGGCGCAAAATGTTCGCAATGACCTACCGGCAGATAATATCCAGTTTTTTCCGCGAAAAAAACATAAGATTCTGAAAGCCAGCCAAAATACGTAAGTATCCCTCGGCAAGCAAATGACCGGAAAAATGGCGCAAAATGTTCGCAATGCCCTACAGGCAGATAATATCCAGTTTTTTCCGCGAAAAAAACAAAAGATTCTGAAAGCCAGCCAAAATACGTAAGTATCCCTCGGCAAGCAAATGACCGGAAAAATGGAGCAAAATGTTCGCAATGACCTACAGGCAGATAATATCCAGTTTTTTCCGCGAAAAAAACATAAGATTCTGAAAGCCAGCCAAAATACGTAAGTATCCCTCGGCAAGCAAATGACCGGAAAAATGGCGCAAAATGTTCGCAATGCCCTACAGGCAGATAATATCCAGTTTTTTCCGCGAAAAAAACAAAAGATTCTGAAAGCCAGCCAAAATACGTAAGTATCCCTTGGCAAGCAAATGACCGGAAAAATGGCGCAAAATGTTCGCAATGCCCTACAGGCAGATAATATCCAGTTTTTTCCGCAAAAAAAACAAAAGATTCTGAAAGCCAGCCAAAATACGTAAGTATCCCTCGGCAAGCAAATGACCGGAAAAATGGAGCAAAATGTTCGCAATGACCTACAGGCAGATAATATCCAGTTTTTTCCGCGAAAAAAACATAAGATTCTGAAAGCCAGCCAAAATACGTAAGTATCCCTCGGCAAGCAAATGACCGGAAAAATGGCGCAAAATGTTCGCAATGCCCTACAGGCAGATAATATCCAGTTTTTTCCGCGAAAAAAACAAAAGATTCTAGAAGCCAGCCAAAATACGTAAGTATCCCTTAGCAAGCAAATGACCGGAAAAATGGCGCAAAATGTTCGCAATGCCCTACAGGCAGATAATATCCAGTTTTTTCCGCGAAAAAAACAAAAGATTCTGAAAGCCAGCCAAAATACGTAAGTATCCCTTGGCAAGCAAATGACCGGGAAAATGGCGCAAAATGTTCGCAATGCCCTACAGGCAGATAATATCCAGTTTTTTCCGCGAAAAAAACAAAAGATTCTGAAAGCCAGCCAAAATACGTAAGTATCCCTTAGCAAGCAAATGACCGGAAAAATGGCGCAAAATGTTCGCAATGCCCTACAGGCAGATAATATCCAGTTGTTTCCGCGAAAAAAACAAAAGATTCTGAAAGCCAGCCAAAATACGTAAGTATCCCTCGGCATGCAAATGACCGGAAAAATGGCGCAAAATGTTCGCAATGACCTACCGGCAGATAATATCCAGTTTTTTCCGCGAAAAAAACAAAAGATTCTGAAAGCCAGCCAAAATATGTAAGTATCCCTCGGCAAGCAAATGACCGGAAAAATGGCGCAAAATGTTCGCAATGACCTACCGGCAGATAATATCCAGTTTTTTCCGCGAAAAAAACATAAGATTCTGAAAGCCAGCCAAAATACGTAAGTATCCCTCGGCAAGCAAATGACCGGAAAAATGGCGCAAAATGTTCGCAATGCCCTACAGGCAGATAATATCCAGTTTTTTCCGCGAAAAAAACAAAAGATTCTGAAAGCCAGCCAAATTCCGTAAGTATCCCTCGGCAAGCAAATGACCGGAGAAATCGCGCAAAATGTTCGCAATGCCTTACAGGCAGATAATATCCAGTTTTTTCCGCGAAAAAAACAAAAGATTCTGAAAGCCAGCCAAAATACGTAAGTATCCCTCGGCAAGCAAATGACCGGAAAAATGGCGCAAAATGTTTGCAATGCCCTACAGGCAGATAATATCCAGTTTTTTCCGCGAAAAAAACAAAAGATTCTGAAAGCCAGCCAAATTCCGTAAGTATCCCTCGGCAAGCAAATGACCGGAAAAATGGCGCAAAATGTTCGCAATGCCCTACAGGCAGATAATATCCAGTTTTTTCCGCGAAAAAAACAAAAGATTCTGAAAGCCAGCCAAATTCCGTAAGTATCCCTCGGCAAGCAAATGACCGGAAAAATGGCGCAAAATGTTCGCAATGCCCTACAGGCAGATAATATCCAGTTTTTTCCGCGAAAAAAGCAAAAGATTCTGAAAGCCAGCCAAAATACGTAAGTATCCCTCGGCAAGCAAATGACCGGAAAAATGGCGCAAAATGTTCGCAATGCCCTACAGGCAGATAATATCCAGTTTTTTCCGCGAAAAAAACAAAAGATTCTGAAAGCCAGCCAAAATACGTAAGTATCCCTCGGCAAGCAAATGACCGGAAAAATGGCGCCAAATGTTCGCAATGACCTACCGGCAGATAATATCCAGTTTTTTTCGCGAAAAAAACATAAGATTCTGAAAGCCAGCCAAAATACGTAAGTATCCCTCGGCAAGCAAATGACCGGAAAAATGGCGCAAAATGTTCGCAATGCCCTACAGGCAGATAATATCCAGTTTTTTCCGCGAAAAAAACAAAAGATTCTGAAAGCCAGCCAAAATACGTAAGTATCCCTCGGCAAGCAAATGACCGGAAAAATGAAGCAAAATGTTCGCAATGACCTACAGGCAGATAATATCTAGTTTTTTCCGCGAAAAAAACAAAAGATTCTGAAAGCCAGCCAAAATACGTAAGTATCCCTCGGCAAGCAAATGACCGGAAAAATGGCGCAAATTGTTCGCAATGCCCTACAGGCAGATAATATCCAGTTTTTTCCGCGAAAAAAACAAAAGATTCTGAAAGCCAGCCAAATTCCGTAAGTATCCCTCGGCAAGCAAATGACCGGAAAAATGGCGCAAAATGTTCGCAATGCCCTACAGGCAGATAATATCCAGTTTTTTCCGCGAAAAAAACAAAAGATTCTGAGAGCCAGCCAAATTCCGTAAGTATCCCTCGGCAAGCAAATGACCGGAGAAATCGCGCAAAATGTTCGCAATGCCCTACAGGCAGATAATATATAGTTTTTTCCGCGAAAAAAACAAAAGATTCTGAAAGCCAGCCAAAAGACGTAAGTATCCCTCGGCAAGCAAATGACCGGAGAAATCGCGCAAAATGTTCGCAATGCCCTACAGGCAGATAATATATAGTTTTTTCCGCGAAAAAAACAAAAGATTCTGAAAGCCAGCCAAAAGACGTAAGTATCCCTCGGCAAGCAAATGACCGGAGAAATCGCGCAAAATGTTCGCAATGCCCTACAGGCAGATAATATATAGTTTTTTCCGCGAAAAAAACAAAAGATTCTGAAAGCCAGCCAAAAGACGTAAGTATCCCTCGGCAAGCAAATGACCGGAGAAATCGCGCAAAATGTTCGCAATGCCCTACAGGCAGATAATATATAGTTTTTTCCGCGAAAAAAACAAAAGATTCTGAAAGCCAGCCAAAAGACGTAAGTATCCCTCGGCAAGCAAATGACCGGAGAAATCGCGCAAAATGTTCGCAATGCCCTACAGGCAGATAATATCCAGTTTTTTCCGCGAAAAAAACAAAAGATTCTGAAAGCCAGCCAAAAGACGTAAGTATCCCTCGGCAAGCAAATGACCGGAGAAATCACGCAAAATGTTCGCAATGCCCTACAGGCAGATAATATATAGTTTTTTCCGCGAAAAAAAACAAAAGATTCTGAAAGCCAGCCAAAAGACGTAAGTATCCCTCGGCAAGCAAATGACCGGAAAAATGGCGCAAAATGTTCGCAATGACCTACCGGCAGATAATATCCAGTTTTTTCCGCGAAAAAAACAAAAGATTCTGAAAGCCAGCCAAATTCCGTAAGTATCCCTCGGCAAGCAAATGACCGGAGAAATCGCGCAAAATGTTCGCAATGCCCTACAGGCAGATAATATCTAGTTTTTTCCACGAAAAAAACAAAAGATTCTGAAAGCCAGCCAAAATACGTAAGTATCCCTCGGCAAGCAAATGACCGGAAAAATGGCGCAAAATGTTCGCAATGCCCTACAGGCAAATAATATCTAGTTTTTTCCACGAAAAAAACAAAAGATTCTGAAAGCCAGCCAAAATACGTAAGTATCCCTCGGCAAGCAAATGACCGGAAAAATGGCGCAAAATGTTCGCAATGCCCTACAGGCAGATAATATATAGTTTTTTCCGCGAAAAAAACAAAAGATTCTGAAAGCCAGCCAAATTCCGTAAGTATCCCTCGGCAAGCAAATGACCGGAGAAATCGCGCAAAATGTTCGCAATGCCCTACAGGCAGATAATATCTAGTTTTTTCCACGAAAAAAACAAAAGATTCTGAAAGCCAGCCAAAATACGTAAGTATCCCTCGGCAAGCAAATGACCGGAAAAATGGAGCAAAATGTTCGCAATGACCTACAGGCAGATAATATCTAGTTTTTTCCGCGAAAAAAACAAAAGATTCTGAAAGCCAGCCAAAATACGTAAGTATCCCTCGGCAAGCAAATGACCGGAAAAATGGCGCAAAATGTTCGCAATGCCCTACAGGCAGATAATATCCAGTTTTTTCCGCGAAAAAAACAAAAGATTCTGAAAGCCAGCCAAATTCCGTAAGTATCCCTCGGCAAGCAAATGACCGGAAAAATGGCGCAAAATGTTCGCAATGCCCTACAGGCAGATAATATCCAGTTTTTTCCGCGAAAAAAACAAAAGATTCTGAGAGCCAGCCAAATTCCGTAAGTATCCCTCGGCAAGCAAATGACCGGAGAAATCGCGCAAAATGTTCGCAATGCCCTACAGGCAGATAATATATAGTTTTTTCCGCGAAAAAAACAAAAGATTCTGAAAGCCAGCCAAAAGACGTAAGTATCCCTCGGCAAGCAAATGACCGGAGAAATCGCGCAAAATGTTCGCAATGCCCTACAGGCAGATAATATATAGTTTTTTCCGCAAAAAAAACAAAAGATTCTGAAAGCCAGCCAAAAGACGTAAGTATCCCTCGGCAAGCAAATGACCGGAGAAATCGCGCAAAATGTTCGCAATGCCCTACAGGCAGATAATATATAGTTTTTTCCGCGAAAAAAACAAAAGATTCTGAAAGCCAGCCAAAAGACGTAAGTATCCCTCGGCAAGCAAATGACCGGAGAAATCGCGCAAAATGTTCGCAATGCCCTACAGGCAGATAATATATAGTTTTTTCCGCGAAAAAAACAAAAGATTCTGAAAGCCAGCCAAAAGACGTAAGTATCCCTCGGCAAGCAAATGACCGGAGAAATCGCGCAAAATGTTCGCAATGCCCTACAGGCAGATAATATCCAGTTTTTTCCGCGAAAAAAAACAAAAGATTCTGAAAGCCAGCCAAAAGACGTAAGTATCCCTCGGCAAGCAAATGACCGGAGAAATCACGCAAAATGTTCGCAATGCCCTACAGGCAGATAATATATAGTTTTTTCCGCGAAAAAAACAAAAGATTCTGAAAGCCAGCCAAAAGACGTAAGTATCCCTCGGCAAGCAAATGACCGGAAAAATGGCGCAAAATGTTCGCAATGACCTACCGGCAGATAATATCCAGTTTTTTCCGCGAAAAAAACAAAAGATTCTGAAAGCCAGCCAAATTCCGTAAGTATCCCTCGGCAAGCAAATGACCGGAGAAATCGCGCAAAATGTTCGCAATGCCCTACAGGCAGATAATATCTAGTTTTTTCCACGAAAAAAACAAAAGATTCTGAAAGCCAGCCAAAATACGTAAGTATCCCTCGGCAAGCAAATGACCGGAAAAATGGCGCAAAATGTTCGCAATGCCCTACAGGCAAATAATATCTAGTTTTTTCCACGAAAAAAACAAAAGATTCTGAAAGCCAGCCAAAATACGTAAGTATCCCTCGGCAAGCAAATGACCGGAAAAATGGCGCAAAATGTTCGCAATGCCCTACAGGCAGATAATATATAGTTTTTTCCGCGAAAAAAACAAAAGATTCTGAAAGCCAGCCAAATTCCGTAAGTATCCCTCGGCAAGCAAATGACCGGAGAAATCGCGCAAAATGTTCGCAATGCCCTACAGGCAGATAATATCCAGTTTTTTCCGCGAAAAAAACAAAAGTTTCTGAAAGCCAGCTAAAAGACGTAAGTATCCCTCGGCAAGCAAATGACCGGAAAAATGGCGCAAAATGTTCGCAATGCCCTACAGGCAGATAATATCCAGTTTTTTCCGCGAAAAAAACAAAAGATTCTGAAAGCCAGCCAAATTCCGTAAGTATCCCTCGGCAAGCAAATGACCGGAGAAATCGCGCAAAATGTTCGCAATGCCCTACAGGCAGATAATATCCAGTTTTTTCCGCGAAAAAAACCAAAGGTTCTGAAAGCCAGCCAAAATACGTAAGTATCCCTCGGCAAGCAAATGACCGGAAAAATGGCGCAAAATGTTCGCAATGCCCTACAGGCAGATCATATCCAGTTTTTTCCGCGAAAAAAACAAAAGATTCTGAAAGCCAGCCAAAATACGTAAGTATCCCTTGGCAAGCAAATGACCGGGAAAATGGCGCAAAATGTTTGCAATGCCCTACAGGCAGATAATATCCAGTTTTTTCCGCGAAAAAAACAAAAGATTCTGAAAGCCAGCCAAAATACGTAAGTATCCCTCGGCATGCAAATGACCGGAAAAATGGCGCAAAATGTTCGCAATGACCTACCGGCAGATAATATCCAGTTTTTTCCGCGAAAAAAACAAAAGATTCTGAAAGCCAGCCAAAATACGTAAGTATCCCTCGGCAAGCAAATGACCGGAAAAATGGCGCAAAATGTTCGCAATGACCTACCGGCAGATAATATCCAGTTTTTTCCGCGAAAAAAACATAAGATTCTGAAAGCCAGCCAAAATACGTAAGTATCCCTCGGCAAGCAAATGACCGGAAAAATGGCGCAAAATGTTCGCAATGCCCTACAGGCAGATAATATCCAGTTTTTTCCGCGAAAAAAACAAAAGATTCTGAAAGCCAGCCAAAATACGTAAGTATCCCTCGGCAAGCAAATGACCGGAAAAATGGAGCAAAATGTTCGCAATGACCTACAGGCAGATAATATCCAGTTTTTTCCGCGAAAAAAACATAAGATTCTGAAAGCCAGCCAAAATACGTAAGTATCCCTCGGCAAGCAAATGACCGGAAAAATGGCGCAAAATGTTCGCAATGCCCTACAGGCAGATAATATCCAGTTTTTTCCGCGAAAAAAACAAAAGATTCTGAAAGCCAGCCAAAATACGTAAGTATCCCTTGGCAAGCAAATGACCGGAAAAATGGCGCAAAATGTTCGCAATGCCCTACAGGCAGATAATATCCAGTTTTTTCCGCGAAAAAAACAAAAGATTCTGAAAGCCAGCCAAAATACGTAAGTATCCCTTGGCAAGCAAATGACCGGGAAAATGGCGCAAAATGTTTGCAATGCCCTACAGGCAGATAATATCCAGTTTTTTCCGCGAAAAAAACAAAAGATTCTGAAAGCCAGCCAAAATACGTAAGTATCCCTCGGCATGCAAATGACCGGAAAAATGGCGCAAAATGTTCGCAATGACCTACCGGCAGATAATATCCAGTTTTTTCCGCGAAAAAAACAAAAGATTCTGAAAGCCAGCCAAAATACGTAAGTATCCCTCGGCAAGCAAATGACCGGAAAAATGGCGCAAAATGTTCGCAATGACCTACCGGCAGATAATATCCAGTTTTTTCCGCGAAAAAAACATAAGATTCTGAAAGCCAGCCAAAATACGTAAGTATCCCTCGGCAAGCAAATGACCGGAAAAATGGCGCAAAATGTTCGCAATGCCCTACAGGCAGATAATATCCAGTTTTTTCCGCGAAAAAAACAAAAGATTCTGAAAGCCAGCCAAAATACGTAAGTATCCCTCGGCAAGCAAATGACCGGAAAAATGGAGCAAAATGTTCGCAATGACCTACAGGCAGATAATATCCAGTTTTTTCCGCGAAAAAAACAAAAGATTCTGAAAGCCAGCCAAAATACGTAAGTATCCCTCGGCAAGCAAATGACCGGAAAAATGGCGCAAAATGTTCGCAATGCCCTACAGGCAGATAATATCCAGTTTTTTCCGCGAAAAAAACAAAAGATTCTGAAAGCCAGCCAAATTCCGTAAGTATCCCTCGGCAAGCAAATGACCGGAAAAATGGCGCAAAATGTTCGCAATGCCCTACAGGCAGATAATATCCAGTTTTTTCCGCGAAAAAAACAAAAGATTCTGAAAGCCAGCCAAAATACGTAAGTATCCCTCGGCAAGCAAATGACCGGAAAAATGGCGCAAAATGTTCGCAATGCCCTACAGGCAGATAATATCCAGTTTTTTCCGCGAAAAAAACAAAAGATTCTGAAAGCCAGCCAAAAGACGTAAGTATCCCTCGGCAAGCAAATGACCGGAAAAATGGCGCAAAATGTTCGCAATGCCCTACAGGCAGATAATATCCAGTTTTTCCGCGAAAAAAAAACAAAAGATTCTGAAAGCCAGCCAAATTCCGTAAGTATCCCTCGGCAAGCAAATGACCGGAAAAATGGCGCAAAATGTTCGCAATGCCCTACAGGCAGATAATATCCAGTTTTTTCCGCGAAAAAAACAAAAGATTCTGAAAGCCAGCCAAATTCCGTAAGTATCCCTCGGCAAGCAAATGACCGGAGAAATCGCGCAAAATGTTCGCAATGCCCTACAGGCAGATAATATCCAGTTTTTTCCGCGAAAAAAACAAAAGATTCTGAAAGCCAGCCAAAAGACGTAAGTATCCCTCGGCAAGCAAATGACCGGAAAAATGGCGCAAAATGTTCGCAATGCCCTACAGGCAGATAATATCTAGTTTTTTCCACGAAAAAAACAAAAGATTCTGAAAGCCAGCCAAAATACGTAAGTATCCCTCGGCAAGCAAATGACCGGAAAAATGGCGCAAAATGTTCGCAATGACCTACCGGCAGATAATATCCAGTTTTTTCCGCGAAAAAAACAAAAGATTCTGAAAGCCAGCCAAAATACGTAAGTATCCCTCGGCAAGCAAATGACCGGAAAAATGGAGCAAAATGTTCGCAATGACCTACAGGCAGATAATATCCAGTTTTTTCCGCGAAAAAAACAAAAGATTCTGAAAGCCAGCCAAAATACGTAAGTATCCCTCGGCAAGCAAATGACCGGAAAAATGGCGCAAAATGTTCGCAATGCCCTACAGGCAGATAATATCCAGTTTTTTCCGCGAAAAAAACAAAAGATTCTGAAAGCCAGCCAAATTCCGTAAGTATCCCTCGGCAAGCAAATGACCGGAAAAATGGCGCAAAATGTTCGCAATGCCCTACAGGCAGATAATATCCAGTTTTTTCCGCGAAAAAAACAAAAGATTCTGAAAGCCAGCCAAAATACGTAAGTATCCCTCGGCATGCAAATGACCGGAAAAATGGCGCAAAATGTTCGCAATGCCCTACAGGCAGATAATATCCAGTTTTTTCCGCGAAAAAAACAAAAGATTCTGAAAGCCAGCCAAATTCCGTAAGTATCCCTCGGCAAGCAAATGACCGGAAAAATGGCGCAAAATGTTCGCAATGCCCTACAGGCAGATAATATCCAGTTTTTTCCGCGAAAAAAACAAAAGATTCTGAAAGCCAGCGAAAATACGTAAGTATCCCTCGGCAAGCAAATGACCGGAAAAATGGCGCAAAATGTTCGCAATGCCCTACAGGCAGATAATATCCAGTTTTTTCCGCGAAAAAACAAAAGATTCTGAAAGCCAGCCAAATTCCGTAAATATCCCTCGGCAAGCAAATGACCGGAAAAATGGCGCAAAATGTTCGCAATGCCCTACTGGCAGATAATATCCAGTTTTTTCCGCGAAAAAAACAAAAGATTCTGAAAGCCAGCCAAAATACGAAAGTATCCCTCGGCAAGCAAATGACCGGAAAAATGGCGCAAAATGTTTGCAATGCCCTACAGGCAGATATTATCCAGTTTTTTCCGCGAAAAAAACAAAAGATTCTGAAAGCCAGCCAAATTCCGTAAGTATCCCTCGGCAAGCAAATGACCGGAAAAATGGCGCAAAATGTTCGCAATGCCCTACAGGCAGATAATATCCAGTTTTTTCCGCGAAAAAAACAAAAGATTCTGAAAGCCAGCAAAAATACGTAAGTATCCCTCGGCAAGCAAATGACCGGAAAAATAGCGCAAAATGTTCGCAATGCCCTACAGGCAGATAATATCCAGTTTTTTCCGCGAAAAAAACAAAAGATTCTGAAAGCCAGCCAAAAGACGTAAGTATCCCTCGGCAAGCAAATGACCGGAAAAATGGCGCAAAATGTTCGCAATGCCCTACAGGCAGATAATATCCAGTTTTTCCGCGAAAAAAAAACAAAAGATTCTGAAAGCCAGCCAAATTCCGTAAGTATCCCTCGGCAAGCAAATGACCGGAAAAATGGCGCAAAATGTTCGCAATGCCCTACAGGCAGATAATATCCAGTTTTTTCCGCGAAAAAAACAAAAGATTCTGAAAGCCAGCCAAATTCCGTAAGTATCCCTCGGCAAGCAAATGACCGGAGAAATCGCGCAAAATGTTCGCAATGCCCTACAGGCAGATAATATCCAGTTTTTTCCGCGAAAAAAACAAAAGATTCTGAAAGCCAGCCAAAAGACGTAAGTATATCTCGGCAAGCAAATGACCGGAAAAATGGCGCAAAATGTTCGCAATGCCCTACAGGCAGATAATATCTAGTTTTTTCCACGAAAAAAACAAAAGATTCTGAAAGCCAGCCAAAATACGTAAGTATCCCTCGGCAAGCAAATGACCGGAAAAATGGCGCAAAATGTTCGCAATGACCTACCGGCAGATAATATCCAGTTTTTTCCGCGAAAAAAACAAAAGATTCTGAAAGCCAGCCAAAAGACGTAAGTATCCCTTGGCAAGCAAATGACCGGAAAAATGGCGCAAAATGTTCGCAATGCCCTACAGGCAGATAATATCCAGTTTTTTCCGCGAAAAAAACAAAAGATTCTGAAAGCCAGCCAAATTCCGTAAGTATCCCTCGGCAAGCAAATGACCGGAAAAATGACGCAAAATGTTCGCAATGACCGACCGGCAGATAATATCCAGTTTTTTCCGCGAAAAAAACAAAAGATTCTGAAAGCCAGCCAAAAGACGTAAGTATCCCTTGGCAAGCAAATGACCGGAAAAATGGCGCAAAATGTTCGCAATGCCCTACAGGCAGATAATATCCAGTTTTTTCCGCGAAAAAAACAAAAGATTCTGAAAGCCAGCCAAATTCCGTAAGTATCCCTCGGCAAGCAAATGACCGGAAAAATGGCGCAAAATGTTCGCAATGCCCTACAGGCAGATAATATCCAGTTTTTTCCGCGAAAAAAACAAAAGATTCTGAAAGCCAGCCAAAAGACGTAAGTATCCCTTGGCAAGCAAATGACCGGAGAAATCGCGCAAAATGTTTGCAATGCCCTACAGGCAGATAATATCCAGTTTTTTCCGCGAAAAAAACAAAAGATTCTGAAAGCCAGCCAAAAGACGTAAGTATCCCTCGGCAAGCAAATGACCGGAAAAATGGCGCAAAATGTTCGCAATGACCTACCGGCAGATAATATCCAGTTTTTTCCGCGAAAAAAACAAAAGATTCTGAAAGCCAGCCAAAATACGTAAGTATCCCTCGGCAAGCAAATGACCGGAAAAATGACGCAAAATGTTCGCAATGACCGACCGGCAGATAATATCCAGTTTTTTCCGCGAAAAAAACAAAAGATTCTGAAAGCCAGCCAAATTCCGTAAGTATCCCTCGGCAAGCAAATGACCGGAGAAATCGCGCAAAATGTTCGCAATGCCCTACAGGCAGATAATATCCAGTTTTTTCCGCGAAAAAAACAAAAGATTCTGAAAGCCAGCCAAATTCCGTAAGTATCCCTCGGCAAGCAAATGACCGGAGAAATCGCGCAAAATGTTCGCAATGCCCTACAGGCAGATAATATCCAGTTTTTTCCGCGAAAAAAACAAAAGATTCTGAAAGCCAGCCAAAAGACGTAAGTATCCCTCGGCAAGCAAATGACCGGAAAAATGGCGCAAAATGTTCGCAATGCCCTACAGGCAGATAATATCCAGTTTTTTCCGCGAAAAAAACAAAAGATTCTGAAAGCCAGCCAAAAGACGTAAGTATCCCTCGGCAAGCGAATGACCGGAAAAATGGCGCAAAATGTTCGCAATGCCCTACAGGCAAATAATATCTAGTTTTTCCACGAAAAAAACAAAAGATTCTGAAAGCCAGCCAAAATACGTAAGTATCCCTCGGCAAGCAAATGACCGGAAAAATGGCGCAAAATGTTCGCAATGCCCTACAGGCAGATAATATCCAGTTTTTTCCGCGAAAAAAACAAAAGATTCTGAAAGCCAGCCAAATTCCGTAAGTATCCCTCGGCAAGCAAATGACCGGAAAAATGCCGCAAAATGTTCGCAATGCCCTACAGGCAGATAATATCCAGTTTTTTCCGCGAAAAAAACAAAAGATTCTGAAAGCCAGCCAAATTCCGTAAGTATCCCTCGGCAAGCAAATGACCGGAGAAATCGCGCAAAATGTTTGCAATGCCCTACAGGCAGATAATATCCAGTTTTTTCCGCGAAAAAAACAAAAGATTCTGAAAGCCAGCCAAAAGACGTAAGTATCCCTCGGCAAGCAAATGACCGGAAAAATGGCGCAAAATGTTCGCAATGCCCTACAGGCAAATAATATCTAGTTTTTTCCACGAAAAAAACAAAAGATTCTGAAAGCCAGCCAAAATACGTAAGTATCCCTCGGCAAGCAAATGACCGGAAAAATGGCGCAAAATGTTCGCAATGCCCTACAGGCAGATAATATCCAGTTTTTTCCGCGAAAAAAACAAAAGATTCTGAAAGCCAGCCAAATTCCGTAAGTATCCCTCGGCAAGCAAATGACCGGAGAAATCGCGCAAAATGTTCGCAATGCCCTACAGGCAGATAATATCCAGTTTTTTCCGCGCAAAAACAAAAGATTCTGAAAGCCAGCCAAAAGACGTAAGTATCCCTCGGCAAGCAAATGACCGGAAAAATGGCGCAAAATGTTCGCAATGCCCTACAGGCAGATAATATCTAGTTTTTTCCACGAAAAAAACAAAAGATTCTGAAAGCCAGCCAAAATACGTAAGTATCCCTCGGCAAGCAAATGACCGGAAAAATGGCGCAAAATGTTCGCAATGACCTACAGGCAGATAATATCCAGTTTTTTCCGCGAAAAAAACAAAAGATTCTGAAAGCCAGCCAAATTCCGTAAGTATCCCTCGGCAAGCAAATGACCGGAGAAATCAAGCAAAATGTTCGCAATGCCCTACAGGCAGATAATATCCAGTTTTTTCCGCGAAAAAAACAAAAGATTCTGAAAGCCAGCCAAAAGACGTAAGTATCCCTCGGCAAGCAAATGACCGGAAAAATGGCGCAAAATGTTCGCAATGCCCTACAGGCAGATAATATCTAGTTTTTTCCACGAAAAAAACAAAAGATTCTGAAAGCCAGCCAAAATACGTAAGTATCCCTCGGCAAGCAAATGACCGGAAAAATGGCGCAAAATGTTCGCAATGCCCTACAGGCAGATAATATCCAGTTTTTTCCGCGAAAAAAACAAAAGGTTCTGAAAGCCAGCTTAAATACGTAAGTATCCCTCGGCAAGCAAATGTCCGGAAAAATGGCGCGAAATGTTCGCAATGCCCTACAGGCAGATAATATCCAGTTTTTTCCCCGAAAAAAACAAAAGACTCTGAAAGCCAGCCAAATTCCGTAAATTTCCCTCGGCAAGCAAATGACCGGAAAAATGGCGCAAAATGTTCGCAATGCCCTACAGGCAGATAATATCCAGTTTTTTCCGCGAAAAAAACAAAAGATTCTGAAAGCCAGCCAAAATACGTAAGTATCCCTTGGCAAGCAAATGACCGGAAAAATGGCGATTGTTCGCAATGCCCTACAGGCAGATAATATCCAGTTTTTTCCGCGAAAAAAACAAAAGATTCTGAAAGCCAGCCAAATTCCGTAAATATCCCTCGGCAAGCAAATGACCGGAAAAATGGCGCAAACTGTTCGCAATGCCCTACAGGCAGATAATATCCAGTTTTTTCCGCGAAAAAAACAAAAGATTCTGAAAGCCAGCCAAAAGACGTAAGTATCCCTCGGCAAGCAAATGACCGGAAAAATGGCGCAAAATGTTCGCAATGCCCTACAGGCAGATAATATCCAGTTTTTTCCGCAAAAAAAACAAAAGATTCTGAAAGCCAGCCAAATTCCGTAAGTATCCCTCGGCAAGCAAATGACCGGAGAAATCGCGCAAAATGTTCGCAATGCCCTACAGGCAGATAATATCCAGTTTTTTCCGCGAAAAAAACAAAAGATTCTGAAAGCCAGCCAAAAGACGTAAGTATCCCTCGGCAAGCAAATGACCGGAAAAATGGCGCAAAATGTTCGCAATGCCCTACAGGCAGATAATATCCAGTTTTTTCCGCGAAAAAAACAAAAGATTCTGAAAGCCAGCCAAATTCCGTAAGTATCCCTCGGAAAGCAAATGACCGGAGAAATCGCGCAAAATGTTCGCAATGCCCTACAGGCAGATAATATCCAGTTTTTTCCGCGAAAAAAACAAAAGATTCTGAAAGCCAGCCAAATTCCGTAAGTATCCCTCGGGAAGCAAATGACCGGAAAAATGGCGCAAAATGTTCGCAATGCCCTACAGGCAGATAATATCCAGTTTTTTCCGCGAAAAAAACAAAAGATTCTGAAAGCCAGCCAAAATATGTAAGTATCCCTCGGCAAGCGAATGACCGGAAAAATGGCGCAAAATGTTCGCAATGCCCTACAGGCAGATAATATCCAGTTTTTTCCGCGAAAAAAACAAAAGGTTCTGAAAGCCAGCTTAAATACGTAAGTATCCCTCGGCAAGCAAATGTCCGGAAAAATGGCGCGAAATGTTCGCAATGCCCTACAGGCAGATAATATCCAGTTTTTTCCCCGAAAAAAACAAAAGACTCTGAAAGCCAGCCAAATTCCGTAAATTTCCCTCGGCAAGCAAATGACCGGAAAAATGGCGCAAAATGTTCGCAATGCCCTACAGGCAGATAATATCCAGTTTTTTCCGCGAAAAAAACAAAAGATTCTGAAAGCCAGCCAAAATACGTAAGTATCCCTTGGCAAGCAAATGACCGGGAAAATGGCGCAAAATGTTCGCAATGCCCTACAGGCAGATAATATCCAGTTTTTTTCGCGAAAAAACAAAAGATTCTGAAAGCCAGCCAAATTCCGTAAATATCCCTCGGCAAGCAAATGACCGGAAAAATGGCGCAAACTGTTCGCAATGCCCTACAGGCAGATAATATCCAGTTTTTTCCGCGAAAAAAACAAAAGATTCTGAAAGCCAGCCAAAATACGTAAGTATCCCTCGGCAAGCAAATGACCGGAAAAATGGCGCAAAATGTTCGCAATGACCTACCGGCAGATAATATCCAGTTTTTTCCGCGAAAAAAACAAAAGATTCTGAAAGCCAGCCAAATTCCGTAAGTATCCCTCGGCAAGCAAATGACCGGAGAAATCGCGCAAAATGTTCGCAATGCCCTACAGGCAGATAATATCCAGTTTTTTCCGCGAAAAAAACAAAAGATTCTGAAAGCCAGCCAAAAGACGTAAGTATCCCTCGGCAAGCAAATGACCGGAAAAATGGCGCAAAATGTTCGCAATGCCCTACAGGCAGATAATATCTAGTTTTTTCCACGAAAAAAACAAAAGATTCTGAAAGCCAGCCAAAATACGTAAGTATCCCTCGGCAAGCAAATGACCGGAAAAATGGCGCAAAATGTTCGCAATGCCCTACAGGCAGATAATATCCAGTTTTTTCCGCGAAAAAAACAAAAGGTTCTGAAAGCCAGCTTAAATACGTAAGTATCCCTCGGCAAGCAAATGACCGGAAAAATTGCGCGAAATGTTCGCAATGCCCTACAGGCAGATAATATCCAGTTTTTTCCGCGAAAAAAACAAAAGATTCTGAAAGCCAGCAAAAATACGTAAGTATCCCTCGGCAAGCAAATGACCGGAAAAATGGCGCAAAATGTTCGCAATGCCCTACAGGCAGATAATATCCAGTTTTTTCCGCGAAAAAAACAAAAGATTCTGAAAGCCAGCCAAAAGACGTAAGTATCCCTCGGCAAGCAAATGACCGGAAAAATGGCGCAAAATGTTCGCAATGCCCTACAGGCAGATAATATCCAGTTTTTTCCGCGAGAAAAACAAAAGATTCTGAAAGCCAGCCAAAATACGTAAATATCCCTCGGCAAGCAAATGACCGGAAAAATGGCGCAAAATGTTCGCAATGCCCTACAGGCAGATAATATCCAGTTTTTTCCGCGAAAAAAACCAAAGGTTCTGAAAGCCAGCCAAAATACGTAAGTATCCCTCGGCAAGCAAATGACCGGAAAAATGGCGCAAAATGTTCGCAATGCCCTACAGGCAGATAATATCCAGTTTTTTCCGCGAAAAAAACAAAAGATTCTGAAAGCCAGCCAAAATACGTAAGTATCCCTTGGCAAGCAAATGACCGGAAAAATGGCGCAAAATGTTCGCAATGCCCTACAGGCAGATAATATCCAGTTTTTTCCGCGAAAAAAACAAAAGATTCTGAAAGCCAGCCAAAATACGTAAGTATCCCTTGGCAAGCAAATGACCGGGAAAATGGCGCAAAATGTTCGCAATGCCCTACAGGCAGATAATATCCAGTTTTTTCCGCGAAAAAAACAAAAGATTCTGAAAGCCAGCCAAAATACGTAAGTATCCCTCGGCATGCAAATGACCGGAAAAATGGCGCAAAATGTTCGCAATGACCTGCCGGCAGATAATATCCAGTTTTTTCCGCGAAAAAAACAAAAGATTCTGAAAGCCAGCCAAAATACGTAAGTATCCCTCGGCAAGCAAATGACCGGAAAAATAGCGCAAAATGTTCGCAATGACCTACCGGCAGATAATATCCAGTTTTTTCCGCGAAAAAAACATAAGATTCTGAAAGCCAGCCAAAATACGTAAGTATCCCTCGGCAAGCAAATGACCGGAAAAATGGCGCAAAATGTTCGCAATGCCCTACAGGCAGATAATATCCAGTTTTTTCCGCGAAAAAAACAAAAGATTCTGAAAGCCAGCCAAAATACGTAAGTATCCCTCGGCAAGCAAATGACCGGAAAAATGGCGCAAAATGTTCGCAATGACCTACCGGCAGATAATATCCAGTTTTTTCCGCGAAAAAAACAAAAGATTCTGAAAGCCATCCAAAATACGTAAGTATCCCTCGGCAAGCAAATGACCGGAAAAATGGCGCAAAATGTTCGCAATGACCTACCGGCAGATAATATCCAGTTTTTTCCGCGAAAAAAACATAAGATTCTGAAAGCCAGCCAAAATACGTAAGTATCCCTCGGCAAGCAAATGACCGGAAAAATGGCGCAAAATGTTCGCAATGCCCTACAGGCAGATAATATCCAGTTTTTTCCGCGAAAAAAACAAAAGATTCTGAAAGCCAGCCAAAATACGTAAGTATCCCTCGGCAAGCAAATGACCGGAAAAATGGCGCAAAATGTTCGCAATGACCTACCGGCAGATAATATCCAGTTTTTTCCGCAAAAAAAACCAAAGGTTCTGAAAGCCAGCGTAATTCCGTAAGTATCCCTCGGGAAGCAAATGACCGGAAAAATGGCGCAAAATGTTCGCAATGCCCTACAGGCAGATAATATCCAGTTTTTTCCGCGAAAAAAACAAAAGATTCTGAAAGCCAGCCAAAATACGTAAGTATCCCTCGGCAAGCAAATGACCGGAAAAATGGAGCAAAATGTTCGCAATGACCTACAGGCAGATAATATCCAGTTTTTTCCGCGAAAAAGACAAAAGATTCTGAAAGCCAGCCAAAAGACGTAAGTATCCCTCGGCAAGCAAATGACCGGAAAAATGGCGCAAAATGTTCGCAATGCCCTACAGGCAGATAATATCCAGTTTTTTCCGCGAAAAAAACAAAAGATTCTGAAAGCCAGCCAAAATACGTAAGTATCCCTCGGCAAGCAAATGACCGGAAAAATGGCGCAAAATGTTCGCAATGCCCTACAGGCAGATAATATCCAGTTTTTTCCGCGAAAAAAACAAAAGATTCTGAAAGCCAGCCAAAAGACGCAAGTATCCCTTGGCAAGCAAATGACCGGAAAAATGGCGCAAAATGTTCGCAATGCCCTACAGGCAGATAATATCCAGTTTTTTCCGCGAAAAAAACAAAAGATTCTGAAAGCCAGCCAAATTCCGTAAGTATCCCTCGGCAAGCAAATGACCGGAAAAATGGCGCAAAATGTTCGCAATGCCCTACAGGCAGATAATATCCAGTTTTTTCCGCGAAAAAAACAAAAGATTCTGAAAGCCAGCGAAAATACGTAAGTATCCCTCGGCAAGCAAATGACCGGAAAAATGGCGCAAAATGTTCGCAATGCCCTACAGGCAGATAATATCCAGTTTTTTCCGCGAAAAAAACAAAAGATTCTGAAAGCCAGCCAAATTCCGTAAATATCCCTCGGCAAGCAAATGACCGGAAAAATGGCGCAAAATGTTCGCAATGCCCTACTGGCGGATAATATCCAGTTTTTTCCGCGAAAAAAACAAAAGATTCTGAAAGCCAGCCAAAATACGTAAGTATCCCTCGGCAAGCAAATGACCGGAAAAATGGCGCAAAATGTTTGCAATGCCCTACAGGCAGATAATATCCAGTTTTTTCCGCGAAAAAAACAAAAGATTCTGAAAGCCAGCCAAATTCCGTAAGTATCCCTCGGCAAGCAAATGACCGGAAAAATGGCGCAAAATGTTCGCAATGCCCTACAGGCAGATAATATCCAGTTTTTTCCGCGAAAAAAACAAAAGATTCTGAAAGCCAGCCAAATTCCGTAAGTATCCCTCGGCAAGCAAATGACCGGAGAAATCGCGCAAAATGTTCGCAATGCCCTACAGGCAGATAATATCCAGTTTTTTCCGCGAAAAAAACAAAAGATTCTGAAAGCCAGCCAAAAGACGTAAGTATCCCTCGGCAAGCAAATGACCGGAAAAATGGCGCAAAATGTTCGCAATGCCCTACAGGCAGATAATATCCAGTTTTTTCCGCGAAAAAAACAAAAGATTCTGAAAGCCAGCCAAATTCCGTAAGTATCCCTTGGAAAGCAAATGACCGGAGAAATCGCGCAAAATGTTCGCAATGCCCTACAGGCAGATAATATCCAGTTTTTTCCGCGAAAAAAACAAAAGGTTCTGAAAGCCAGCTTAAATACGTAAGTATCCCTCGGCAAGCAAATGTCCGGAAAAATGGCGCGAAATGTTCGCAATGCCCTACAGGCAGATAATATCCAGTTTTTTCCCCGAAAAAAACAAAAGACTCTGAAAGCCAGCCAAATTCCGTAAATTTCCCTCGGCAAGCAAATGACCGGAAAAATGGCGCAAAATGTTCGCAATGCCCTACAGGCAGATAATATCCAGTTTTTTCCGCGAAAAAAACAAAAGATTCTGAAAGCCAGCCAAAATACGTAAGTATCCCTTGGCAAGCAAATGACCGGGAAAATGGCGCAAAATGTTCGCAATGCCCTACAGGCAGATAATATCCAGTTTTTTTCGCGAAAAAAACAAAAGATTCTGAAAGCCAGCCAAATTCCGTAAATATCCCTCGGCAAGCAAATGACCGGAAAAATGGCGCAAACTGTTCGCAATGCCCTACAGGCAGATAATATCCAGTTTTTTCCGCGAAAAAAACAAAAGATTCTGAAAGCCAGCCAAAATACGTAAGTATCCCTCGGCAAGCAAATGACCGGAAAAATGGCGCAAAATGTTCGCAATGACCTACCGGCAGATAATATCCAGTTTTTTCCGCGAAAAAAACAAAAGATTCTGAAAGCCAGCCAAATTCCGTAAGTATCCCTCGGCAAGCAAATGACCGGAGAAATCGCGCAAAATGTTCGCAATGCCCTACAGGCAGATAATATCCAGTTTTTTCCGCGAAAAAAACAAAAGATTCTGAAAGCCAGCCAAAAGACGTAAGTATCCCTCGGCAAGCAAATGACCGGAAAAATGGCGCAAAATGTTCGCAATGCCCTACAGGCAGATAATATCTAGTTTTTTCCACGAAAAAAACAAAAGATTCTGAAAGCCAGCCAAAATACGTAAGTATCCCTCGGCAAGCAAATGACCGGAAAAATGGCGCAAAATGTTCGCAATGCCCTACAGGCAGATAATATCCAGTTTTTTCCGCGAAAAAAACAAAAGGTTCTGAAAGCCAGCTTAAATACGTAAGTATCCCTCGGCAAGCAAATGTCCGGAAAAATTGCGCGAAATGTTCGCAATGCCCTACAGGCAGATAATATCCAGTTTTTTCCGCGAAAAAAACAAAAGATTCTGAAAGCCAGCAAAAATACGTAAGTATCCCTCGGCAAGCAAATGACCGGAAAAATGGCGCAAAATGTTCGCAATGCCCTACAGGCAGATAATATCCAGTTTTTTCCGCGAAAAAAACAAAAGATTCTGAAAGCCAGCAAAAATACGTAAGTATCCCTCGGCAAGCAAATGACCGGAAAAATGGCGCAAAATGTTCGCAATGCCCTACAGGCAGATAATATCCAGTTTTTTCCGCGAGAAAAACAAAAGATTCTGAAAGCCAGCCAAAATACGTAAATATCCCTCGGCAAGCAAATGACCGGAAAAATGGCGCAAAATGTTCGCAATGCCCTACAGGCAGATAATATCCAGTTTTTTCCGCGAAAAAAACCAAAGGTTCTGAAAGCCAGCCAAAATACGTAAGTATCCCTCGGCAAGCAAATGACCGGAAAAATGGCGCAAAATGTTCGCAATGCCCTACAGGCAGATAATATCCAGTTTTTTCCGCGAAAAAAACAAAAGATTCTGAAAGCCAGCCAAAATACGTAAGTATCCCTTGGCAAGCAAATGACCGGAAAAATGGCGCAAAATGTTCGCAATGCCCTACAGGCAGATAATATCCAGTTTTTTCCGCGAAAAAAACAAAAGATTCTGAAAGCCAGCCAAAATACGTAAGTATCCCTTGGCAAGCAAATGACCGGGAAAATGGCGCAAAATGTTCGCAATGCCCTACAGGCAGATAATATCCAGTTTTTTCCGCGAAAAAAACAAAAGATTCTGAAAGCCAGCCAAAATACGTAAGTATCCCTCGGCATGCAAATGACCGGAAAAATGGCGCAAAATGTTCGCAATGACCTACCGGCAGATAATATCCAGTTTTTTCCGCGAAAAAAACAAAAGATTCTGAAAGCCAGCCAAAATACGTAAGTATCCCTCGGCAAGCAAATGACCGGAAAAATAGCGCAAAATGTTCGCAATGACCTACCGGCAGATAATATCCAGTTTTTTCCGCGAAAAAAACATAAGATTCTGAAAGCCAGCCAAAATACGTAAGTATCCCTCGGCAAGCAAATGACCGGAAAAATGGCGCAAAATGTTCGCAATGCCCTACAGGCAGATAATATCCAGTTTTTTCCGCGAAAAAAACAAAAGATTCTGAAAGCCAGCCAAAATACGTAAGTATCCCTCGGCAAGCAAATGACCGGAAAAATGGCGCAAAATGTTCGCAATGACCTACCGGCAGATAATATCCAGTTTTTTCCGCGAAAAAAACAAAAGATTCTGAAAGCCATCCAAAATACGTAAGTATCCCTCGGCAAGCAAATGACCGGAAAAATGGCGCAAAATGTTCGCAATGACCTACCGGCAGATAATATCCAGTTTTTTCCGCGAAAAAAACATAAGATTCTGAAAGCCAGCCAAAATACGTAAGTATCCCTCGGCAAGCAAATGACCGGAAAAATGGCGCAAAATGTTCGCAATGCCCTACAGGCAGATAATATCCAGTTTTTTCCGCGAAAAAAACAAAAGATTCTGAAAGCCAGCCAAAATACGTAAGTATCCCTCGGCAAGCAAATGACCGGAAAAATGGCGCAAAATGTTCGCAATGACCTACCGGCAGATAATATTCAGTTTTTTCCGCAAAAAAAACCAAAGGTTCTGAAAGCCAGCGTAATTCCGTAAGTATCCCTCGGGAAGCAAATGACCGGAAAAATGGCGCAAAATGTTCGCAATGCCCTACAGGCAGATAATATCCAGTTTTTTCCGCGAAAAAAACAAAAGATTCTGAAAGCCAGCCAAAATACGTAAGTATCCCTCGGCAAGCAAATGACCGGAAAAATGGAGCAAAATGTTCGCAATGACCTACAGGCAGATAATATCCAGTTTTTTCCGCGAAAAAAACAAAAGATTCTGAAAGCCAGCCAAAATACGTAAGTATCCCTCGGCAAGCAAATGACCGGAAAAATGGCGCAAAATGTTCGCAATGCCCTACAGGCAGATAATATCCAGTTTTTTCCGCGAAAAAGACAAAAGATTCTGAAAGCCAGCCAAAAGACGTAAGTATCCCTCGGCAAGCAAATGACCGGAAAAATGGCGCAAAATGTTCGCAATGCCCTACAGGCAGATAATATCCAGTTTTTTCCGCGAAAAAAAACAAAAGATTCTGAAAGCCAGCCAAAATACGTAAGTATCCCTCGGCAAGCAAATGACCGGAAAAATGGCGCAAAATGTTCGCAATGCCCTACAGGCAGATAATATCCAGTTTTTTCCGCGAAAAAAACAAAAGATTCTGAAAGCCAGCCAAAAGACGCAAGTATCCCTTGGCAAGCAAATGACCGGAAAAATGGCGCAAAATGTTCGCAATGCCCTACAGGCAGATAATATCCAGTTTTTTCCGCGAAAAAAACAAAAGATTCTGAAAGCCAGCCAAATTCCGTAAGTATCCCTCGGCAAGCAAATGACCGGAAAAATGGCGCAAAATGTTCGCAATGCCCTACAGGCAGATAATATCCAGTTTTTTCCGCGAAAAAAACAAAAGATTCTGAAAGCCAGCGAAAATACGTAAGTATCCCTCGGCAAGCAAATGACCGGAAAAATGGCGCAAAATGTTCGCAATGCCCTACAGGCAGATAATATCCAGTTTTTTCCGCGAAAAAAACAAAAGATTCTGAAAGCCAGCCAAATTCCGTAAATATCCCTCGGCAAGCAAATGACCGGAAAAATGGCGCAAAATGTTCGCAATGCCCTACTGGCGGATAATATCCAGTTTTTTCCGCGAAAAAAACAAAAGATTCTGAAAGCCAGCCAAAATACGTAAGTATCCCTCGGCAAGCAAATGACCGGAAAAATGGCGCAAAATGTTTGCAATGCCCTACAGGCAGATAATATCCAGTTTTTTCCGCGAAAAAAACAAAAGATTCTGAAAGCCAGCCAAATTCCGTAAGTATCCCTCGGCAAGCAAATGACCGGAAAAATGGCGCAAAATGTTCGCAATGCCCTACAGGCAGATAATATCCAGTTTTTTCCGCGAAAAAAACAAAAGATTCTGAAAGCCAGCCAAAATACGTAAGTATCCCTCGGCAAGCAAATGACCGGAAAAATGGCGCAAAATGTTCGCAATGCCCTACAGGCAGATAATATCCAGTTTTTTCCGCGAAAAAAACAAAAGATTCTGAAAGCCAGCCAAAAGACGTAAGTATCCCTCGGCAAGCAAATGACCGGAAAAATGGCGCAAAATGTTCGCAATGCCCTACAGGCAGATAATATCCAGTTTTTCCGCGAAAAAAAAACAAAAGATTCTGAAAGCCAGCCAAATTCCGTAAGTATCCCTCGGCAAGCAAATGACCGGAAAAATGGCGCAAAATGTTCGCAATGCCCTACAGGCAGATAATATCCAGTTTTTTCCGCGAAAAAAACAAAAGATTCTGAAAGCCAGCCAAATTCCGTAAGTATCCCTCGGCAAGCAAATGACCGGAGAAATCGCGCAAAATGTTCGCAATGCCCTACAGGCAGATAATATCCAGTTTTTTCCGCGAAAAAAACAAAAGATTCTGAAAGCCAGCCAAAAGACGTAAGTATCCCTCGGCAAGCAAATGACCGGAAAAATGGCGCAAAATGTTCGCAATGCCCTACAGGCAGATAATATCTAGTTTTTTTCCACGAAAAAAACAAAAGATTCTGAAAGCCAGCCAAAATACGTAAGTATCCCTCGGCAAGCAAATGACCGGAAAAATGGCGCAAAATGTTCGCAATGACCTACCGGCAGATAGTATCCAGTTTTTTCCGCGAAAAAAACAAAAGATTCTGAAAGCCAGCCAAATTCCGTAAGTATCCCTCGGCAAGCAAATGACCGGAGAAATCGCGCAAAATGTTCGCAATGCCCTACAGGCAGATAATATCCAGTGTTTTCCGCGAAAAAAACAAAAGATTCTGAAAGCCAGCCAAATTCCGTAAGTATCCCTCGGCAAGCAAATGACCGGAGAAATCGCGCAAAATGTTCGCAATGCCCTACAAGCAGATAATATCCAGTTTTTTCCGCGAAAAAAACAAAAGATTCTGAAAGCCAGCCAAAAGACGTAAGTATCCCTTGGCAAGCAAATGACCGGAAAAATGGCGCAAAATGTTCGCAATGCCCTACAGGCAGATAATATCCAGTTTTTTCCGCGAAAAAAACAAAAGATTCTGAAAGCCAGCCAAAATACGTAAGTATCCCTCGGCAAGCAAATGACCGGAAAAATGGCGCAAAATGTTCGCAATGCCCTACAGGCAGATAATATCCAGTTTTTTCCGCGAAAAAAACAAAAGATTCTGAAAGCCAGCCAAATTCCGTAAGTATCCCTCGGCAAGCAAATGACCGGAAAAATGCCGCAAAATGTTCGCAATGGCCTACAGGCAGATAATATCCAGTTTTTTCCGCGAAAAAAACAAAAGATTCTGAAAGCCAGCCAAATTCCGTAAGTATCCCTCGGCAAGCAAATGACCGGAGAAATCGCGCAAAATGTTCGCAATGCCCTACAGGCAGATAATATCCAGTTTTTTCCGCGAAAAAAACAAAAGATTCTGAAAGCCAGCCAAATTCCGTAAATATCCCTCGGCAAGCAAATGACCGGAAAAATGGCGCAAAATGTTCGCAATGCCCTACTGGCGGATAATATCCAGTTTTTTCCGCGAAAAAAACAAAAGATTCTGAAAGCCAGCCAAATTCCGTAAGTATCCCTCGGCAAGCAAATGACCGGAAAAATGGCGCAAAATGTTCGCAATGCCCTACAGGCAGATAATATCCAGTTTTTTCCGCGAAAAAAACAAAAGATTCTGAAAGCCAGCCAAATTCCGTAAGTATCCCTCGGCAAGCAAATGACCGGAGAAATCGCGCAAAATGTTCGCAATGCCCTACAGGCAGATAATATCCAGTTTTTTCCGCGAAAAAAACAAAAGATTCTGAAAGCCAGCCAAAAGGCGTAAGTATCCCTCGGCAAGCAAATGACCGGAAAAATGGCGCAAAATGTTCGCAATGCCCTACAGGCAGATAATATCCAGTTTTTTCCGCGAAAAAAACAAAAGATTCTGAAAGCCAGCCAAATTCCGTAAATATCCCTCGGCAAGCAAATGACCGGAAAAATGGCGCAAACTGTTCGCAATGCCCTACAGGCAGATAATATCCAGTTTTTTCCGCGAAAAAAACAAAAGATTCTGAAAGCCAGCCAAAATACGTAAGTATCCCTCGGCAAGCAAATGACCGGAAAAATGGCGCAAAATGTTCGCAATGACCTACCGGCAGATAATATCCAGTTTTTTCCGCGAAAAAAACAAAAGATTCTGAAAGCCAGCCAAATTCCGTAAGTATCCCTCGGCAAGCAAATGACCGGAGAAATCGCGCAAAATGTTCGCAATGCCCTACAGGCAGATAATATCCAGTTTTTTCCGCGAAAAAAACAAAAGATTCTGAAAGCCAGCCAAAAGACGTAAGTATCCCTCGGCAAGCAAATGACCGGAAAAATGGCGCAAAATGTTCGCAATGCCCTACAGGCAGATAATATCTAGTTTTTTCCACGAAAAAAACAAAAGATTCTGAAAGCCAGCCAAAATACGTAAGTATCCCTCGGCAAGCAAATGACCGGAAAAATGGCGCAAAATGTTCGCAATGCCCTACAGGCAGATAATATCCAGTTTTTTCCGCGAAAAAAACAAAAGGTTCTGAAAGCCAGCTTAAATACGTAAGTATCCCTCGGCAAGCAAATGTCCGGAAAAATTGCGCGAAATGTTCGCAATGCCCTACAGGCAGATAATATCCAGTTTTTTCCGCGAAAAAAACAAAAGATTCTGAAAGCCAGCAAAAATACGTAAGTATCCCTCGGCAAGCAAATGACCGGAAAAATGGCGCAAAATGTTCGCAATGCCCTACAGGCAGATAATATCCAGTTTTTTCCGCGAAAAAAACAAAAGATTCTGAAAGCCAGCAAAAATACGTAAGTATCCCTCGGCAAGCAAATGACCGGAAAAATGGCGCAAAATGTTCGCAATGCCCTACAGGCAGATAATATCCAGTTTTTTCCGCGAGAAAAACAAAAGATTCTGAAAGCCAGCCAAAATACGTAAATATCCCTCGGCAAGCAAATGACCGGAAAAATGGCGCAAAATGTTCGCAATGCCCTACAGGCAGATAATATCCAGTTTTTTCCGCGAAAAAAACCAAAGGTTCTGAAAGCCAGCCAAAATACGTAAGTATCCCTCGGCAAGCAAATGACCGGAAAAATGGCGCAAAATGTTCGCAATGCCCTACAGGCAGATAATATCCAGTTTTTTCCGCGAAAAAAACAAAAGATTCTGAAAGCCAGCCAAAATACGTAAGTATCCCTTGGCAAGCAAATGACCGGAAAAATGGCGCAAAATGTTCGCAATGCCCTACAGGCAGATAATATCCAGTTTTTTCCGCGAAAAAAACAAAAGATTCTGAAAGCCAGCCAAAATACGTAAGTATCCCTTGGCAAGCAAATGACCGGGAAAATGGCGCAAAATGTTCGCAATGCCCTACAGGCAGATAATATCCAGTTTTTTCCGCGAAAAAAACAAAAGATTCTGAAAGCCAGCCAAAATACGTAAGTATCCCTCGGCATGCAAATGACCGGAAAAATGGCGCAAAATGTTCGCAATGACCTACCGGCAGATAATATCCAGTTTTTTCCGCGAAAAAAACAAAAGATTCTGAAAGCCAGCCAAAATACGTAAGTATCCCTCGGCAAGCAAATGACCGGAAAAATAGCGCAAAATGTTCGCAATGACCTACCGGCAGATAATATCCAGTTTTTTCCGCGAAAAAAACATAAGATTCTGAAAGCCAGCCAAAATACGTAAGTATCCCTCGGCAAGCAAATGACCGGAAAAATGGCGCAAAATGTTCGCAATGCCCTACAGGCAGATAATATCCAGTTTTTTCCGCGAAAAAAACAAAAGATTCTGAAAGCCAGCCAAAATACGTAAGTATCCCTCGGCAAGCAAATGACCGGAAAAATGGCGCAAAATGTTCGCAATGACCTACCGGCAGATAATATCCAGTTTTTTCCGCGAAAAAAACAAAAGATTCTGAAAGCCATCCAAAATACGTAAGTATCCCTCGGCAAGCAAATGACCGGAAAAATGGCGCAAAATGTTCGCAATGACCTACCGGCAGATAATATCCAGTTTTTTCCGCGAAAAAAACATAAGATTCTGAAAGCCAGCCAAAATACGTAAGTATCCCTCGGCAAGCAAATGACCGGAAAAATGGCGCAAAATGTTCGCAATGCCCTACAGGCAGATAATATCCAGTTTTTTCCGCGAAAAAAACAAAAGATTCTGAAAGCCAGCCAAAATACGTAAGTATCCCTCGGCAAGCAAATGACCGGAAAAATGGCGCAAAATGTTCGCAATGACCTACCGGCAGATAATATCCAGTTTTTTCCGCAAAAAAAACCAAAGGTTCTGAAAGCCAGCGTAATTCCGTAAGTATCCCTCGGGAAGCAAATGACCGGAAAAATGGCGCAAAATGTTCGCAATGCCCTACAGGCAGATAATATCCAGTTTTTTCCGCGAAAAAAACAAAAGATTCTGAAAGCCAGCCAAAATACGTAAGTATCCCTCGGCAAGCAAATGACCGGAAAAATGGAGCAAAATGTTCGCAATGACCTACAGGCAGATAATATCCAGTTTTTTCCGCGAAAAAAACAAAAGATTCTGAAAGCCAGCCAAAATACGTAAGTATCCCTCGGCAAGCAAATGACCGGAAAAATGGCGCAAAATGTTCGCAATGCCCTACAGGCAGATAATATCCAGTTTTTTCCGCGAAAAAAACAAAAGATTCTGAAAGCCAGCCAAATTCCGTAAGTATCCCTCGGCAAGCAAATGACCGGAAAAATGCCGCAAAATGTTCGCAATGCCCTACAGGCAGATAATATCCAGTTTTTTCCGCGAAAAAAACAAAAGATTCTGAAAGCCAGCCAAATTCCGTAAGTATCCCTCGGCAAGCAAATGACCGGAGAAATCGCGCAAAATGTTCGCAATGCCCTACAGGCAGATAATATCCAGTTTTTTCCGCGAAAAAAACAAAAGATTCTGAAAGCCAGCCAAATTCCGTAAATATCCCTCGGCAAGCAAATGACCGGAAAAATGGCGCAAAATGTTCGCAATGCCCTACTGGCGGATAATATCCAGTTTTTTCCGCGAAAAAAACAAAAGATTCTGAAAGCCAGCCAAAATACGTAAGTATCCCTCGGCAAGCAAATGACCGGAAAAATGGCGCAAAATGTTTGCAATGCCCTACAGGCAGATAATATCCAGTTTTTTCCGCGAAAAAAACAAAAGATTCTGAAAGCCAGCCAAATTCCGTAAGTATCCCTCGGCAAGCAAATGACCGGAAAAATGGCGCAAAATGTTCGCAATGCCCTACAGGCAGATAATATCCAGTTTTTTCCGCGAAAAAAACAAAAGATTCTGAAAGCCAGCCAAATTCCGTAAGTATCCCTCGGCAAGCAAATGACCGGAGAAATCGCGCAAAATGTTCGCAATGCCCTACAGGCAGATAATATCCAGTTTTTTCCGCGAAAAAAACAAAAGATTCTGAAAGCCAGCCAAAAGACGTAAGTATCCCTCGGCAAGCAAATGACCGGAAAAATGGCGCAAAATGTTCGCAATGCCCTACAGGCAGATAATATCCAGTTTTTTCCGCGAAAAAAACAAAAGATTCTGAAAGCCAGCCAAATTCCGTAAGTATCCCTTGGAAAGCAAATGACCGGAGAAATCGCGCAAAATGTTCGCAATGCCCTACAGGCAGATAATATCCAGTTTTTTCCGCGAAAAAAACAAAAGGTTCTGAAAGCCAGCTTAAATACGTAAGTATCCCTCGGCAAGCAAATGTCCGGAAAAATGGCGCGAAATGTTCGCAATGCCCTACAGGCAGATAATATCCAGTTTTTTCCCCGAAAAAAACAAAAGACTCTGAAAGCCAGCCAAATTCCGTAAATTTCCCTCGGCAAGCAAATGACCGGAAAAATGGCGCAAAATGTTCGCAATGCCCTACAGGCAGATAATATCCAGTTTTTTCCGCGAAAAAAACAAAAGATTCTGAAAGCCAGCCAAAATACGTAAGTATCCCTTGGCAAGCAAATGACCGGGAAAATGGCGCAAAATGTTCGCAATGCCCTACAGGCAGATAATATCCAGTTTTTTTCGCGAAAAAAACAAAAGATTCTGAAAGCCAGCCAAATTCCGTAAATATCCCTCGGCAAGCAAATGACCGGAAAAATGGCGCAAACTGTTCGCAATGCCCTACAGGCAGATAATATCCAGTTTTTTCCGCGAAAAAAACAAAAGATTCTGAAAGCCAGCGAAAATACGTAAGTATCCCTCGGCAAGCAAATGACCGGAAAAATGGCGCAAAATGTTCGCAATGCCCTACAGGCAGATAATATCCAGTTTTTTCCGCGAAAAAAACAAAAGATTCTGAAAGCCAGCCAAATTCCGTAAATATCCCTCGGCAAGCAAATGACCGGAAAAATGGCGCAAAATGTTCGCAATGCCCTACTGGCAGATAATATCCAGTTTTTTCCGCGAAAAAAACAAAAGATTCTGAAAGCCAGCCAAAATACGTAAGTATCCCTCGGCAAGCAAATGACCGGAAAAATGGCGCAAAATGTTTGCAATGCCCTACAGGCAGATAATATCCAGTTTTTTCCGCGAAAAAAACAAAAGATTCTGAAAGCCAGCCAAATTCCGTAAGTATCCCTCGGCAAGCAAATGACCGGAAAAATGGCGCAAAATGTTCGCAATGCCCTACAGGCAGATAATATCCAGTTTTTTCCGCGCAAAAGATTCTGAAAGCCAGCCAAAATACGTAAGTATCCCTCGGCAAGCAAATGACCGGAAAAATGGCGCAAAATGTTCGCAATGCCCTACAGGCAGATAATATCCAGTTTTTTCCACGAAAAAAACAAAAGATTCTGAAAGCCAGCCAAAAGACGTAAGTATCCCTCGGCAAGCAAAATGACCGGAAAAATGGCGCAAAATGTTCGCAATGCCCTACAGGCAGATAATATCCAGTTTTTCCGCGAAAAAAAACAAAAGATTCTTAAAGCCAGCCAAATTCCGTAAGTATCCCTCGGCAAGCAAATGACCGGAAAAATGGCGCAAAATGTTCGCAATGCCCTACAGGCAGAATAATATCCAGTTTTTTCCGCGAAAAAAACAAAAGATTCTGAAAGCCAGCCAAATTCCGTAAGTATCCCTCGGCAAGCAAATGACCGGAGAAATCGCGCAAAATGTTCGCAATGCCCTACAGGCAGATAATATCCAGTTTTTTCCGCGAAAAAAACAAAAGATTCTGAAAGCCAGCAAAAAGACGTAAGTATCCCTCGGCAAGCAAATGACCGGAAAAATGGCGCAAAATGTTCGCAATGCCCTACAGGCAGATAATATCTAGTTTTTTTCCACGAAAAAAACAAAAGATTCTGAAAGCCAGCCAAAATACGTAAGTATCCCTCGGCAAGCAAATGACCGGAAAAATGGCGCAAAATGTTCGCAATGACCTACCGGCAGATAGTATCCAGTTTTTTCCGCGAAAAAAACAAAAGATTCTGAAAGCCAGCCAAAAGACGTAAGTATCTCTTGGCAAGCAAATGACCGGAAAAATGGCGCAAAATGTTCGCAATGCCCTACAGGCAGATAATATCCAGTTTTTTCCGCGAAAAAAACAAAAGATTCTGAAAGCCAGCCAAATTCCGTAAGTATCCCTCGGCAAGCAAATGACCGGAGAAATCGCGCAAAATGTTCGCAATGCCCTACAGGCAGATAATATCCAGTTTTTTCCGCGAAAAAAACAAAAGATTCTGAAAGCCAGCCAAAAGACGTAAGTATCCCTCGGCAAGCAAATGACCGGAAAAATGGCGCAAAATGTTCGCAATCCCCTACAGGCAGATAATATCCAGTTTTTTCCGCGAAAAAAACAAAAGATTCTGAAAGCCAGCCAAAATACGTAAGTATCCCTCGGCAAGCAAATGACCGGAAAAATGGCGCAAAATGTTCGCAATGACCTACCGGCAGATAATATCCAGTTTTTTCCGCGAAAAAAACAAAAGATTCTGAAAGCCAGCCAAATTCCGTAAGTATCCCTCGGCAAGCAAATGACCGGAGAAATCGCGCAAAATGTTCGCAATGCCCTACAGGCAGATAATATCCAGTTTTTTCCGCGAAAAAAACAAAGATTCTGAAAGCCAGCCAAATTCCGTAAGTATCCCTCGGCAAGCAAATGACCGGAGAAATCGCGCAAAATGTTCGCAATGCCCTACAGGCAGATAATATCCAGTTTTTTTCCGCGAAAAAAAACAAAAGATTCTGAAAGCCAGCCAAAAGACGTAAGTATCCCTCGGCAAGCAAATGACCGGAAAAATGGCGCAAAATGTTCGCAATGCCCTACAGGCAGATAATATCCAGTTTTTTCTGCGAAAAAACAAAAGATTCTGAAAGCCAGCCAAATTCCGTAAGTATCCCTCGGCAAGCAAATGACCGGAGAAATCGCGCAAAATGTTCGCAATGCCCTAGAGGCAGATAATATCCAGTTTTTTCCGCGAAAAAAACAAAAAAAGATTCTGAAAGCCAGCCCAAATACGTAAGTATCCCTTGGCAAGCAAATGACCGGAAAAATGGCGCAAAATGTTCGCAATGCCCTACAGGCAGATAATATCCAGTTTTTTCCGCGAAAAAAACAAAAGATTCTGAAAGCCAGCCAAAATACGTAAGTATCCCTCGGCAAGCAAATGACCGGAAAAATGGCGCAAAATGTTCGCAATGCCCTACAGGCAGATAATATCCAGTTTTTTCCGCGAAAAAAACAAAGATTCTGAAAGCCAGCCACAAATTCCGTAAGTATCCCTTGGCAAGCAAATGACCGGAAAAAATGCCGCAAAATGTTCGCAATGCCCTACAGGCAGATAATATCCAGTTTTTTCCGCGAAAAAAACAAAAGATTCTGAAAGCCAGCCAAATTCCGTAAGTATCCCTCGGCAAGCAAATGACCGAGAAATCGCGCAAAATGTTCGCAATGCCCTACAGGCAGATAATATCCAGTTTTTTCCACGAAAAAAACAAAAGATTCTGAAAGCCAGCCAAAAGACGTAAGTATCCCTCGGCAAGCAAATGACCGGAAAAATGGCGCAAAATGTTCGCAATGCCCTACAGGCAAATAATATCTAGTTTTTTCCACGAAAAAAACAAAAGATTCTGAAAGCCAGCCAAAATACGTAAGTATCCCTCGGCAAGCAAATGACCGGAAAAATGGCGCAAAATGTTCGCAATGCCCTACAGGCAGATAATATCCAGTTTTTTCCGCGAAAAAAACAAAAGATTCTGAAAGCCAGCCAAATTCCGTAAGTATCCCTCGGCAAGCAAATGACACGAGAAATCGCGCAAAATGTTCGCAATGCCCTACAGGCAGATAATATCCAGTTTTTTCCGCAAAAAAAACAAAAGATTCTGAAAGCCAGCCAAATTCCGTAAGTATCCCTCGGCAAGCAAATGACCGGAGAAATCGCGCAAAATGTTCGCAATGCCCTACAGGCAGATAATATCCAGTTTTTTCCGCGAAAAAAACAAAAGATTCTGAAAGCCAGCCAAATTCCGTAAGTATCCCTCGGCAAGCAAATGACCGGAAAAATGGCGCAAAATGTTCGCAATGCCCTACAGGCAAATAATATCTAGTTTTTTCCACGAAAAAAACAAAAGATTCTGAAAGCCAGCCAAAATACGTAAGTATCCCTCGGCAAGCAAATGACCGGAAAAATGGCGCAAAATGTTCGCAATGCCCTACAGGCAGATAATATCCAGTTTTTTCCGCGAAAAAAACAAAAGATTCTGAAAGCCAGCCAAATTCCGTAAGTATCCCTCGGCAAGCAAATGACCGGAGAAATCGCGCAAAATGTTCGCAATGCCCTACAGGCAGATAATATCCAGTTTTTTCCGCGAAAAAAACAAAAGATTCTGAAAGCCAGCCAAAAGACGTAAGTATCCCTCGGCAAGCAAATGACCGGAAAAATGGCGCAAAATGTTCGCAATGCCCTACAGGCAGATAATATCTAGTTTTTTCCACGAAAAAAACAAAAGATTCTGAAAGCCAGCCAAAATACGTAAGTATCCCTCGGCAAGCAAATGACCGGAAAAATGGCGCAAAATGTTCGCAATGACCTACCGGCAGATAATATCCAGTTTTTTCCGCGAAAAAAAAAAGATTCTGAAAGCCAGCCAAATTCCGTAAGTATCCCTCGGCAAGCAAATGACCGGAAAAATGGCGCAAAATGTTCGCAATGCCCTACAGGCAGATAATATCCAGTTTTTTCCGCGAAAAAAACAAAAGATTCTGAAAGCCAGCGAAAATACGTAAGTATCCCTCGGCAAGCAAATGACCGGA
Organism: Oxycera nigricornis; assembly: GCA_963942545.1. Taxonomy (NCBI): domain Eukaryota; kingdom Metazoa; phylum Arthropoda; class Insecta; order Diptera; family Stratiomyidae; genus Oxycera; species Oxycera nigricornis. The sequence goes on from OZ012660.1 coordinate 24,741,894, forward strand.
AAAATGGCGCAAAATGTTCGCAATGCCCTACAGGCAGATAATATCCAGTTTTTTCCGCGAAAAAAACAAAAGATTCTGAAAGCCAGCCAAATTCCGTAAATATCCCTCGGCAAGCAAATGACCGGAAAAATGGCGCAAAATGTTCGCAATGCCCTACTGGCAGATAATATCCAGTTTTTTCCGCGAAAAAAACAAAAGATTCTGAAAGCCAGCCAAATTCCGTAAGTATCCCTCGGCAAGCAAATGACCGGAGAAATCGCGCAAAATGTTCGCAATGCCCTACAGGCAGATAATATCCAGTTTTTTCCGCGAAGAAAACAAAAGATTCTGAAAGCCAGCCAAAAGACGTAAGTATCCCTCGGCAAGCAAATGACCGGAAAAATGGCGCAAAATGTTCGCAATGCCCTACAGGCAGATAATATCTAGTTTTTTCCACGAAAAAAACAAAAGATTCTGAAAGCCAGCCAAAATACGTAAGTATCCCTCGGCAAGCAAATGACCGGAAAAATGGCGCAAAATGTTCGCAATGACCTACCGGCAGATAATATCCAGTTTTTTCCGCGAAAAAAAAAAGATTCTGAAAGCCAGCCAAATTCCGTAAGTATCCCTCGGCAAGCAAATGACCGGAAAAATGGCGCAAAATGTTCGCAATGCCCTACAGGCAGATAATATCCAGTTTTTTCCGCGAAAAAAACAAAAGATTCTGAAAGCCAGCGAAAATACGTAAGTATCCCTCGGCAAGAAAATGACCGGAAAAATGGCGCAAAATGTTCGCAATGCCCTACAGGCAGATAATATCCAGTTTTTTCCGCGAAAAAAACAAAAGATTCTGAAAGCCAGCCAAATTCCGTAAATATCCCTCGGCAAGCAAATGACCGGAAAAATGGCGCAAAATGTTCGCAATGCCCTACTGGCAGATAATATCCAGTTTTTTCCGCGAAAAAAACAAAAGATTCTGAAAGCCAGCCAAAATACGTAAGTATCCCTCGGCAAGCAAATGACCGGAAAAATGGCGCAAAATGTTTGCAATGCCCTACAGGCAGATAATATCCAGTTTTTTCCGCGAAAAAAACAAAAGATTCTGAAAGCCAGCCAAAATACGTAAGTATCCCTCGGAGAGCAAATGACCGGAAAAATGGCGCAAAATGTTCGCAATGCCCTACAGGCAGATAATATCCAGTTTTTTCCGCGAAAAAAACAAAAGATTCTGAAAGCCAGCCAAAAGACGTAAGTATCCCTCGGCAAGCAAATGACCGGAAAAATGGCGCAAAATGTTCGCAATGCCCTACAGGCAGATAATATCCAGTTTTTTCCGCGAAAAAAACAAAAGATTCTGAAAGCCAGCGAAAATACGTAAGTATCCCTCGGCAAGCAAATGACCGGAAAAATGGCGCAAAATGTTCGCAATGCCCTACAGGCAGATAATATCCAGTTTTTCCGCGAAAAAAAAACAAAAGATTCTGAAAGCCAGCCAAATTCCGTAAGTATCCCTCGGCAAGCAAATGACCGGAAAAATGGCGCAAAATGTTCGCAATGCCCTACAGGCAGATAATATCCAGTTTTTTCCGCGAAAAAAACAAAAGATTCTGAAAGCCAGCCAAATTCCGTAAGTATCCCTCGGCAAGCAAATGACCGGAGAAATCGCGCAAAATGTTCGCAATGCCCTACAGGCAGATAATATCCAGTTTTTTCCGCGAAAAAAACAAAAGATTCTGAAAGCCAGCCAAATTCCGTAAGTATCCCTCGGCAAGCAAATGACCGGAGAAATCGCGCAAAATGTTCGCAATGCCCTACAGGCAGATAATATCCAGTTTTTTCCGCGAAAAAAACAAAAGATTCTGAAAGCCAGCCGAAAGACGTAAGTATCCCTCGGCAAGCAAATGACCGGAAAAATGGCGCAAAATGTTCGCAATGCCCTACAGGCAGATAATATCCAGTTTTTTCCGCGAAAAAAACAAAAGATTCTGAAAGCCAGCCAAAATACGTAAGTATCCCTCGGGAAGCAAATGACCGGAAAAATGGCGCAAAATGTTCGGAATGACCTACCGGCAGATAATATCCAGTTTTTTCCGCGAAAAAAACAAAAGATTCTGAAAGCCAGCCAAATTCCGTAAGTATCCCTCGGCAAGCAAATGACCGGAGAAATCGCGCAAAATGTTCGCAATGCCCTACAGGCAGATAATATCCAGTTTTTTCCGCGAAAAAAACAAAAGATTCTGAAAGCCAGCCGAAAGACGTAAGTATCCCTCGGCAAGCAAATGACCGGAAAAATGGCGCAAAATGTTCGCAATGACCTACCATCAGATAATATCCAGTTTTTTCCGCGAAAAAAACAAAAGATTCTGAAAGCCAGCCAAAATACGTAAGTATCCCTCGGAGAGCAAATGACCGGAAAAATGGCGCAAAATGTTCGCAATGACCTACCGGCAGATAATATCCAGTTTTTTCCGCGAAAAAAACAAAAGATTCTGAAAGCCAGCCAAAAGACGTAAGTATCCCTTGGCAAGCAAATGACCGGAAAAATGGCGCAAAATGTTCGCAATGCCCTACAGGCAGATAATATCCAGTTTTTTCCGCGAAAAAAACAAAAGATTCTGAAAGCCAGCCAAATTCCGTAAGTATCCCTCGGCAAGCAAATGACCGGAGAAATCGCGCAAAATGTTCGCAATGCCCTACAGGCAGATAATATCCAGTTTTTTCCGCGAAAAAAACAAAAGATTCTGAAAGCCAGCCGAAAGACGTAAGTATCCCTCGGCAAGCAAATGACCGGAAAAATGGCGCAAAATGTTCGCAATGCCCTACAGGCAGATAATATCCAGTTTTTTCCGCGAAAAAAACAAAAGATTCTGAAAGCCAGCCAAAATACGTAAGTATCCCTCGGGAAGCAAATGACCGGAAAAATGGCGCAAAATGTTCGGAATGACCTACCGGCAGATAATATCCAGTTTTTTCCGCGAAAAAAACAAAAGATTCTGAAAGCCAGCCAAATTCCGTAAGTATCCCTCGGCAAGCAAATGACCGGAGAAATCGCGCAAAATGTTCGCAATGCCCTACAGGCAGATAATATCCAGTTTTTTCCGCGAAAAAAACAAAAGATTCTGAAAGCCAGCCAAATTCCGTAAGTATCCCTCGGCAAGCAAATGACCGGAGAAATCGCGCAAAATGTTCGCAATGCCCTACAGGCAGATAATATCCAGTTTTTTCCGCGAAAAAAACAAAAGATTCTGAAAGCCAGCCAAAAGACGTAAGTATCCCTCGGCAAGCAAATGACCGGAAAAATGGCGCAAAATGTTCGCAATGCCCTACAGGCAGATAATATCAAGTTTTTTCCGCGAAAAAAACAAAAGATTCTGAAAGCCAGCCAAAAGACGTAAGTATCCCTCGGCAAGCAAATGACCGGAAAAATGGCGCAAAATGTTCGCAATGCCCTACAGGCAAATAATATCTAGTTTTTTCCACGAAAAAAACAAAAGATTCTGAAAGCCAGCCAAAAGACGTAAGTATCCCTCGGCAAGCAAATGACCGGAAAAATGGCGCAAAATGTTCGCAATGCCCTACAGGCAGATAATATCCAGTTTTTTCCGCGAAAAAAACAAAAGATTCTGAAAGCCAGCCAAATTCCGTAAGTATCCCTCGGCAAGCAAATGACCGGAAAAATGCCGCAAAATGTTCGCAATGCCCTACAGGCAGATAATATCCAGTTTTTTCCGCGAAAAAAACAAAAGATTCTGAAAGCCAGCCAAATTCCGTAAGTATCCCTCGGCAAGCAAATGACCGGAGAAATCGCGCAAAATGTTCGCAATGCCCTACAGGCAGATAATATCCAGTTTTTTCCGCGAAAAAAACAAAAGATTCTGAAAGCCAGCCAAAATACGTAAGTATCCCTCGGCAAGCAAATGACCGGAAAAATGGCGCAAAATGTTCGCAATGCCCTACAGGCAAATAATATCTAGTTTTTTCCACGAAAAAAACAAAAGATTCTGAAAGCCAGCCAAAATACGTAAGTATCCCTCGGCAAGCAAATGACCGGAAAAATGGCGCAAAATGTTCGCAATGCCCTACAGGCAGATAATATCCAGTTTTTTCCGCGAAAAAACAAAAGATTCTGAAAGCCAGCCAAATTCCGTAAGTATCCCTCGGCAAGCAAATGACCGGAGAAATCGCGCAAAATGTTCGCAATGCCCTACAGGCAGATAATATCCAGTTTTTTCCGCGAAAAAAAACAAAAGATTCTGAAAGCCAGCCAAAAGACGTAAGTATCCCTCGGCAAGCAAATGACCGGAAAAATGGCGCAAAATGTTCGCAATGCCCTACAGGCAGATAATATATAGTTTTTTCCACGAAAAAAACAAAAGATTCTGAAAGCCAGCCAAAATACGTAAGTATCCCTCGGCAAGCAAATGACCGGAAAAATGGCGCAAAATGTTCGCAATGACCTACCGGCAGATAATATCCAGTTTTTTCCGCGAAAAAAACAAAAGATTCTGAAAGCCAGCCAAATTCCGTAAGTATCCCTCGGCAAGCAAATGACCGGAAAAATGGCGCAAAATGTTCGCAATGCCCTACATGCAGATAATATCCAGTTTTTTCCGCGAAAAAAACAAAAGATTCTGAAAGCCAGCCAAATTCCGTAAGTATCCCTCGGCAAGCAAATGACCGGAGAAATCGCGCAAAATGTTCGCAATGCCCTACAGGCAGATAATATCCAGTTTTTTCCGCGAAAAAAACAAAAGATTCTGAAAGCCAGCCAAAAGACGTAAGTATCCCTCGGCAAGCAAATGACCGGAAAAATGGCGCAAAATGTTCGCAATGCCCTACAGGCAGATAATATCTAGTTTTTTCCACGAAAAAAACAAAAGATTCTGAAAGCCAGCCAAAATACGTAAGTATCCCTCGGCAAGCAAATGACCGGAAAAATGGCGCAAAATGTTCGCAATGCCCTACAGGCAGATAATATCTAGTTTTTTCCACGAAAAAAAAAAAAGATTCTGAAAGCCAGCCAAAATACGTAAGTATCCCTCGGCAAGCAAATGACCGGAGAAATCGCGCAAAATGTTCGCAATGCCCTACAGGCAGATAATATCCAGTTTTTTCCGCGAAAAAAACAAAAGATTCTGAAAGCCAGCCAAATTCCGTAAGTATCCCTCGGCAAGCAAATGACCGGAGAAATCGCGCAAAATGTTCGCAATGCCCTACAGGCAGATAATATATAGTTTTTTCCGCGAAAAAAACAAAAGATTCTGAAAGCCAGCCAAAAGACGTAAGTATCCCTCGGCAAGCAAATGACCGGAAAAATGGCGCAAAATGTTCGCAATGCCCTACAGGCAGATAATATCTAGTTTTTTCCGCGAAAAAAACAAAAGATTCTGAAAGCCAGCCAAAAGACGTAAGTATCCCTCGGCAAGCAAATGACCGGAGAAATCGCGCAAAATGTTCGCAATGCCCTACAGGCAGATAATATATAGTTTTTTCCGCGAAAAAAACAAAAGATTCTGAAAGCCAGCCAAAAGACGTAAGTATCCCTCGGCAAGCAAATGACCGGAAAAATGGCGCAAAATGTTCGCAATGCCCTACAGGCAGATAATATCTAGTTTTTTCCACGAAAAAAACAAAAGATTCTGAAAGCCAGCCAAAATACGTAAGTATCCCTCGGCAAGCAAATGACCGGAAAAATGGCGCAAAATGTTCGCAATGCCCTACAGGCAGATAATATCCAGTTTTTTCCGCGAAAAAAACAAAAGATTCTGAAAGCCAGCCAAATTCCGTAAGTATCCCTCGGCAAGCAAATGACCGGAGAAATCGCGCAAAATGTTCGCAATGCCCTACAGGCAGATAATATATAGTTTTTTCCGCGAAAAAAACAAAAGATTCTGAAAGCCAGCCAAAAGACGTAAGTATCCCTCGGCAAGCAAATGACCGGAAAAATGGCGCAAAATGTTCGCAATGCCCTACAGGCAGATAATATCTAGTTTTTTCCACGAAAAAAACAAAAGATTCTGAAAGCCAGCCAAAATACGTAAGTATCCCTCGGCAAGCAAATGACCGGAGAAATCGCGCAAAATGTTCGCAATGCCCTACAGGCAGATAATATCCAGTTTTTTCCGCGAAAAAAACAAAAGATTCTGAAAGCCAGCCAAATTCCGTAAGTATCCCTCGGCAAGCAAATGACCGGAGAAATCGCGCAAAATGTTCGCAATGCCCTACAGGCAGATAATATATAGTTTTTTCCGCGAAAAAAACAAAAGATTCTGAAAGCCAGCCAAAAGACGTAAGTATCCCTCGGCAAGCAAATGACCGGAAAAATGGCGCAAAATGTTCGCAATGCCCTACAGGCAGATAATATCTAGTTTTTTCCGCGAAAAAAACAAAAGATTCTGAAAGCCAGCCAAATTCCGTAAGTATCCCTCGGCAAGCAAATGACCGGAGAAATCGCGCAAAATGTTCGCAATGCCCTACAGGCAGATAATATCCAGTTTTTTCCGCGAAAAAAACAAAAGATTCTGAAAGCCAGCCAAAAGACGTAAGTATCCCTCGGCAAGCAAATGACCGGAAAAATGGCGCAAAATGTTCGCAATGACCTACCGGCAGATAATATCCAGTTTTTTCCGCGAAAAAAACAAAAGATTCTGAAAGCCAGCCAAATTCCGTAAGTATCCCTCGGCAAGCAAATGACCGGAAAAATGGCGCAAAATGTTCGCAATGCCCTACAGGCAGATAATATCCAGTTTTTTCCGCGAAAAAAACAAAAGATTCTGAAAGCCAGCCAAATTCCGTAAGTATCCCTCGGCAAGCAAATGACCGGAGAAATCGCGCAAAATGTTCGCAATGCCCTACAGGCAGATAATATATAGTTTTTTCCGCGAAAAAAACAAAAGATTCTGAAAGCCAGCCAAAAGACGTAAGTATCCCTCGGCAAGCAAATGACCGGAAAAATGGCGCAAAATGTTCGCAATGCCCTACAGGCAGATAATATCTAGTTTTTTCCACGAAAAAACAAAAGATTCTGAAAGCCAGCCAAAATACGTAAGTATCCCTCGGCAAGCAAATGACCGGAGAAATCGCGCAAAATGTTCGCAATGCCCTACAGGCAGATAATATATAGTTTTTTCCGCGAAAAAAACAAAAGATTCTGAAAGCCAGCCAAAAGACGTAAGTATCCCTCGGCAAGCAAATGACCGGAGAAATCGCGCAAAATGTTCGCAATGCCCTACAGGCAGATAATATATAGTTTTTTCCGTGAAAAAAACAAAAGATTCTGCAAGCCAGCCAAAAGACGTAAGTATCCCTCGGCAAGCAAATGACCGGAGAAATCGCGCAAAATGTTCGCAATGCCCTACAGGCAGATAATATATAGTTTTTTCCGCGAAAAAAACAAAAGATTCTGAAAGCCAGCCAAAAGACGTAAGTATCCCTCGGCAAGCAAATGACCGGAGAAATCGCGCAAAATGTTCGCAATGCCCTACAGGCAGATAATATATAGTTTTTTCCGCGAAAAAAACAAAAGATTCTGAAAGCCAGCCAAAAGACGTAAGTATCCCTCGGCAAGCAAATGACCGGAGAAATCGCGCAAAATGTTCGCAATGCCCTACAGGCAGATAATATATAGTTTTTCCGCGAAAAAAACAAAAGATTCTGAAAGCCAGCCAAAAGACGTAAGTATCCCTCGGCAAGCAAATGACCGGAGAAATCGCGCAAAATGTTCGCAATGCCCTACAGGCAGATAATATCTAGTTTTTTCCGCGAAAAAAACAAAAGATTCTGATAGCCAGCCAAAAGACGTAAGTATCCCTCGGCAAGCAAATGACCGGAAAAATGGCGCAAAATGTTCGCAATGACCTACCGGCAGATAATATCCAGTTTTTTCCGCGAAAAAAACAAAAGATTCTGAAAGCCAGCCAAATTCCGTAAGTATCCCTCGGCAAGCAAATGACCGGAGAAATCGCGCAAAATGTTCGCAATGCCCTACAGGCAGATAATATCTAGTTTTTTCCACGAAAAAAACAAAAGATTCTGAAAGCCAGCCAAAGTACGTAAGTATCCCTCGGCAAGCAAATGACCGGAAAAATGGCGCAAAATGTTCGCAATGCCCTACAGGCAAATAATATCTAGTTTTTTCCACGAAAAAAACAAAAGATTCTGAAAGCCAGCCAAAATACGTAAGTATCCCTCGGCAAGCAAATGACCGGAAAAATGGCGCAAAATGTTCGCAATGCCCTACAGGCAGATAATATATAGTTTTTTCCGCGAAAAAAACAAAAGATTCTGAAAGCCAGCCAAATTCCGTAAGTATCCCTCGGCAAGCAAATGACCGGAGAAATCGCGCAAAATGTTCGCAATGCCCTACAGGCAGATAATATCCAGTTTTTTCCGCGAAAAAAACAAAAGATTCTGAAAGCCAGCCAAAAGACGTAAGTATCCCTCGGCAAGCAAATGACCGGAAAAATGGCGCAAAATGTTCGCAATGCCCTACAGGCAGATAATATCCAGTTTTTTCCGCGAAAAAAACAAAAGATTCTGAAAGCCAGCCAAAAGACGTAAGTATCCCTCGGCAAGCAAATGACCGGAGAAATCGCGCAAAATGTTCGCAATGCCCTACAGGCAGATAATATCCAGTTTTTTCCGCGAAAAAAACAAAAGATTCTGAAAGCCAGCCAAAAGACGTAGGTATCCCTCGGCAAGCAAATGACCGGAAAAATGGCGCAAAATGTTCGCAATGACCTACCGGCAGATAATATCCAGTTTTTTCCGCGAAAAAAACAAAAGATTCTGAAAGCCAGCCAAATTCCGTAAGTATCCCTCGGCAAGCAAATGACCGGAGAAATCGCGCAAAATGTTCGCAATGCCCTACAGGCAGATAATATCCAGTTTTTTCCGCGAAAAAAACAAAAGATTCTGAAAGCCAGCCAAATTCCGTAAGTATCCCTCGGCAAGCAAATGACCGGAGAAATCGCGCAAAATGTTCGCAATGCCCTACAGGCAGATAATATATAGTTTTTTCCGCGAAAAAAACAAAAGATTCTGAAAGCCAGCCAAAAGACGTAAGTATCCCTCGGCAAGCAAATGACCGGAGAAATCGCGCAAAATGTTCGCAATGCCCTACAGGCAGATAATATCCAGTTTTTTCCGCGAAAAAAACAAAAGATTCTGAAAGCCAGCCAAAAGACGTAAGTATCCCTCGGCAAGCAAATGACCGGAGAAATCGCGCAAAATGTTCGCAATGCCCTACAGGCAGATAATATATAGTTTTTTCCGCGAAAAAAACAAAAGATTCTGAAAGCCAGCCAAAAGACGTAAGTATCCCTCGGCAAGCAAATGACCGGAGAAATCGCGCAAAATGTTCGCAATGCCCTACAGGCAGATAATATATAGTTTTTTCCGCGAAAAAAACAAAAGATTCTGAAAGCCAGCCAAAAGACGTAAGTATCCCTCGGCAAGCAAATGACCGGAGAAATCGCGCAAAATGTTCGCAATGCCCTACAGGCAGATAATATATAGTTTTTTCCGCGAAAAAAACAAAAGATTCTGAAAGCCAGCCAAAAGACGTAAGTATCCCTCGGCAAGCAAATGACCGGAGAAATCGCGCAAAATGTTCGCAATGCCCTACAGGCAGATAATATATAGTTTTTTCCGCGAAAAAAACAAAAGATTCTGAAAGCCAGCCAAAAGACGTAAGTATCCCTCGGCAAGCAAATGACCGGAAAAATGGCGCAAAATGTTCGCAATGCCCTACAGGCAGATAATATCCAGTTTTTTCCGCGAAAAAAACAAAAGATTCTGAAAGCCAGCCAAAAGACGTAAGTATCCCTCGGCAAGCAAATGACCGGAGAAATCGCGCAAAATGTTCGCAATGCCCTACAGGCAGATAATATCCAGTTTTTTCCGCGAAAAAAACAAAAGATTCTGAAAGCCAGCCAAAAGACGTAGGTATCCCTCGGCAAGCAAATGACCGGAAAAATGGCGCAAAATGTTCGCAATGACCTACCGGCAGATAATATCCAGTTTTTTCCGCGAAAAAAACAAAAGATTCTGAAAGCCAGCCAAATTCCGTAAGTATCCCTCGGCAAGCAAATGACCGGAAAAACGGCGCAAAATGTTCGCAATGCCCTACAAGCAGATAATATCCAGTTTTTTCCGCGAAAAAATCAAAAGCTCCTGAAGGCTAGCCATAATACGTAAGTATCCCTTGGCAAGCAAATGACCGGAAAAATGGCGCAAAATGTTCGCAATGCCGTACAGGCAGATAATATCCAGTTTTTTCCGCGAAAAAATCAAAAGCTCCTGAAGGCCAGCCAAAATATGTAAGTATCCCTTGGCAAGCAAATGACCGGAAAAATGGCGCAAAATGTTCGCAATGCCGTACAGGCAGATAATATCCAGTTTTTTCTGCGAAAAAATCAAAAGCTCCTGAAGGCCAGCCAAAATATGTAAGTATCCCTCGACAAGCAAATAACCGGAAAAATGGCGCAAAATGTTCGCAATGACCTACCGGCAGATAATATCCAGTTTTTTCCGCAAAAAAAACAAAATATTCTGAAAGCCAGCCTAATTCCGTAAGTATCCCTCGGCAAGCAAATGACCGGAAAAATGGCGCAATCTGTTCGCAATGCCCTACAGGCAGATAATATCCAGTTTTTTCCGCGAAAAAAACAAAAGATTCTGAAAGCCAGCCAAATTCCGTAAGTATCCCTCGGCAAGCAAATGACCGGAAAAATGGCGCAAAATGTTCGCAATGCCCTACAGGCAGATAATATCCAGTTTTTTCCGCGAAAAAAAAAAGATTCTGAAAGGCAGCCAAAATACGTAAGTATCCCTCGGCAAGCAAATGACCGGAAAAATGGCGCAAAATGTTCGCAATGCCCTACAGGCAGATAATATCCAGTTTTTTCCGCGAAAAAAACAAAAGATTCTGAAAGCCAGCCAAAATATGTAAGTATCCCTTGGCAAGCAAATGACCGGAAAAATGGCGCAAAATGTTCGCAATGCCCTACAGGCAGATAATATCCAGTTTTTTCCGCGAAAAAATCAAAAGCTCCTGAAGGCTAGCCATAATACGTAAGTATCCCTTGGCAAGCAAATGACCGGAAAAATGTTCGCAATGCCCTACAGGCAGATAATATCCAGTTTTTTCCGCGAAAAAATCAAAAGCTCCTGAAGGCCAGCCAAAATATGTAAGTATCCCTTGGCAAGCAAATGACCGGAAAAATGGCGCAAAATGTTCGCAATGCCCTACAGGCAGATAATATCCAGTTTTTTCCGCGAAAAAATCAAAAGCTCCTGAAGGCTAGCCATAATACGTAAGTATCCCTTGGCAAGCAAATGACCGGAAAAATGGCGCAAAATGTTCGCAATGCCCTACAGGCAGATAATATCCAGTTTTTTCCGCGAAAAAATCGAAAGCTCCTGAAGGCCAGCCAAAATACGTAAGTATCCCTTGGCAAGCAAATGATCGGAAAAATGGCGCAAAATGTTCGCAATGCCCTAAAGGCAGATAATATCCAGTTTTTTCCGCGAAAAAATCAAAAGCTCCTGAAGGCTAGCCATAATACGTAAGTATCCCTTGGCAAGCAAATGACCGGAAAAATGTTCGCAATGCCCTACAGGCAGATAATATCCAGTTTTTTCCGCGAAAAAATCAAAAGCTCCTGAAGGCCAGCCAAAATATGTAAGTATCCCTTGGCAAGCAAATGACCGGAAAAATGGCGCAAAATGTTCGCAATGCCCTACAGGCAGATAATATCCAGTTTTTTCCGCGAAAAAATCAAAAGCTCCTGAAGGCCAGCCAAAACATGTAAGTATCCCTTGGCAAGCAAATGACCGGAAAATGGCGCAAAATGTTTGCAATGCCCTACAGGCAGATAATATCCAGTTTTTTCCGCGAAAAAAACAAAAGATCCAGAAAGCCAGCCAAAATACGTAAGTATCCCTCGGCAAGCAAATGACCGGAAAAATGGCGCAAAATGTTCGCAATGCCCTACAGGCAGATAATATCCAGTTTTTTCCGCGAAAAAAACAAAAGATTCTGAAAGCCAGCCAAAATACGTAAGTATCCCTTGGCAAGCAAATGACCGGAAAAATGGCGCAAAATGTTCGCAATGCCCTACAGGCAGATAATATCCAGTTTTTTCCGCGAAAAAATCAAAAGCTCCTGAAGGCTAGCCATAATACGTAAGTATCCCTTGGCAAGCAAATGACCGGAAAAATGGCGCAAAATGTTCGCAATGCCCTACAGACAGATAATATCCAGTTTTTCCCGCGAAAAAATCAAAAGCTCCTGAAGGCCAGCCAAAATATGTAAGTATCCCTTGGCAAGCAAATGACCGGAAAAATGGCGCAAAATGTTCGCAATGCCCTACAGGCAGATAATATCCAGTTTTTTCCGCGAAAAAATCAAAAGCTCCTGAAGGCTAGCCATAATACGTAAGTATCCCTTGGCAAGCAAATGACCGGAAAAATGGCGAAAAATGTTCGCAATGCCATACAGGCAGATAATATCCAGTTTTTTCCGCAAAAAAATCAAAAGCTCCTGAAGGCTAGCCATAATACGTAAGTATCCCTTGGCAAGCAAATGACCGGAAAAATGGCGAAAAATGTTCGCAATGCCATACAGGCAGATAATATCTAGTTTTTTCCGCGAAAAAATCAAAAGCTCCTGAAGGCCAGCCAAAATACGTAAGTATCCCTTGGCAAGCAAATGACCGGAAATATGACGGAAAATGTTCGCAATGCCCTACAGGCAGATAATATCCAGTTTTTTCCGCGAAAAAATCAAAAGCTCCTGAAGGCTAGCCATAATACGTAAGTATCCCTTGGCAAGCAAATGACCGGAAAAATGACGCAAAATGTTCGCAATGCCCTACAGGCAGATAATATCCAGTTTTTTCCGCGAAAAAATCAAAAGCTCCTGAAGGCTAGCCATAATACGTAAGTATCCCTTGGCAAGCAAATGACCGGAAAAATGGCGCAAAATGTTCGCAATGCCCTACAGACAGATAATATCCAGTTTTTCCCGAGAAAAAATCAAAAGCTCCTGAAGGCCAGCCAAAATATGTAAGTATCCCTTGGCAAGCAAATGACCGGAAAAATGGCGCAAAATGTTCGCAATGCCCTACAGGCAGATAATATCCATTTTTTTCCGCGAAAAAATCAAAAGCTCCTGAAGGCTAGCCATAATACGTAAGTATCCCTTGGCAAGCAAATGACCGGAAAAATGGCGAAAAATGTTCGCAATGCCATACAGGCAGATAATATCCAGTTTTTTCCGCGAAAAAATCAAAAGCTCCTGAAGGCTAGCCATAATACGTAAGTATCCCTTGGCAAGCAAATGACCGGAAAAATGGCGAAAAATGTTCGCAATGCCATACAGGCAGATAATATCCAGTTTTTTCCGCGAAAAAATCAAAAGCTCCTGAAAGCCAGCCGAAATACGTAAGTATTCCTTGGCAAGCAAATGACCGGAAAAATGACGCAAAATGTTCGCAATGCCCTACAGGCAGATAATATCCAGTTTTTTCCGCGAAAAAATCAAAAGCTCCTGAAGGCTAGCCATAATACGTAAGTATCCCTTGGCAAGCAAATGACCGGAAAAATGGCGAAAAATGTTCGCAATGCCATACAGGCAGATAATATCCAGTTTTTTCCGCGAAAAAAATCAAAAGCTCCTGAAAGCCAGCCGAAATACGTAAGTATCCCTTGGCAAGCAAATGACCGGAAATATGACGCAAAATGTTCGCAATGCCCTACAGGCAGATAATATCTAGTTTTTTCCGCGAAAAAATCAAAAGCTCCTGAAGGCCAGCCAAAATATGTAAGTATCCCTTGGCAAGCAAATGACCGGAAAAATGGCGCACAATGTTCGCAATGCCCTACAGGCAGATAATATCCAGATTTTTCCGCGAAAACATCAAAAGCTCCTGAAGGCCAGCCAAAATATGTAAGTATCCCTTGGCAAGCAAATGACCGGAAAATCGCGCAAAATGTTTGCAATGCCCTACAGGCAGATAATATCCAGTTTTTTCCGCGAAAAAATCAAAAGCTCCTGAAGGCTAGCCATAATACGTAAGTATCCCTTGGCAAGCAAATGACCGGAAAAATGGCGCAAAATGTTCGCAATGCCCTACAGGCAGATAATATCCAGTTTTTTCCGCGAAAAAAACAAAAGATTCTGAAAGCCAGCCAAAATACGTAAGTATCCCTTGGCAATCAAATGACCGGAAAAATGGCGCAAAATGTTCGCAATGCCCTACAGGCAGATAATATCCAGTTTTTTCCGCGAAAAAATCAAAAGCTCCTGAAAGCCAGCCAAAATACGTAAGTATCCCTTGGCAAGCAAATGACCGGAAAATGGCGCAAAATGTTTGCAATGCCCTACAGGCAGATAATATCCAGTTTTTTCCGCGAAAAAATCAAAAGCTCCTGAAGGCTAGCCATAATACGTAAGTATCCCTTGGCAAGCAAATGACCGGAAAAATGGCGCAAAATGTTCGCAATGCCCTACAGGCAGATAATATCCAGTTTTTTCCGCGAAAAAATCAAAAGCTCCTGAAGGCCAGCCAAAATATGTAAGTATCCCTTGGCAAGCAAATGACCGGAAAAATGGCGCAAAATGTTCGCAATGCCCTACAGGCAGATAATATCCAGTTTTTTCCGCGAAAAAATCAGAAGCTCCTGAAGGCCAGCCAAAATATGTAAGTACCCCTTGGCAAGCAAATGACCGGAAAAATGGCGCAAAATGTTCGCAATGCCCTACAGGCAGATAATATCCAGTTTTTTCCGCGAAAAAATCAAAAGCTCCTGAAGGCTAGCCATAATACGTAAGTATCCCTTGGCAAGCAAATGACCGGAAAAATGGCGCAAAATGTTCGCAATGCCCTACAGGCAGATAATATCCAGTTTTTTCCGCGAAAAAATCAAAAGCTCCTGAAAGCCAGCCGAAATACGTAAGTATCCCTTGGCAAGCAAATGACCGGAAAAATGGCGCAAAATGTTCGCAATGCCCTACAGGCAGATAATATCCAGTTTTTTCCGCGAAAAAATCAAAAGCTCCTGAAAGCCAGCCGAAATACGTAAGTATCCCTTGGCAAGCAAATGACCGGAAAAATGACGCAAAATGTTCGCAATGCCCTACAGGCAGATAATATCCAGTTTTTTCCGCGAAAACATCAAAAGCTCCTGAAGGCCAGCCAAAATATGTAAGTATCCCTTGGCAAGCAAATGACCGGAAAATGGCGCAAAATGTTTGCAATGCCCTACAGGCAGATAATATCCAGTTTTTTCCGCGAAAAAATCAAAAGCTCCTCAAGGCTAGCCATAATACGTAAGTATCCCTTGGCAAGCAAATGACCGGAAAAATGGCGCCAAATGTTCGCAATGCCCTACAGGCAGATAATATCCAGTTTTTTCCGCGAAAAAATCAAAAGCTCCTGAAGGCCAGCCAAAATACGTAAGTATCCCTTGGCAAGCAAATGACCGGAAAAATGACGCAAAATGTTCGCAATGCTCTACAGGCAGATAATATCCAGTTTTTTCCGCGAAAAAATCAAAAGCTCGTGAAAGCCAGCCAAAATACGTAAGTATCCCTTGGCAAGCAAATGACCGGAAAAATGGCGCACAATGTTCGCAATGCCCTACAGGCAAATAATATCCAGTTTTTTCCGCGAAAACATCAAAAGCTCCTGAGGGCCAGCCAAAATATGTAAGTATCCCTTGGCAAGCAAATGACCGGAAAATGGCGCAAAATGTTCGCAATGTCCTACAGGCGGATAATATCCAGTTTTTTCCGCGAAAAAAATAAAAGATTCTGAAAGCCACCGAAAATACGTAAGTATCCCTTGGCAAGCAAATGACCGGAAAAATGGCGCAAAATGTTCGCAATGCCGTACAGGCAGATAATATCCAGTTTTTTCCGCGAAAAAATCAAAAGCTCCTGAAGGCCAGCCAAAATATGTAAGTATCCCTTGGCAAGCAAATGACCGGAAAAATGGCGCACAATGTTCGCAATGCCGTACAGGCAGATAATATCCAGGTTTTTCCGCGAAAAAAATCAAAAGCTCCTGAAGGCCAGCCAAAATATGTAAGTATCCCTTGGCAAGCAAATGACCGGAAAAATGGCACAAAATGTTCGCAATGCCCTACAGGCAGATAATATCCAGTTTTTTCCGCGAAAAAATCAAAAGCTCCTGAAGGCTAGCCATAATACGTAAGTATCCCTTGGCAAGCAAATGACCGAAAAAATGTTCGCAATGCCCTACAGGCAGATAATATCCAGTTTTTTCCGCGAAAAAATCAAAAGCTCCTGAAGGCCAGCCAAAATATGTAAGTATCCCTTGGCAAGCAAATGACCGGAAAAATGGCACAAAATGTTCGCAATGCCCTACAGGCAGATAATATCCAGTTTTTTCCGCGAAAAAATCAAAAGCTCCTGAAGGCTAGCCATAATACGTAAGTATCCCTTGGCAAGCAAATGACCGGAAAAATGGCGCAAAATGTTTGCAATGCCCTACAGGCAGATAATATCCAGTTTTTTTCGCGAAAAAATCAAAAGCTCCTGAAGGCCAGCCAAAATACGTAAGTATCCCTTGGCAAGCAAATGACCGGAAAAATGACGCAAAATGTTCGCAATGCTCTACAGGCAGATAATATCCAGTTTTTTCCGCGAAAAAATCAAAAGCTCGTGAAAGCCAGCCAAAATACGTAAGTATCCCTTGGCAAGCAAATGACCGGAAAAATGGCGCACAATGTTCGCAATGCCCTACAGGCAAATAATATCCAGTTTTTTCCGCGAAAACATCAAAAGCTCCTGAGGGCCAGCCAAAATATGTAAGTATCCCTTGGCAAGCAAATGACCGGAAAATGGCGCAAAATGTTTGCAATGTCCTACAGGCAGATAATATCCAGTTTTTTCCGCGAAAAAATCAAAAGCTCCTCAAGGCTAGCCATAATATGTAAGTATCCCTTGGCAAGCAAATGACCGGAAAATGGCGCAAAATGTTTGCAATGTCCTACAGGCAGATAATATCCAGTTTTTTCCGCGAAAAAATCAAAAGCTCCTGAAGGCTAGCCATAATACGTAAGTATCCCTTGGCAAGCAAATGACCGGAAAAATGGCGCAAAATGTTCGCAATGCCGTACAGGCAGATAATATCCAGTTTTTTCCGCGAAAAAATCAAAAGCTCGTGAAAGCCAGCCAAAATACGTAAGTATCCCTTGGCAAGCAAATGACCGGAAAAATGGCGCACAATGTTCGCAATGCCCTACAGGCAAATAATATCCAGTTTTTTCCGCGAAAACATCAAAAGCTCCTGAGGGCCAGCCAAAATATGTAAGTATTCCTTGGCAAGCAAATGACCGGAAAATGGCGCAAAATGTTTGCAATGTCCTACAGGCAGATAATATCCAGTTTTTTCCGCGAAAAAATCAAAAGCTCCTGAAGGCTAGCCATAATACGTAAGTATCCCTTGGCAAGCAAATGACCGGAAAAATGGCGCAAAATGTTCGCAATGCCGTACAGGCAGATAATATCCAGTTTTTTCCGCGAAAAAATCAAAAGCTCCTGAAGGCCAGCCAAAATATGTAAGTATCCCTTGGCAAGCAAATGACCGGAATAATGGCGCACAATGTTCGCAATGCCGTACAGGCAGATAATATCCAGTTTTTTCCGCGAAAAAAATCAAAAGCTCCTGAAGGCCAGCCAAAATATGTAAGTATCCCTTGGCAAGCAAATGACCGGAAAAATGGCACAAAATGTTCGCAATGCCCTACAGGCAGATAATATCCAGTTTTTTCCGCGAAAAAATCAAAAGCTCCTGAAGGCTAGCCATAATACGTAAGTATCCCTTGGCAAGCAAATGACCGGAAAAATGTTCGCAATGCCCTACAGGCAGATAATCTCCAGTTTTTTCCGCGAAAAAATCAAAAGCTCCTGAAGGCCAGCCAAAATATGTAAGTATCCCTTGGCAAGCAAATGACCGGAAAAATGGCGCAAAATGTTCGCAATGCCCTACAGGCAGATAATATCCAGTTTTTTCCGCGAAAAAATCAAAAGCTCCTGAAGGCCAGCCAAAATACGTAAGTATATCTTGGCAAGCAAATGACCGGAAAAATGGCGCAAAATGTTCGCAATGCCCTACAGGCAGATAATATCCAGTTTTTTCCGCGAAAAAAAACAAAAGCTCCTGAAGGCTAGCCATAATACGTAAGTATCCCTTGGCAAGCAAATGACCGGAAAAATGGCGCAAAATGTTCGCAATGCCCTACAGGCAGATAATATCCAGTTTTTTCCGCGAAAAAATCGAAAGCTCCTGAAGGCCAGCCAAAATACGTAAGTATCCCTTGGCAAGCAAATGACCGGAAAAATGGCGCAAAATGTTCGCAATGCCCTAAAGGCAGATAATATCCAGTTTTTCCGAGAAAAAATCAAAAGCTCCTGAAGGCCAGCCAAAATATGTAAGTATCCCTTGGCAAGCAAATGACCGGAAAAATGGCGCAAAATGTTTGCAATGCCCTACAGGCAGATAATATCCAGTTTTTTTCGCGAAAAAATCAAAAGCTCCTGAAGGCCAGCCAAAATACGTAAGTATCCCTTGGCAAGCAAATGACCGGAAAAATGACGCAAAATGTTCGCAATGCTCTACAGGCAGATAATATCCAGTTTTTTCCGCGAAAAAATCAAAAGCTCGTGAAAGCCAGCCAAAATACGTAAGTATCCCTTGGCAAGCAAATGACCGGAAAAATGGCGCACAATGTTCGCAATGCCCTACAGGCAAATAATATCCAGTTTTTTCCGCGAAAACATCAAAAGCTCCTGAGGGCCAGCCAAAATATGTAAGTATCCCTTGGCAAGCAAATGACCGGAAAATGGCGCAAAATGTTTGCAATGTCCTACAGGCAGATAATATCCAGTTTTTTCCGCGAAAAAATCAAAAGCTCCTGAAGGCTAGCCATAATACGTAAGTATCCCTTGGCAAGCAAATGAACGGAAAATGGCGCAAAATGTTCGCAATGCCGTACAGGCAGATAATATCCAGTTTTTTCCGCGAAAAAATCAAAAGCTCCTGAAGGCCAGCCAAAATATGTAAGTATCCCTTGGCAAGCAAATGACCGGAAAAATGGCGCACAATGTTCGCAATGCCGTACAGGCAGATAATATCCAGTTTTTTCCGCGAAAAAAATCAAAAGCTCCTGAAGGCCAGCCAAAATATGTAAGTATCCCTTGGCAAGCAAATGACCGGAAAAATGGCACAAAATGTTCGCAATGCCCTACAGGCAGATAATATCCAGTTTTTTCCGCGAAAAAATCAAAAGCTCCTGAAGGCTAGCCATAATACGTAAGTATCCCTTGGCAAGCAAATGACCGGAAAAATGTTCGCAATGCCCTACAGGCAGATAATATCCAGTTTTTTCCGCGAAAAAATCAAAAGCTCCTGAAGGCCAGCCAAAATATGTAAGTATCCCTTGGCAAGCAAATGACCGGAAAAATGGCGCAAAATGTTCGCAATGCCCTACAGGCAGATAATATCCAGTTTTTTCCGCGAAAAAATCAAAAGCTCCTGAAGGCTAGCCATAATGCGTAAGTATCCCTTGGCAAGCAAATGACCGGAAAAATAGCGCAAAATGTTCGCAATGCCCTACAGGCAGATAATATCCAGTTTTTTCCGCGAAAAAATCAAAAGCTCCTGAAGGCCAGCCAAAATATGTAAGTATCCCTTGGCAAGCAAATGACCGGAAAAATGGCGCAAAATGTTCGCAATGCCCTACAGGCAGATAATATCCAGTTTTTTCCGCGAAAAAATCAAAAGCTCCTGAAAGCTAGCCATAATACGTAAGTATCCCTTGGCAAGCAAATGACCGGAAAAATGGCGCAAAATGTTCGCAATGCCCTACAGGCAGATAATATCCAGTTTTTTCCGCGAAAAAATCAAAAGCTCCTGAAGGCCAGCCAAAATATGTAAGTATCCTTTGGCAAGCAAATGACCGGAAAAATGGCGCACAATGTTCGCAATGCCGTACAGGCAGATAATATCCAGTTTTTTCCGCGAAAAAATCAAAAGCTCCTGAAGGCTAGCCATAATACGTAAGTATCCCTTGGCAAGCAAATGACCGGAAAAATGGCGCAAAATGTTCGCAATGCCCTACAGGCAGATAATATCCAGTTTTTTCCGCGAAAAAATCAAAAGCTCCTGAAGGCCAGCCAAAATATGTAAGTATCCCTTGGCAAGCAAATGACCGGAAAAATGGCGCAAAATGTTCGCAATGCCCTACAGGCAGATAATATCCAGTTTTTTCCGCGAAAAAATCAAAAGCTCCTGAAGGCCAGCCAAAATATGTAAGTATCCCTTGGCAAGCAAATGACCGAAAAAATGGCGCAAAATGTTTGCAATGCCCTACAGGCAGATAATATCCAGTTTTTTCCGCGAAAAAAACAAAAGATCCAGAAAGCCAGCCAAAATACGTAAGTATCCCTCGGCAAGCAAATGACCGGAAAAATGGCGCAAAATGTTCGCAATGCCCTACAGGCAGATAATATCCAGTTTTTTCCGCGAAAAAAACAAAAGATTCTGAAAGCCAGCCAAAATACGTAAGTATCCCTTGGCAAGCAAATGACCGGAAAAATGGCGCAAAATGTTCGCAATGCCCTACAGGCAGATAATATCCAGTTTTTTCCGCGAAAAAATCAAAAGCTCCTGAAGGCTAGCCATAATACGTAAGTATCCCTTGGCAAGCAAATGACCGGAAAAATGGCGCAAAATGTTCGCAATGCCCTACAGGCAGATAATATCCAGTTTTTCCCGCGAAAAAATCAAAAGCTCCTGAAGGCCAGCCAAAATATGTAAGTATCCCTTGGCAAGCAAATGACCGGAAAAATGGCGCAAAATGTTCGCAATGCCCTACAGGCAGATAATATCCAGTTTTTTCCGCGAAAAAATCAAAAGCTCCTGAAGGCCAGCCAAAATATGTAAGTATCCCTTGGCAAGCAAATGACCGGAAAAATGGCGCAAAATGTTCGCAATGCCCTACAGGCAGATAATATCTAGTTTTTTCCGCGAAAAAATCGAAAGCTCCTGAAGGCCAGCCAAAATACGTAAGTATCCCTTGGCAAGCAAATGACCGGAAAAATGGCGCAAAATGTTCGCAATGCCCTAAAGGCAGATAATATCCAGTTTTTCCGAGAAAAAATCAAAAGCTCCTGAAGGCCAGCCAAAATATGTAAGTATCCCTTGGCAAGCAAATGACCGAAAAAATGGCGCAAAATGTTTGCAATGCCCTACAGGCAGATAATATCCAGTTTTTTTCGCGAAAAAATCAAAAGCTCCTGAAGGCCAGCCAAAATACGTAAGTTTCCCTTGGCAAGCAAATGACCGGAAAAATGACGCAAAATGTTCGCAATGCTCTACAGGCAGATAATATCCAGTTTTTTCCGCGAAAAAATCAAAAGCTCGTGAAAGCCAGCCAAAATACGTAAGTATCCCTTGGCAAGCAAATGACCGGAAAAATGGCGCACAATGTTCGCAATGCCCTACAGGCAAATAATATCCAGTTTTTTCCGCGAAAACATCAAAAGCTCCTGAGGGCCAGCCAAAATATGTAAGTATCCCTTGGCAAGCAAATGACCGGAAAATGGCGCAAAATGTTTGCAATGTCCTACAGGCAGATAATATCCAGTTTTTTCCGCGAAAAAATCAAAAGCTCCTGAAGGCTAGCCATAATACGTAAGTATCCCTTGGCAAGCAAATGACCGGAAAAATGGCGCAAAATGTTCGCAATGCCGTACAGGCAGATAATATCCAGTTTTTTCCGCGAAAAAATCAAAAGCTCCTGAAAGCCAGCCAAAATATGTAAGTATCCCTTGGCAAGCAAATGACCGGAAAAATGGCGCACAATGTTCGCAATGCCGTACAGGCAGATAATATCCAGTTTTTTCCGCGAAAAAAATCAAAAGCTCCTGAAGGCCAGCCAAAATATGTAAGTATCCGTTGGCAAGCAAATGACCGGAAAAATGGCACAAAATGTTCGCAATGCCCTACAGGCAGATAATATCCAGTTTTTTCCGCGAAAAAATCAAAAGCTCCTGAAGGCTAGCCATAATACGTAAGTATCCCTTGGCAAGCAAATGACCGGAAAAATGTTCGCAATGCCCTACAGGCAGATAATATCCAGTTTTTTCCGCGAAAAAATCAAAAGCTCCTGAAGGCCAGCCAAAATATGTAAGTATCCCTTGGCAAGCAAATGACCGGAAAAATGGCACAAAATGTTCGCAATGCCCTACAGGCAGATAATATCCAGTTTTTTCCGCGAAAAAATCAAAAGCTCCTGAAGGCTAGCCATAATACGTAAGTATCCCTTGGCAAGCAAATGACCGGAAAAATGGCGCAAAATGTTTGCAATGCCCTACAGGCAGATAATATCCAGTTTTTTTCGCGAAAAAATCAAAAGGTCCTGAAGGCCAGCCAAAATACGTAAGTATCCCTTGGCAAGCAAATGACCGGAAAAATGACGCAAAATGTTCGCAATGCTCTACAGGCAGATAATATCCAGTTTTTTCCGCGAAAAAATCAAAAGCTCGTGAAAGCCAGCCAAAATACGTAAGTATCCCTTGGCAAGCAAATGACCGGAAAAATGGCGCACAATGTTCGCAATGCCCTACAGGCAAATAATATCCAGTTTTTTCCGCGAAAACATCAAAAGCTCCTGAGGGCCAGCCAAAATATGTAAGTATCCCTTGGCAAGCAAATGACCGGAAAATGGCGCAAAATGTTTGCAATGTCCTACAGGCAGATAATATCCAGTTTTTTCCGCGAAAAAATCAAAAGCTCCTGAAGGCCAGCCAAAATATGTAAGTATCCCTTGGCAAGCAAATGACCGGAAAAATGGCGCAAAATGTTCGCAATGCCCTACAGGCAGATAATATCCAGTTTTTTCCGCGAAAAAATCAAAAGCTCCTGAAGGCCAGCCAAAATATGTAAGTATCCCTTGGCAAGCAAATGACCGGAAAAATGGCACAAAATGTTCGCAATGCCCTACAGGCAGATAATATCCAGTTTTTTCCGCGAAAAAATCAAAAGCTCCTGAAGGCTAGCCATAATACGTAAGTATCCCTTGGCAAGCAAATGACCGGAAAAATGTTCGCAATGCCCTACAGGCAGATAATATCCAGTTTTTTCCGCGAAAAAATCAAAAGCTCGTGAAAGCCAGCCAAAATACGTAAGTATCCCTTGGCAAGCAAATGACCGGAAAAATGGCGCACAATGTTCGCAATGCCCTACAGGCAAATAATATCCAGTTTTTTCCGCGAAAACATCAAAAGCTCCTGAGGGCCAGCCAAAATATATAAGTATTCCTTGGCAAGCAAATGACCGGAAAATGGCGCAAAATGTTTGCAATGTCCTACAGGCAGATAATATCCAGTTTTTTCCGCGAAAAAATCAAAAGCTCCTGAAGGCTAGCCATAATACGTAAGTATCCCTTGGCAAGCAAATGACCGGAAAAATGGCGCAAAATGTTCGCAATGCCGTACAGGCAGATAATATCCGGTTTTTTCCGCGAAAAAATCAAAAGCTCCTGAAGGCCAGCCAAAATATGTAAGTATCCCTTGGCAAGCAAATGACCGGAAAAATGGCGCACAATGTTCGCAATGCCGTACAGGCAGATAATATCCAGTTTTTTCCGCGAAAAAAATCAAAAGCTCCTGAAGGCCAGCCAAAATATGTAAGTATCCCTTGGCAAGCAAATGACCGGAAAAATGGCACAAAATGTTCGCAATGCCCTACAGGCAGATAATATCCAGTTTTTTCCGCGAAAAAATCAAAAGCTCCTGAAGGCTAGCCATAATACGTAAGTATCCCTTGGCAAGCAAATGACCGGAAAAATGTTCGCAATGCCCTACAGGCAGATAATATCCAGTTTTTTCCGCGAAAAAATCAAAAGCTCCTGAAGGCCAGCTAAAATATGTAAGTATCCCTTGGCAAGCAAATGACCGGAAAAATGACGCAAAATGTTCGCAATGCCCTACAGGCAGATAATATCCAGTTTTTTCCGCGAAAAAATCAAAAGCTCCTGAAGGCCAGCCAAAATACGTAAGTATATCTTGGCAAGCAAATGACCGGAAAAATGGCGCAAAATGTTCGCAATGCCCTACAGGCAGATAATATCCAGTTTTTTCCGCGAAAAAATCAAAAGCTCCTGAAGGCTAGCCATAATACGTAAGTATCCCTTGGCAAGCAAATGACCGGAAAAATGGCGCAAAATGTTCGCAATGCCCTACAGGCAGATAATATATAGTTTTTTCCGCGAAAAAATCAAAAGCTCCTGAAGGCTAGCCATAATACGTAAGTATCCCTTGGCAAGCAAATGACCGGAAAAATGTTCGCAATGCCCTACAGGCAGATAATATCCAGTTTTTTCCGCGAAAAAATCAAAAGCTCCTGAAGGCCAGCTAAAATATGTAAGTATCCCTTGGCAAGCAAATGACCGGAAAAATGGCGCAAAATGTTCGCAATGCCCTACAGGCAGATAATATCCAGTTTTTTCCGCGAAAAATCAAAAGCTCCTGAAGGCCAGCCAAAATACGTAAGTATATCTTGGCAAGCAAATGACCGGAAAAATGGCGCAAAATGTTCGCAATGCCCTACAGGCAGATAATATCCAGTTTTTTCCGCGAAAAAATCAAAAGCTCCTGAAGGCTAGCCATAATACGTAAGTATCCCTTGGCAAGCAAATGACCGGAAAAATGGCGCAAAATGTTCGCAATGCCGTACAGGCAGATAATATCCAGTTTTTTCCGCGAAAAAATCAAAAGCTCCTGAAGGCCAGCCAAAATATGTAAGTATCCCTTGGCAAGCAAATGACCGGAAAAATGGCGCAAAATGTTCGCAATGCCCTACAGGCAGATAATATCCAGTTTTTTCCGCGAAAAAATCGAAAGCTCCTGAAGGCCAGCCAAAATATGTAAGTATCCCTTGGCAAGCAAATGACCGGAAAAATGGCGCACAATGTTCGCAATGCCGTACAGGCAGATAATATCCAGTTTTTCCGAGAAAAAATCAAAAGCTCCTGAAGGCCAGCCAAAATATGTAAGTATCCCTTGGCAAGCAAATGACCGGAAAAATGGCGCAAAATGTTTGCAATGCCCTACAGGCAGATAATATCCAGTTTTTTTCGCGAAAAAATCAAAAGCTCCTGAAGGCCAGCCAAAATACGTAAGTATCCCTTGGCAAGCAAATGACCGGAAAAATGACGCAAAATGTTCGCAATGCTCTACAGGCAGATAATATCCAGTTTTTTCCGCGAAAAAATCAAAAGCTCGTGAAAGCCAGCCAAAATACGTAAGTATCCCTTGGCAAGCAAATGACCGGAAAAATGGCGCACAATGTTCGCAATGCCCTACAGGCAAATAATATCCAGTTTTTTCCGCGAAAACATCAAAAGCTCCTGAGGGCCAGCCAAAATATGTAAGTATCCCTTGGCAAGCAAATGACCAGAAAATGGCGCAAAATGTTTGCAATGTACTACAGGCAGATAATATCCAGTTTTTTCCGCGAAAAAATCAAAAGCTCCTGAAGGCTAGCCATAATACGTAAGTATCCCTTGGCAAGCAAATGACCGGAAAAATGGCGCAAAATGTTCGCAATGCCGTACAGGCAGATAATATCCAGTTTTTTCCGCGAAAAAATCAAAAGCTCCTGAAGGCCAGCCAAAATATGTAAGTATCCCTTGGCAAGCAAATGACCGGAAAAATGGCGCACAATGTTCGCAATGCCGTACAGGCAGATAATATCCAGTTTTTTCCGCGAAAAAAATCAAAAGCTCCTGAAGCCCAGCCAAAATATGTAAGTATCCCTTGGCAAGCAAATGACCGGAAAAATGGCACAAAATGTTCGCAATGCCCTACAGGCAGATAATATCCAGTTTTTTCCGCGAAAAAATCAAAAGCTCCTGAAGGCTAGCCATAATACGTAAGTATCCCTTGGCAAGCAAATGACCGGAAAAATGTTCGCAATGCCCTACAGGCAGATAATATCCAGTTTTTTCCGCGAAAAAATCAAAAGCTCCTGAAGGCCAGCCAAAATATGTAAGTATCCCTTGGCAAGCAAATGACCGGAAAAATGGCGCAAAATGTTCGCAATGCCCTACAGGCAGATAATATCCAGTTTTTTCCGCGAAAAAATCAAAAGCTCCTGAAGGCTAGCCATAATACGTAAGTATCCCTTGGCAAGCAAATGACCGGAAAAATGGCGCAAAATGTTCGCAATGCCCTACAGGCAGATAATATCCAGTTTTTTCCGCGAAAAAATCAAAAGCTCCTGAAGGCCAGCCAAAATATGTAAGTATCCCTTGGCAAGCAAATGACCGGAAAAATGGCGCAAAATGTTCGCAATGCCCTACAGGCAGATAATATCCAGTTTTTTCCGCGAAAAAATCAAAAGCTCCTGAAAGCTAGCCATAATACGTAAGTATCCCTTGGCAAGCAAATGACCGGAAAAATGGCGCAAAATGTTCGCAATGCCCTACAGGCAGATAATATCCAGTTTTTTCCGCGAAAAAATCAAAAGCTCCTGAAGGCCAGCCAAAATATGTAAGTATCCTTTGGCAAGCAAATGACCGGAAAAATGGCGCACAATGTTCGCAATGCCGTACAGGCAGATAATATCCAGTTTTTTCCGCGAAAAAATCAAAAGCTCCTGAAGGCTAGCCATAATACGTAAGTATCCCTTGGCAAGCAAATGACCGGAAAAATGGCGCAAAATGTTCGCAATGCCCTACAGGCAGATAATATCCAGTTTTTTCCGCGAAAAAATCAAAAGCTCCTGAAGGCCAGCCAAAATATGTAAGTATCCCTTGGCAAGCAAATGACCGGAAAAATGGCGCAAAATGTTTGCAATGCCCTACAGGCAGATAATATCCAGTTTTTTCCGCGAAAAAATCAAAAGCTCCTGAAGGCCAGCCAAAATATGTAAGTATCCCTTGGCAAGCAAATGACCGGAAAAATGGCGCAAAATGTTTGCAATGCCCTACAGGCAGATAATATCCAGTTTTTTCCGCGAAAAAAACAAAAGATCCAGAAAGCCAGCCAAAATACGTAAGTATCCCTCGGCAAGCAAATGACCGGAAAAATGGCGCAAAATGTTCGCAATGCCCTACAGGCAGATAATATCCAGTTTTTTCCGCGAAAAAAACAAAAGATTCTGAAAGCCAGCCAAAATACGTAAGTATCCCTTGGCAAGCAAATGACCGGAAAAATGGCGCAAAATGTTCGCAATGCCCTACAGGCAGATAATATCCAGTTTTTTCCGCGAAAAAATCAAAAGCTCCTGAAGGCTAGCCATAATACGTAAGTATCCCTTGGCAAGCAAATGACCGGAAAAATGGCGCAAAATGTTCGCAATGCCCTACAGGCAGATAATATCCAGTTTTTCCCGCGAAAAAATCAAAAGCTCCTGAAGGCCAGCCAAAATATGTAAGTATCCCTTGGCAAGCAAATGACCTGAAAATGGCGCAAAATGTTTGCAATGCCCTACAGGCAGATAATATCCAGTTTTTTCCGCGAAAAAATCAAAAGCTCCTGAAGGCTAGCCATAATACGTAAGTATCCCTTGGCAAGCAAATGACCGGAAAAATGGCGCAAAATGTTCGCAATGCCCTATAGGCAGATAATATCCAGTTTTTTCCGCGAAAAAATCAAAAGCTCCTGAAGGCTAGCCATAATACTTAAGTATCCCTTGGCAAGCAAATGACCGGAAAAATGGCGCAAAATGTTTGCAATGCCCTACAGGCAGATAATATATAGTTTTTTCCGCGAAAAAATCAAAAGCTCCTGAAGGCTAGCCATAATACGTAAGTATCCCTTGGCAAGCAAATGACCGGAAAAATGGCGCAAAATGTTCGCAATGCCCTACAGGCAGATAATATCCAGTTTTTTCCGCGAAAAAAACAAAAGATTCTGAAAGCCAGCCAAAATACGTAAGTATCCCTTGGCAAGCAAATGACCGGAAAAATGGCGCAAAATGTTCGCAATGCCCTACAGGCAGATAATATCCAGTTTTTTCCGCGAAAAAAACAAAAGATTCTGAAAGCCAGCCAAAATACGTAAGTATCCCTTGGCAAGCAAATGACCGGAAAATGGCGCAAAATGTTTGCAATGCCCTACAGGCAGATAATATCCAGTTTTTTCCGCGAAAAAATCAAAAGCTCCTGAAGGCTAGCCATAATACGTAAGTATCCCTTGGCAAGCAAATGACCGGAAAAATGGCGCAAAATGTTCGCAATGCCCTACAGGCAGATAATATCCAGTTTTTTCCGCGAAAAAATCAAAAGCTCCTGAAGGCTAGCCATAATACGTAAGTATCCCTTGGCAAGCAAATGACCGGAAAAATGGCGCAAAATGTTCGCAATGCCGTACAGGCAGATAATATCCAGTTTTTTCCGCGAAAAAATCAAAAGCTCCTGAAGGCCAGCCAATATATGTAAGTATCCCTTGGCAAGCAAATGACCGGAAAAATGGCGCAAAATGTTCGCAATGCCCTACAGGCAGATAATATCCAGTTTTTTCCGCGAAAAAATCAAAAGCTCCTGAAGGCCAGCCAAAATATGTAAGTACCCCTTGGCAAGCAAATGACCGGAAAAATGGCGCAAAATGTTCGCAATGCCCTACAGGCAGATAATATCCAGTTTTTTCCGCGAAAAAATCAAAAGCTCCTGAAGGCTAGCCATAATACGTAAGTATCCCTTGGCAAGCAAATGACCGGAAAAATGGCGCAAAATGTTCGCAATGCCATACAGGCAGATAATATCCAGTTTTTTCCGCGAAAAAATCAAAAGCTCCTGAAAGCCAGCCGAAATACGTAAGTATCCCTTGGCAAGCAAATGACCGGAAAAATGACGCAAAATGTTCGCAATGCCCTACAGGCAGATAATATCCAGTTTTTTCCGCGAAAAAATCAAAAGCTCCTGAAAGCCAGCCAAAATACGTAAGTATCCCTTGGCAAGCAAATGACCGGAAAAATGGCGCACAATGTTCGCAATTCCCTACAGGCAGATAATATCCAGTTTTTTCCGCGAAAACATCAAAAGCTCCTGAAGGCCAGCCAAAATATGTAAGTATCCCTTGGCAAGCAAATGACCGGAAAAATGGCGCAAAATGTTTGCAATGCCCTACAGGCAGATAATATCCAGTTTTTTCCGCGAAAAAATCAAAAGCTCCTGAAGGCTAGCCATAATACGTCAGTATCCCTTGGCAAGCAAATGACCGGAAAAATGGCGCAAAATGTTCGCAATGCCCTACAGGCAGATAATATCCAGTTTTTTCCGCGAAAAAATCAAAAGCTCCTGAAGGCCAGCCAAAATACGTAAGTATCCCTTGGCAAGCAAATGACCGGAAAAATGGCGTAAAATGTTCGCAATGCCCTACAGGCAGATAATATCCAGTTTTTTCCGCGAAAAAATAAAAAGCTCCTGAAGGACAGCCAAAATACGTAAGTATCCCTTGGCAAGCAAATGACCGGAAAAATGGCGCAAAATGTTCGCAATGCCCTACAGGCAGATAATATCCAGTTTTTTCCGCGAAAAAAACAAAAGATTCTGAAAGCCAGCCAAAATACGTAAGTATCCCTTGGCAAGCAAATGACCGGAAAAATGGCGCAAAATGTTCGCAATGCCCTACAGGCAGATAATATCCAGTTTTTTCCGCGAAAAAATCAAAAGCTCCTGAAGGCTAGCCATAATACGTAAGTATCCCTTGGCAAGCAAATGACCGGAAAAATGGCGCAAAATGTTCGCAATGCCCTACAGGCAGATAATATCCAGTTTTTTCCGCGAAAAAAACTAAAGCTCCTGAAGGCTAGCCATAATACGTAAGTATCCCTTGGCAAGCAAATGACCGGAAAAATGGCGCAAAATGTTCGCAATGCCCTACAGGCAGATAATATCCAGTTTTTTCCGCGAAAAAAACAAAAGATTCTGAAAGCCAGCCAAAATACGTAAGTATCCCTTGGCAAGCAAATGACCGGAAAAATGGCGCAAAATGTTCGCAATGCCCTACAGGCAGATAATATCCAGTTTTTTCCGCGAAAAAATCAAAAGCTCCTGAAGGCTAGCCATAATACGTAAGTATCCCTTGGCAAGCAAATGACCGGAAAATGGCGCAAAATGTTTGCAATGCCCTACAGGCAGATAATATCCAGTTTTTTCCGCGAAAAAATCAAAAGCTCCTGAAGGCTAGCCATAATACGTAAGTATCCCTTGGCAAGCAAATGACCGGAAAAATGGCGCAAAATGTTCGCAATGCCCTACAGGCAGATAATATCCAGTTTTTTCCGCGAAAAAATCAAAAGCTCCTGAAGGCTAGCCATAATACGTAAGTATCCCTTGGCAAGCAAATGACCGGAAAAATGGCGCAAAATGTTCGCAATGCCGTACAGGCAGATAATATCCAGTTTTTTCCGCGAAAAAATCAAAAGCTCCTGAAGGCCAGCCAAAATATGTAAGTATCCCTTGGCAAGCAAATGACCGGAAAAATGGCGCAAAATGTTCGCAATGCCCTACAGGCAGATAATATCCAGTTTTTTCCGCGAAAAAAATCAAAAGCTCCTGAAGGCCAGCCAAAATATGTAAGTACCCCTTGGCAAGCAAATGACCGGAAAAATGGCGCAAAATGTTCGCAATGCCCTACAGGTAGATAATATCCAGTTTTTTCCGCGAAAAAAACAAAAGATTCTGAAAGCCAGCCAAAATACGTAAGTATCCCTTGGCAAGCAAATGACCGGAAAAATGGCGCAAAATGTTCGCAATGCCCTACAGGCAGATAATATCCAGTTTTTTCCGCGAAAAAATCAAAAGCTCCTGAAGGCCAGCCAAAATATGTAAGTATCACTTGGCAAGCAAATGACCGGAAAAATGGCGCAAAATGTTCGCAATGCCCTACAGGCAGATAATATCCAGTTTTTTCCGCGAAAAAATCAAAAGCTCCTGAAGGCTAGCCATAATACGTAAGTATCCCTTGGCAAGCAAATGACCGGAAAAATGGCGCAAAATGTTCGCAATGCCGTACAGGCAGATAATATCCAGTTTTTTCCGCGAAAAAATCAAAAGCTCCTGAAGGCCAGCCAAAATATGTAAGTATCCCTTGGGAAGCAAATGACCGGAAAAATGGCGCAAAATGTTCGCAATGCCCTACAGGCAGATAATATCCAGTTTTTTCCGCGAAAACATCAAAAGCTCCTGAAGGCCAGACAAAATATGTAAGTATCCCTTGGCAAGCAAATGACCGGAAAATGGCGCAAAATGTTTGCAATACCCTACAGGCAGATAATATCCAGTTTTTTCCGCGAAAAAATCAAAAGCTCCTGAAGGCTAGCCATAATACGTCAGTATCCCTTGGCAAGCAAATGACCGGAAAAATGGCGCAAAATGTTCGCAATGCCCTACAGGCAGATAATATCCAGTTTTTTCCGCGAAAAAATCAAAAGCTCCTGAAGGCCAGCCAAAATACGTAAGTATCCCTTGGCAAGCAAATGACCGGAAAAATGGCGTAAAATGTTCGCAATGCCCTACAGGCAGATAATATCCAGTTTTTTCCGCGAAAAAATAAAAAGCTCCTGAAGGACAGCCAAAATACGTAAGTATCCCTTGGCAAGCAAATGACCGGAAAAATGGCGCAAAATGTTCGCAATGCCCTACAGGCAGATAATATCCAGTTTTTTCCGCGAAAAAAACAAAAGATTCTGAAAGCCAGCCAAAATACGTAAGTATCCCTTGGCAAGCAAATGACCGGAAAAATGGCGCAAAATGTTCGCAATGCCCTACAGGCAGATAATATCCAGTTTTTTCCGCGAAAAAATCAAAAGCTCCTGAAGGCTAGCCATAATACGTAAGTATCCCTTGGCAAGCAAATGACCGGAAAAATGGCGCAAAATGTTCGCAATGCCCTACAGGCAGATAATATCCAGTTTTTTCCGCGAAAAAAACTAAAGCTCCTGAAGGCTAGCCATAATACGTAAGTATCCCTTGGCAAGCAAATGACCGGAAAAATGGCGCAAAATGTTCGCAATGCCCTACAGGCAGATAATATCCAGTTTTTTCCGCGAAAAAAACAAAAGATTCTGAAAGCCAGCCAAAATACGTAAGTATCCCTTGGCAAGCAAATGACCGGAAAAATGGCGCAAAATGTTCGCAATGCCCTACAGGCAGATAATATCCAGTTTTTTCCGCGAAAAAATCAAAAGCTCCTGAAGGCTAGCCATAATACGTAAGTATCCCTTGGCAAGCAAATGACCGGAAAATGGCGCAAAATGTTTGCAATGCCCTACAGGCAGATAATATCCAGTTTTTTCCGCGAAAAAATCAAAAGCTCCTGAAGGCTAGCCATAATACGTAAGTATCCCTTGGCAAGCAAATGACCGGAAAAATGGCGCAAAATGTTCGCAATGCCCTACAGGCAGATAATATCCAGTTTTTTCCGCGAAAAAATCAAAAGCTCCTGAAGGCTAGCCATAATACGTAAGTATCCCTTGGCAAGCAAATGACCGGAAAAATGGCGCAAAATGTTCGCAATGCCGTACAGGCAGATAATATCCAGTTTTTTCCGCGAAAAAATCAAAAGCTCCTGAAGGCCAGCCAAAATATGTAAGTATCCCTTGGCAAGCAAATGACCGGAAAAATGGCGCAAAATGTTCGCAATGCCCTACAGGCAGATAATATCCAGTTTTTTCCGCGAAAAAAATCAAAAGCTCCTGAAGGCCAGCCAAAATATGTAAGTACCCCTTGGCAAGCAAATGACCGGAAAAATGGCGCAAAATGTTCGCAATGCCCTACAGGTAGATAATATCCAGTTTTTTCCGCGAAAAAAACAAAAGATTCTGAAAGCCAGCCAAAATACGTAAGTATCCCTTGGCAAGCAAATGACCGGAAAAATGGCGCAAAATGTTCGCAATGCCCTACAGGCAGATAATATCCAGTTTTTTCCGCGAAAAAATCAAAAGCTCCTGAAGGCCAGCCAAAATATGTAAGTATCACTTGGCAAGCAAATGACCGGAAAAATGGCGCAAAATGTTCGCAATGCCCTACAGGCAGATAATATCCAGTTTTTTCCGCGAAAAAATCAAAAGCTCCTGAAGGCTAGCCATAATACGTAAGTATCCCTTGGCAAGCAAATGACCGGAAAAATGGCGCAAAATGTTCGCAATGCCGTACAGGCAGATAATATCCAGTTTTTTCCGCGAAAAAATCAAAAGCTCCTGAAGGCCAGCCAAAATATGTAAGTATCCCTTGGGAAGCAAATGACCGGAAAAATGGCGCAAAATGTTCGCAATGCCCTACAGGCAGATAATATCCAGTTTTTTCCGCGAAAAAAACAAAAGATTCTGAAAGCCAGCCAAAATATGTAAGTATCCCTTGGCAAGCAAATGACCGGAAAATGGCGCAAAATGTTTGCAATGCCCTACAGGCAGATAATATCCAGTTTTTTCCGCGAAAAAAACAAAAGATCCAGAAAGCCAGCCAAAATACGTAAGTATCCCTCGGCAAGCAAATGACCGGAAAAATGGCGCAAAATGTTCGCAATGCCCTACAGGCAGATAATATCCAGTTTTTTCCGCGAAAAAAACAAAAGATTCTGAAAGCCAGCCAAAATACGTAAGTATCCCTTGGCAAGCAAATGACCGGAAAAATGGCGCAAAATGTTCGCAATGCCCTACAGGCAGATAATATCCAGTTTTTTCCGCGAAAAAATCAAAAGCTCCTGAAGGCTAGCCATAATACGTAAGTATCCCTTGGCAAGCAAATGACCGGAAAAATGGCGCAAAATGTTCGCAATGCCCTACAGGCAGATAATATCCAGTTTTTCCCGCGAAAAAATCAAAAGCTCCTGAAGGCCAGCCAAAATATGTAAGTATCCCTTGGCAAGCAAATGACCGGAAAAATGGCGCAAAATGTTCGCAATGCCCTACAGGCAGATAATATCCAGTTTTTTCCGCGAAAAAATCAAAAGCTCCTGAAGGCCAGCCAAAATATGTAAGTATCCCTTGGCAAGCAAATGACCGGAAAAATGGCGCAAAATGTTCGCAATGCCCTACAGGCAGATAATATCTAGTTTTTTCCGCGAAAAAATCAAAAGCTCCTGAAGGCTAGCCATAATACGTAAGTATCCCTTGGCAAGCAAATGACCGGAAAAATGGCGCAAAATGTTCGCAATGCCCTACAGGCAGATAATATCTAGTTTTTTCCGCGAAAAAATCAAAAGCTCCTGAAGGCCAGCCAAAATATGTAAGTATCCCTTGGCAAGCAAATGACCGGAAAAATGGCGCACAATGTTCGCGATTCCCTACAGGCAGATAATATCCAGTTTTTTCCGCGAAAACATCAAAAGCTCCTGAAGGCCAGCCAAAATATGTAAGTATCCCTTGGCAAGCAAATGACCGGAAAATGGCGCAAAATGTTTGCAATGCCCTACAGGCAGATAATATCCAGTTTTTTCCGCGAAAAAATCAAAAGCTCCTGAAGGCTAGCCATAATACGTAAGTATCCCTTGGCAAGCAAATGACCGGAAAAATGGCGCAAAATGTTCGCAATGCCCTACAGGCAGATAATATCCAGTTTTTTCCGCGAAAAAATCAAAAGCTCCTGAAGGCTAGCCATAATACGTAAGTATCCCTTGGCAAGCAAATGACCGGAAAAATGGCGCAAAATGTTCGCAATGCCGTACAGGCAGATAATATCCAGTTTTTTCCGCGAAAAAATCAAAAGCTCCTGAAGGCCAGCCAAAATATGTAAGTATCCCTTGGCAAGCAAATGACCGGAAAAATGCCGCAAAATGTTCGCAATGCCCTACAGGCAGATAATATCCAGTTTTTTCCGCGAAAAAATCAAAAGCTCCTGAAGGCCAGCCAAAATATGTAAGTACCCCTTGGCAAGCAAATGACCGGAAAAATGGCGCAAAATGTTCGCAATGCCCTACAGGCAGATAATATCCAGTTTTTTCCGCGAAAAAAACAAAAGATTCTGAAAGCCAGCCAAAATACGTAAGTATCCCTTGGCAAGCAAATGACCGGAAAAATGGCGCAAAATGTTCGCAATGCCCTACAGGCAGATAATATCCAGTTTTTTCCGCGAAAAAATCAAAAGCTCCTGAAGGCCAGCCAAAATATGTAAGTATCACTTGGCAAGCAAATGACCGGAAAAATGGCGCAAAATGTTCGCAATGCCCTACAGGCAGATAATATCCAGTTTTTTCCGCGAAAAAATCAAAAGCTCCTGAAGGCTAGCCATAATACGTAAGTATCCCTTGGCAAGCAAATGACCGGAAAAATGGCGCAAAATGTTCGCAATGCCGTACAGGCAGATAATATCCAGTTTTTTCCGCGAAAAAATCAAAAGCTCCTGAAGGCCAGCCAAAATATGTAAGTATCCCTTGGGAAGCAAATGACCGGAAAAATGGCGCAAAATGTTCGCAATGCCCTACAGGCAGATAATATCCAGTTTTTTCCGCGAAAAAATCAAAAGCTCCTGAAGGCCAGCCAAAATATGTAAGTATCCCTTGGCAAGCAAATGACCGTAAAATGGCGCAAAATGTTTGCAATGCCCTACAGGCAGATAATATCCAGTTTTTTCCGCGAAAAAAACAAAAGATCCAGAAAGCCAGCCAAAATACGTAAGTATCCCTCGGCAAGCAAATGACCGGAAAAATGGCGCAAAATGTTCGCAATGCCCTACAGGCAGATAATATCCAGTTTTTTCCGCGAAAAAAACAAAAGATTCTGAAAGCCAGCCAAAATACGTAAGTATCCCTTGGCAAGCAAATGACCGGAAAAATGGCGCAAAATGTTCGCAATGCCCTACAGGCAGATAATATCCAGTTTTTTCCGCGAAAAAATCAAAAGCTCCTGAAGGCTAGCCATAATACGTAAGTATCCCTTGGCAAGCAAATGACCGGAAAAATGGCGCAAAATGTTCGCAATGCCCTACAGGCAGATAATATCCAGTTTTTCCCGCGAAAAAATCAAAAGCTCCTGAAGGCCAGCCAAAATATGTAAGTATCCCTTGGCAAGCAAATGACCGGAAAAATGGCGCAAAATGTTCGCAATGCCCTACAGGCAGATAATATCCAGTTTTTTCCGCGAAAAAATCAAAAGCTCCTGAAGGCTAGCCATAATACGTAAGTATCCCTTGGCAAGCAAATGACCGGAAAAATGGCGCAAAATGTTCGCAATGCCGTACAGGCAGATAATATCCAGTTTTTTCCGCGAAAAAAATCAAAAGCTCCT
The DNA here is from genome assembly GCA_963942545.1 of Oxycera nigricornis. Taxonomy (NCBI): domain Eukaryota; kingdom Metazoa; phylum Arthropoda; class Insecta; order Diptera; family Stratiomyidae; genus Oxycera; species Oxycera nigricornis. Next base: position 24,778,139 of record OZ012660.1, read on the forward strand.
GAAGGCCAGCCAAAATATGTAAGTACCCCTTGGCAAGCAAATGACCGGAAAAATGGCGCAAAATGTTCGCAATGCCCTACAGGTAGATAATATCCAGTTTTTTCCGCGAAAAAAAACAAAAGATTCTGAAAGCCAGCCAAAATACGTAAGTATCCCTTGGCAAGCAAATGACCGGAAAAATGGCGCAAAATGTTCGCAATGCCCTACAGGCAGATAATATCCAGTTTTTTCCGCGAAAAAATCAAAAGCTCCTGAAGGCCAGCCAAAATATGTAAGTATCACTTGGCAAGCAAATGACCGGAAAAATGGCGCAAAATGTTCGCAATGCCCTACAGGCAGATAATATCTAGTTTTTTCCGCGAAAAAATCAAAAGCTCCTGAAGGCTAGCCATAATACGTAAGTATCCCTTGGCAAGCAAATGACCGGAAAAATGGCGCAAAATGTTCGCAATGCCGTACAGGCAGATAATATCCAGTTTTTTCCGCGAAAAAATCAAAAGCTCCTGAAGGCCAGCCAAAATATGTAAGTATCCCTTGGCAAGCAAATGACCGGAAAAATGGCGCAAAATGTTCGCAATGCCCTACAGGCAGATAATATCCAGTTTTTTCCGCGAAAAAAATCAAAAGCTCCTGAAGGCCAGCCAAAATATGTAAGTACCCCTTGGCAAGCAAATGACCGGAAAAATGGCGCAAAATGTTCGCAATGCCCTACAGGTAGATAATATCCAGTTTTTTCCGCGAAAAAAACAAAAGATTCTGAAAGCCAGCCAAAATACGTAAGTATCCCTTGGCAAGCAAATGACCGGAAAAATGGCGCAAAATGTTCGCAATGCCCTACAGGCAGATAATATCCAGTTTTTTCCGCGAAAAAATCAAAAGCTCCTGAAGGCCAGCCAAAATATGTAAGTATCACTTGGCAAGCAAATGACCGGAAAAATGGCGCAAAATGTTCGCAATGCCCTACAGGCAGATAATATCCAGTTTTTTCCGCGAAAAAATCAAAAGCTCCTGAAGGCTAGCCATAATACGTAAGTATCCCTTGGCAAGCAAATGACCGGAAAAATGGCGCAAAATGTTCGCAATGCCGTACAGGCAGATAATATCCAGTTTTTTCCGCGAAAAAATCAAAAGCTCCTGAAGGCCAGCCAAAATATGTAAGTATCCCTTGGGAAGCAAATGACCGGAAAAATGGCGCAAAATGTTCGCAATGCCCTACAGGCAGATAATATCCAGTTTTTTCCGCGAAAAAAACAAAAGATTCTGAAAGCCAGCCAAAATATGTAAGTATCCCTTGGCAAGCAAATGACCGGAAAATGGCGCAAAATGTTTGCAATGCCCTACAGGCAGATAATATCCAGTTTTTTCCGCGAAAAAAACAAAAGATCCAGAAAGCCAGCCAAAATACGTAAGTATCCCTCGGCAAGCAAATGACCGGAAAAATGGCGCAAAATGTTCGCAATGCCCTACAGGCAGATAATATCCAGTTTTTTCCGCGAAAAAAACAAAAGATTCTGAAAGCCAGCCAAAATACGTAAGTATCCCTTGGCAAGCAAATGACCGGAAAAATGGCGCAAAATGTTCGCAATGCCCTACAGGCAGATAATATCCAGTTTTTTCCGCGAAAAAATCAAAAGCTCCTGAAGGCTAGCCATAATACGTAAGTATCCCTTGGCAAGCAAATGACCGGAAAAATGGCGCAAAATGTTCGCAATGCCCTACAGGCAGATAATATCCAGTTTTTCCCGCGAAAAAATCAAAAGCTCCTGAAGGCCAGCCAAAATATGTAAGTATCCCTTGGCAAGCAAATGACCGGAAAAATGGCGCAAAATGTTCGCAATGCCCTACAGGCAGATAATATCCAGTTTTTTCCGCGAAAAAATCAAAAGCTCCTGAAGGCCAGCCAAAATATGTAAGTATCCCTTGGCAAGCAAATGACCGGAAAAATGGCGCAAAATGTTCGCAATGCCCTACAGGCAGATAATATCTAGTTTTTTCCGCGAAAAAATCAAAAGCTCCTGAAGGCTAGCCATAATACGTAAGTATCCCTTGGCAAGCAAATGACCGGAAAAATGGCGCAAAATGTTCGCAATGCCCTACAGGCAGATAATATCTAGTTTTTTCCGCGAAAAAATCAAAAGCTCCTGAAGGCCAGCCAAAATATGTAAGTATCCCTTGGCAAGCAAATGACCGGAAAAATGGCGCACAATGTTCGCGATTCCCTACAGGCAGATAATATCCAGTTTTTTCCGCGAAAACATCAAAAGCTCCTGAAGGCCAGCCAAAATATGTAAGTATCCCTTGGCAAGCAAATGACCGGAAAATGGCGCAAAATGTTTGCAATGCCCTACAGGCAGATAATATCCAGTTTTTTCCGCGAAAAAATCAAAAGCTCCTGAAGGCTAGCCATAATACGTAAGTATCCCTTGGCAAGCAAATGACCGGAAAAATGGCGCAAAATGTTCGCAATGCCCTACAGGCAGATAATATCCAGTTTTTTCCGCGAAAAAATCAAAAGCTCCTGAAGGCTAGCCATAATACGTAAGTATCCCTTGGCAAGCAAATGACCGGAAAAATGGCGCAAAATGTTCGCAATGCCGTACAGGCAGATAATATCCAGTTTTTTCCGCGAAAAAATCAAAAGCTCCTGAAGGCCAGCCAAAATATGTAAGTATCCCTTGGCAAGCAAATGACCGGAAAAATGCCGCAAAATGTTCGCAATGCCCTACAGGCAGATAATATCCAGTTTTTTCCGCGAAAAAATCAAAAGCTCCTGAAGGCCAGCCAAAATATGTAAGTACCCCTTGGCAAGCAAATGACCGGAAAAATGGCGCAAAATGTTCGCAATGCCCTACAGGCAGATAATATCCAGTTTTTTCCGCGAAAAAAACAAAAGATTCTGAAAGCCAGCCAAAATACGTAAGTATCCCTTGGCAAGCAAATGACCGGAAAAATGGCGCAAAATGTTCGCAATGCCCTACAGGCAGATAATATCCAGTTTTTTCCGCGAAAAAATCAAAAGCTCCTGAAGGCCAGCCAAAATATGTAAGTATCACTTGGCAAGCAAATGACCGGAAAAATGGCGCAAAATGTTCGCAATGCCCTACAGGCAGATAATATCCAGTTTTTTCCGCGAAAAAATCAAAAGCTCCTGAAGGCTAGCCATAATACGTAAGTATCCCTTGGCAAGCAAATGACCGGAAAAATGGCGCAAAATGTTCGCAATGCCGTACAGGCAGATAATATCCAGTTTTTTCCGCGAAAAAATCAAAAGCTCCTGAAGGCCAGCCAAAATATGTAAGTATCCCTTGGGAAGCAAATGACCGGAAAAATGGCGCAAAATGTTCGCAATGCCCTACAGGCAGATAATATCCAGTTTTTTCCGCGAAAAAATCAAAAGCTCCTGAAGGCCAGCCAAAATATGTAAGTATCCCTTGGCAAGCAAATGACCGTAAAATGGCGCAAAATGTTTGCAATGCCCTACAGGCAGATAATATCCAGTTTTTTCCGCGAAAAAAACAAAAGATCCAGAAAGCCAGCCAAAATACGTAAGTATCCCTCGGCAAGCAAATGACCGGAAAAATGGCGCAAAATGTTCGCAATGCCCTACAGGCAGATAATATCCAGTTTTTTCCGCGAAAAAAACAAAAGATTCTGAAAGCCAGCCAAAATACGTAAGTATCCCTTGGCAAGCAAATGACCGGAAAAATGGCGCAAAATGTTCGCAATGCCCTACAGGCAGATAATATCCAGTTTTTTCCGCGAAAAAATCAAAAGCTCCTGAAGGCTAGCCATAATACGTAAGTATCCCTTGGCAAGCAAATGACCGGAAAAATGGCGCAAAATGTTCGCAATGCCCTACAGGCAGATAATATCCAGTTTTTCCCGCGAAAAAATCAAAAGCTCCTGAAGGCCAGCCAAAATATGTAAGTATCCCTTGGCAAGCAAATGACCGGAAAAATGGCGCAAAATGTTCGCAATGCCCTACAGGCAGATAATATCCAGTTTTTTCCGCGAAAAAATCAAAAGCTCCTGAAGGCCAGCCAAAATATGTAAGTATCCCTTGGCAAGCAAATGACCGGAAAAATGGCGCAAAATGTTCGCAATGCCCTACAGGCAGATAATATCCAGTTTTTTCCGCGAAAAAATCAAAAGCTCCTGAAGGCTAGCCATAATACGTAAGTATCCCTTGGCAAGCAAATGACCGGAAAAATGGCGCAAAATGTTCGCAATGCCATACAGGCAGATAATATCCAGTTTTTTCCGCGAAAAAATCAAAAGCTCCTGAAAGCCAGCCGAAATACGTAAGTATCCCTTGGCAAGCAAATGACCGGAAATATGACGCAAAATGTTCGCAATGCCCTACAGGCAGATAATATCTAGTTTTTTCCGCGAAAAAATCAAAAGCTCCTGAAGGCCAGCCAAAATATGTAAGTATCCCTTGGCAAGCAAATGACCGGAAAAATGGCGCACAATGTTCGCGATGCCCTACAGGCAGATAATATCCAGTTTTTTCCGCGAAAACATCAAAAGCTCCTGAAGGCCAGCCAAAATATGTAAGTATCCCTTGGCAAGCAAATGACCGGAAAATGGCGCAAAATGTTTGCAATGCCCTACAGGCAGATAATATCCAGTTTTTTCCGCGAAAAAATCAAAAGCTCCTGAAGGCTAGCCATAATACGTAAGTATCCCTTGGCAAGCAAATGACCGGAAAAATGGCGCAAAATGTTCGCAATGCCCTATAGGCAGATAATATCCAGTTTTTTCCGCGAAAAAATCAAAAGCTCCTGAAGGCTAGCCATAATACGTAAGTATCCCTTGGCAAGCAAATGACCGGAAAAATGGCGCAAAATGTTCGCAATGCCCTACAGGCAGATAATATCCAGTTTTTTCCGCGAAAAAATCAAAAGCTCCTGAAGGCTAGCCATAATACGTAAGTATCCCTTGGCAAGCAAATGACCGGAAAAATGGCGCAAAATGTTCGCAATGCCGTACAGGCAGATAATATCCAGTTTTTTCCGCGAAAAAATCAAAAGCTCCTGAAGGCCAGCCAAAATATGTAAGTATCCCTTGGCAAGCAAATGACCGGAAAAATGGCGCAAAATGTTCGCAATGCCCTACAGGCAGATAATATCCAGTTTTTTCCGCGAAAAAATCAAAAGCTCCTGAAGGCCAGCCAAAATATGTAAGTACCCCTTGGCAAGCAAATGACCGGAAAAATGGCGCAAAATGTTCGCAATGCCCTACAGGCAGATAATATCCAGTTTTTTCCGCGAAAAAATCAAAAGCTCCTGAAGGCTAGCCATAATACGTAAGTATCCCTTGGCAAGCAAATGACCGGAAAAATGGCGCAAAATGTTCGCAATGCCCTACAGGCAGATAATATATAGTTTTTTCCGCGAAAAAATCAAAAGCTCCTGAAGGCTAGCCATAATACGTAAGTATCCCTTGGCAAGCAAATGACCGGAAAAATGGCGCAAAATGTTCGCAATGCCCTACAGGCAGATAATATCCAGTTTTTTCCGCGAAAAAAACAAAAGATTCTGAAAGCCAGCCAAAATACGTAAGTATCCCTTGGCAAGCAAATGACCGGAAAAATGGCGCAAAATGTTCGCAATGCCCTACAGGCAGATAATATCCAGTTTTTTCCGCGAAAAAAACAAAAGATTCTGAAAGCCAGCCAAAATACGTAAGTATCCCTTGGCAAGCAAATGACCGGAAAATGGCGCAAAATGTTTGCAATGCCCTACAGGCAGGTAATATCCAGTTTTTTCCGCGAAAAAATCAAAAGCTCCTGAAGGCTAGCCATAATACGTAAGTATCCCTTGGCAAGCAAATGACCGGAAAAATGGCGCAAAATGTTCGCAATGCCGTACAGGCAGATAATATCCAGTTTTTTCCGCGAAAAAATCAAAAGCTCCTGAAGGCCAGCCAAAATATGTAAGTATCCCTTGGCAAGCAAATGACCGGAAAAATGGCGCAAAATGTTCGCAATGCCCTACAGGCAGATAATATCCAGTTTTTTCCGCGAAAAAATCAAAAGCTCCTGAAGGCCAGCCAAAATATGTAAGTACCCCTTGGCAAGCAAATGACCGGAAAAATGGCGCAAAATGTTCGCAATGCCCTACAGGCAGATAATATCCAGTTTTTTCCGCGAAAAAATCAAAAGCTCCTGAAGGCTAGCCATAATACGTAAGTATCCCTTGGCAAGCAAATGACCGGAAAAATGGCGCAAAATGTTCGCAATGCCGTACAGGCAGATAATATCCAGTTTTTTCCGCGAAAAAATCAAAAGCTCCTGAAGGCCAGCCAAAATATGTAAGTATCCCTTGGCAAGCAAATGACCGGAAAAATGGCGCAAAATGTTCGCAATGCCCTACAGGCAGATAATATCCAGTTTTTTCCGCGAAAAAATCAAAAGCTCCTGAAGGCCAGCCAAAATATGTAAGTACCCCTTGGCAAGCAAATGACCGGAAAAATGGCGCACAATGTTCGCAATGCCCTACAGGCAGATAATATCCAGTTTTTTCCGCGAAAAAATCAAAAGCTCCTGAAAGCCAGCCGAAATACGTAAGTATCCCTTGGCAAGCAAATGACCGGAAAAATGACGCAAAATGTTCGCAATGCCCTACAGGCAGATAATATCCAGTTTTTTCCGCGAAAAAATCAAAAGCTCCTGAAAGCCAGCCAAAATACGTAAGTATCCCTTGGCAAGCAAATGACCGGAAAAATGGCGCACAATGTTCGCAATGCCCTACAGGCAGATAATATCCAGTTTTTTCCGCGAAAACATCAAAAGCTCCTGAAGGCCAGCCAAAATATGTAAGTATCCCTTGGCAAGCAAATGACCGGAAAAATGGCGCAAAATGTTTGCAATGCCCTACAGGCAGATAATATCCAGTTTTTTCCGCGAAAAAATCAAAAGCTCCTGAAGGCTAGCCATAATACGTCAGTATCCCTTGGCAAGCAAATGACCGGAAAAATGGCGCAAAATGTTCGCAATGCCCTACAGGCAGATAATATCCAGTTTTTTCCGCGAAAAAATCAAAAGATTCTGAAAGCCAGCCAAAATACGTAAGTATCCCTTGGCAAGCAAATGACCGGAAAAATGGCGCAAAATGTTCGCAATGCCCTACAGGCAGATAATATCCAGTTTTTTCCGCGAAAAAATCAAAAGCTCCTGAAGGCTAGCCATAATACGTAAGTATCCCTTGGCAAGCAAATGACCGGAAAAATGGCGCAAAATGTTCGCAATGCCCTACAGGCAGATAATATCCAGTTTTTTCCGCGAAAAAATCAAAAGCTCCTGAAGGCTAGCCATAATACGTAAGTATCCCTTGGCAAGCAAATGACCGGAAAAATGGCGCAAAATGTTCGCAATGCCCTACAGGCAGATAATATCCAGTTTTTTCCGCGAAAAAATCAAAAGCTCCTGAAGGCTAGCCATAATACGTAAGTATCCCTTGGCAAGCAAATGACCGGAAAAATGGCGCAAAATGTTCGCAATGCCCTACAGGCAGATAATATCCAGTTTTTTCCGCGAAAAAATCAAAAGCTCCTGAAGGCTAGCCATAATACGTAAGTATCCCTTGGCAAGCAAATGACCGGAAAAATGGCGCAAAATGTTCGCAATGCCCTACAGGCAGATAATATCCAGTTTTTTCCGCGAAAAAAACAAAAGATTCTGAAAGCCAGCCAAAATACGTAAGTATCCCTTGGCAAGCAAATGACCGGAAAAATGGCGCAAAATGTTCGCAATGCCCTACAGGCAGATAATATCCAGTTTTTTCCGCGAAAAAATCAAAAGCTCCTGAAGGCTAGCCATAATACGTAAGTATCCCTTGGCAAGCAAATGACCGGAAAAATGGCGCAAAATGTTCGCAATGCCCTACAGGCAGATAATATCCAGTTTTTTCCGCGAAAAAATCAAAAGCTCCTGAAGGCTAGCCATAATACGTAAGTATCCCTTGGCAAGCAAATGACCGGAAAAATGGCGCAAAATGTTCGCAATGCCCTACAGGCAGATAATATATAGTTTTTTCCGCGAAAAAATCAAAAGCTCCTGAAGGCTAGCCATAATACGTAAGTATCCCTTGGCAAGCAAATGACCGGAAAAATGGCGCAAAATGTTCGCAATGCCCTACAGGCAGATAATATCCAGTTTTTTCCGCGAAAAAAACAAAAGATTCTGAAAGCCAGCCAAAATACGTAAGTATCCCTTGGCAAGCAAATGACCGGAAAAATGGCGCAAAATGTTCGCAATGCCCTACAGGCAGATAATATCCAGTTTTTTCCGCGAAAAAATCAAAAGCTCCTGAAGGCTAGCCATAATACGTAAGTATCCCTTGGCAAGCAAATGACCGGAAAATGGCGCAAAATGTTTGCAATGCCCTACAGGCAGATAATATCCAGTTTTTTCCGCGAAAAAATCAAAAGCTCCTGAAGGCTAGCCATAATACGTAAGTATCCCTTGGCAAGCAAATGACCGGAAAAATGGCGCAAAATGTTCGCAATGCCCTACAGGCAGATAATATCCAGTTTTTTCCGCGAAAAAATCAAAAGCTCCTGAAGGCTAGCCATAATACGTAAGTATCCCTTGGCAAGCAAATGACCGGAAAAATGTTCGCAATGCCCTACAGGCAGATAATATCCAGTTTTTTCCGCGAAAAAATCAAAAGCTCCTGAAGGCCAGCCAAAATACGTGAGTATCCCTTGGCAAGCAAATGACCTGAAAAATGGCGCGAAATGTTCGCAATGCCCTACAGGCAGATAATATCCAGTTTTTTCCACGAAAAAATCAAAAGCTCCTGAAGGCTAGCCGTAATACGTAAGTATCCCTTGGCAAGCAAATGACCGGAAAAATGGCGCAAAATGTTCGCAATGCCCTACAGGCAGATAATATCCAGTTTTTTCCGCGAAAAAATCGAAAGCTCCTGAAGGCCAGCCAAAATACGTAAGTATCCCTTGGCAAGCAAATGACCGGAAAAATGGCGCAAAATGTTCGCAATGCCCTACAGGCAGATAATATCCAGATTTTTCCGCGAAAAAATCAAAAGCTCGTGAAGGCTAGCCAAAATACGTAAGTATCCCTTGGCAAGCAAATGACCGGAAAAATGGCGCACAATGTTCGCAATGCCCTACAGGCAAATAATATCCAGTTTTTTCCGCGAAAACATCAAAAGCTCCTGAAGGCCAGCCAAAATATGTAAGTATCCCTTGGCAAGCAAATGACCGGAAAATGGCGCAAAATGTTTGCAATGCCCTACAGGCAGGTAATATCCAGTTTTTTCCGCGAAAAAATCAAAAGCTCCTGAAGGCTAGCCATAATACGTAAGTATCCCTTGGCAAGCAAATGACCGGAAAAATGGCGCAAAATGTTCGCAATGCCCTACAGGCAGATAATATCCAGTTTTTTCCGCGAAAAAATCAAAAGCTCCTGAAGGCTAGCCATAATACGTAAGTATCCCTTGGCAAGCAAATGACCGGAAAAATGACGCAAAATGTTTGCAATGCCCTACAGGCAGATAATATCTAGTTTTTTCCGCGAAAAAATCAAAAGCTCCTGAAGGCCAGCCAAAATATGTAAGTATCCCTTGGCAAGCAAATGACCGGAAAAATGGCGCAAAATGTTCGCATTGCCCTACAGGCAGATAATATCCAGTTTTTTCCGCGAAAACATCAAAAGCTCCTGAAGGCCTGCCAAAATATGTAAGTATCCCTTGGCAAGCAAATGACCGGAAAATGGCGCAAAATGTTTGCAATGCCCTACAGGCAGATAATATCCAGTTTTTTCCGCGAAAAAATCAAAAGCTCCTGAAGGCTAGCCATAATACGTAAGTATCCCTTGGCAAGCAAATGACCGGAAAAATGGCGCAAAATGTTCGCAATGCCCTACAGGCAGATAATATCCAGTTTTTTCCGCGAAAAAATCAAAAGCTCCTGAAGGCTAGCCATAATACGTAAGTATCCCTTGGCAAGCAAATGACCGGAAAAATGGCGCAAAATGTTCGCAATGCCCTACAGGCAGATAATATCCAGTTTTTTCCGCGAAAAAATCAAAAGCTCCTGAAGGCCAGCCAAAATATGTAAGTACCCCTTGGCAAGCAAATGACCGGAAAAATGGCGCAAAATGTTCGCAATGCCCTACAGGCAGATAATATCCAGTTTTTTCCGCGAAAAAAACAAAAGATTCTGAAAGCCAGCCAAAATACGTAAGTATCCCTTGGCAAGCAAATGACCGGAAAAATGGCGCAAAATGTTCGCAATGCCCTACAGGCAGATAATATCCAGTTTTTTCCGCGAAAAAATCAAAAGCTCCTGAAGGCTAGCCATAATACGTAAGTATCCCTTGGCAAGCAAATGACCGGAAAAATGGCGCAAAATGTTCGCAATGCCCTACAGGCAGATAATATCCAGTTTTTTCCGCGAAAAAATCAAAAGCTCCTGAAGGCTAGCCATAATACGTAAGTATCCCTTGGCAAGCAAATGACCGGAAAAATGGCGCAAAATGTTCGCAATGCCCTACAGGCAGATAATATCCAGTTTTTTCCGCGAAAAAATCAAAAGCTCCTGAAGGCCAGCCAAAATATGTAAGTACCCCTTGGCAAGCAAATGACCGGAAAAATGGCGCAAAATGTTCGCAATGCCCTACAGGCAGATAATATCCAGTTTTTTCCGCGAAAAAAACAAAAGATTCTGAAAGCCAGCCAAAATACGTAAGTATCCCTTGGCAAGCAAATGACCGGAAAAATGGCGCAAAATGTTCGCAATGCCCTACAGGCAGATAATATCCAGTTTTTTCCGCGAAAAAATCAAAAGCTCCTGAAGGCCAGCCAAAATACGTAAGTATCCCTTGGCAAGCAAATGACCGGAAAAATGGCGCAAAATGTTCGCAATGCCCTACAGGCAGATAATATCCAGTTTTTTCCGCGAAAAAATCAAAAGCTCCTGAAGGCCAGCCAAAATATGTAAGTATCCCTTGGCAAGCAAATGACCGGAAAAATGGCGCAAAATGTTCGCAATGCCCTACAGGCAGATAATATCCAGTTTTTTCCGCGAAAAAATCAAAAGCTCCTGAAGGCCAGCCAAAATATGTAAGTATCCCTTGGCAAGCAAATGACCGGAAAATGGCGCAAAATGTTTGCAATGCCCTACAGGCAGATAATATCCAGTTTTTTCCGCGAAAAAAACAAAAGCTCCTGAAGGCTAGCCATAATACGTAAGTATCCCTTGGCAAGCAAATGACCGGAAAAATGGCGCAAAATGTTCGCAATGCCCTACAGGCAGATAATATCCAGTTTTTTCCGCGAAAAAAACAAAAGATTCTGAAAGCCAGCCAAAATACGTAAGTATCCCTTGGCAAGCAAATGACCGGAAAAATGGCGCAAAATGTTCGCAATGCCCTACAGGCAGATAATATCCAGTTTTTTCCGCGAAAAAATCAAAAGCTCCTGAAGGCTAGCCATAATACGTAAGTATCCCTTGGCAAGCAAATGACCGGAAAAATGGCGCAAAATGTTCGCAATGCCCTATAGGCAGATAATATCCAGTTTTTTCCGCGAAAAAATCAAAAGCTCCTGAAGGCTAGCCATAATACGTAAGTATCCCTTGGCAAGCAAATGACCGGAAAAATGGCGCAAAATGTTTGCAATGCCCTACAGGCAGATAATATATAGTTTTTTCCGCGAAAAAATCAAAAGCTCCTGAAGGCTAGCCATAATACGTAAGTATCCCTTGGCAAGCAAATGACCGGAAAAATGGCGCAAAATGTTCGCAATGCCCTACAGGCAGATAATATCCAGTTTTTTCCGCGAAAAAAACAAAAGATTCTGAAAGCCAGCCAAAATACGTAAGTATCCCTTGGCAAGCAAATGACCGGAAAAATGGCGCAAAATGTTCGCAATGCCCTACAGGCAGATAATATCCAGTTTTTTCCGCGAAAAAAACAAAAGATTCTGAAAGCCAGCCAAAATACGTAAGTATCCCTTGGCAAGCAAATGACCGGAAAATGGCGCAAAATGTTTGCAATGCCCTACAGGCAGATAATATCCAGTTTTTTCCGCGAAAAAATCAAAAGCTCCTGAAGGCTAGCCATAATACGTAAGTATCCCTTGGCAAGCAAATGACCGGAAAAATGGCGCAAAATGTTCGCAATGCCCTACAGGCAGATAATATCCAGTTTTTTCCGCGAAAAAATCAAAAGCTCCTGAAGGCTAGCCATAATACGTAAGTATCCCTTGGCAAGCAAATGACCGGAAAAAAGGCGCAAAATGTTCGCAATGCCGTACAGCCAGATAATATCCAGTTTTTTCCGCGAAAAAATCAAAAGCTCCTGAAGGCCAGCCAAAATATGTAAGTATCCCTTGGCAAGCAAATGACCGGAAAAATGGCGCAAAATGTTCGCAATGCCCTACAGGCAGATAATATCCAGTTTTTTCCGCGAAAAAATCAAAAGCTCCTGAAGGCCAGCCAAAATATGTAAGTACCCCTTGGCAAGCAAATGACCGGAAAAATGGCGCAAAATGTTCGCAATGCCCTACAGGCAGATAATATCCAGTTTTTTCCGCGAAAAAATCAAAAGCTCCTGAAGGCTAGCCATAATACGTAAGTATCCCTTGGCAAGCAAATGACCGGAAAAATGGCGCAAAATGTTCGCAATGCCATACAGGCAGATAATATCCAGTTTTTTCCGCGAAAAAATCAAAAGCTCCTGAAAGCCAGCCGAAATACGTAAGTATCCCTTGGCAAGCAAATGACCGGAAAAATGACGCAAAATGTTCGCAATGCCCTACAGGCAGATAATATCCAGTTTTTTCCGCGAAAAAATCAAAAGCTCCTGAAAGCCAGCCAAAATACGTAAGTATCCCTTGGCAAGCAAATGACCGGAAAAATGGCGCACAATGTTCGCAATTCCCTACAGGCAGATAATATCCAGTTTTTTCCGCGAAAACATCAAAAGCTCCTGAAGGCCAGCCAAAATATGTAAGTATCCCTTGGCAAGCAAATGACCGGAAAAATGGCGCAAAATGTTTGCAATGCCCTACAGGCAGATAATATCCAGTTTTTTCCGCGAAAAAATCAAAAGCTCCTGAAGGCTAGCCATAATACGTCAGTATCCCTTGGCAAGCAAATGACCGGAAAAATGGCGCAAAATGTTCGCAATGCCCTACAGGCAGATAATATCCAGTTTTTTCCGCGAAAAAATCAAAAGCTCCTGAAGGCCAGCCAAAATACGTAAGTATCCCTTGGCAAGCAAATGACCGGAAAAATGGCGTAAAATGTTCGCAATGCCCTACAGGCAGATAATATCCAGTTTTTTCCGCGAAAAAATAAAAAGCTCCTGAAGGACAGCCAAAATACGTAAGTATCCCTTGGCAAGCAAATGACCGGAAAAATGGCGCAAAATGTTCGCAATGCCCTACAGGCAGATAATATCCAGTTTTTTCCGCAAAAAAAAACAAAAGATTCTGAAAGCCAGCCAAAATACGTAAGTATCCCTTGGCAAGCAAATGACCGGAAAAATGGCGCAAAATGTTCGCAATGCCCTACAGGCAGATAATATCCAGTTTTTTCCGCGAAAAAATCAAAAGCTCCTGAAGGCTAGCCATAATACGTAAGTATCCCTTGGCAAGCAAATGACCGGAAAAATGGCGCAAAATGTTCGCAATGCCCTACAGGCAGATAATATCCAGTTTTTTCCGCGAAAAAAACTAAAGCTCCTGAAGGCTAGCCATAATACGTAAGTATCCCTTGGCAAGCAAATGACCGGAAAAATGGCGCAAAATGTTCGCAATGCCCTACAGGCAGATAATATCCAGTTTTTTCCGCGAAAAAAACAAAAGATTCTGAAAGCCAGCCAAAATACGTAAGTATCCCTTGGCAAGCAAATGACCGGAAAAATGGCGCAAAATGTTCGCAATGCCCTACAGGCAGATAATATCCAGTTTTTTCCGCGAAAAAATCAAAAGCTCCTGAAGGCTAGCCATAATACGTAAGTATCCCTTGGCAAGCAAATGACCGGAAAATGGCGCAAAATGTTTGCAATGCCCTACAGGCAGATAATATCCAGTTTTTTCCGCGAAAAAATCAAAAGCTCCTGAAGGCTAGCCATAATACGTAAGTATCCCTTGGCAAGCAAATGACCGGAAAAATGGCGCAAAATGTTCGCAATGCCCTACAGGCAGATAATATCCAGTTTTTTCCGCGAAAAAATCAAAAGCTCCTGAAGGCTAGCCATAATACGTAAGTATCCCTTGGCAAGCAAATTACCGGAAAAATGGCGCAAAATGTTCGCAATGCCGTACAGGCAGATAATATCCAGTTTTTTCCGCGAAAAAATCAAAAGCTCCTGAAGGCCAGCCAAAATATGTAAGTATCCCTTGGCAAGCAAATGACCGGAAAAATGGCGCAAAATGTTCGCAATGCCCTACAGGCAGATAATATCCAGTTTTTTCCGCGAAAAAAATCAAAAGCTCCTGAAGGCCAGCCAAAATATGTAAGTACCCCTTGGCAAGCAAATGACCGGAAAAATGGCGCAAAATGTTCGCAATGCCCTACAGGTAGATAATATCCAGTTTTTTCCGCGAAAAAAACAAAAGATTCTGAAAGCCAGCCAAAATACGTAAGTATCCCTTGGCAAGCAAATGACCGGAAAAATGGCGCAAAATGTTCGCAATGCCCTACAGGCAGATAATATCCAGTTTTTTCCGCGAAAAAATCAAAAGCTCCTGAAGGCCAGCCAAAATATGTAAGTATCACTTGGCAAGCAAATGACCGGAAAAATGGCGCAAAATGTTCGCAATGCCCTACAGGCAGATAATATCCAGTTTTTTCCGCGAAAAAATCAAAAGCTCCTGAAGGCTAGCCATAATACGTAAGTATCCCTTGGCAAGCAAATGACCGGAAAAATGGCGCAAAATGTTCGCAATGCCGTACAGGCAGATAATATCCAGTTTTTTCCGCGAAAAAATCAAAAGCTCCTGAAGGCCAGCCAAAATATGTAAGTATCCCTTGGGAAGCAAATGACCGGAAAAATGGCGCAAAATGTTCGCAATGCCCTACAGGCAGATAATATCCAGTTTTTTCCGCGAAAAAAACAAAAGATTCTGAAAGCCAGCCAAAATATGTAAGTATCCCTTGGCAAGCAAATGACCGGAAAATGGCGCAAAATGTTTGCAATGCCCTACAGGCAGATAATATCCAGTTTTTTCCGCGAAAAAAACAAAAGATCCAGAAAGCCAGCCAAAATACGTAAGTATCCCTCGGCAAGCAAATGACCGGAAAAATGGCGCAAAATGTTCGCAATGCCCTACAGGCAGATAATATCCAGTTTTTTCCGCGAAAAAAACAAAAGATTCTGAAAGCCAGCCAAAATACGTAAGTATCCCTTGGCAAGCAAATGACCGGAAAAATGGCGCAAAATGTTCGCAATGCCCTACAGGCAGATAATATCCAGTTTTTTCCGCGAAAAAATCAAAAGCTCCTGAAGGCTAGCCATAATACGTAAGTATCCCTTGGCAAGCAAATGACCGGAAAAATGGCGCAAAATGTTCGCAATGCCCTACAGGCAGATAATATCCAGTTTTTCCCGCGAAAAAATCAAAAGCTCCTGAAGGCCAGCCAAAATATGTAAGTATCCCTTGGCAAGCAAATGACCGGAAAAATGGCGCAAAATGTTCGCAATGCCCTACAGGCAGATAATATCCAGTTTTTTCCGCGAAAAAATCAAAAGCTCCTGAAGGCCAGCCAAAATATGTAAGTATCCCTTGGCAAGCAAATGACCGGAAAAATGGCGCAAAATGTTCGCAATGCCCTACAGGCAGATAATATCTAGTTTTTTCCGCGAAAAAATCAAAAGCTCCTGAAGGCTAGCCATAATACGTAAGTATCCCTTGGCAAGCAAATGACCGGAAAAATGGCGCAAAATGTTCGCAATGCCCTACAGGCAGATAATATCTAGTTTTTTCCGCGAAAAAATCAAAAGCTCCTGAAGGCCAGCCAAAATATGTAAGTATCCCTTGGCAAGCAAATGACCGGAAAAATGGCGCACAATGTTCGCGATGCCCTACAGGCAGATAATATCCAGTTTTTTCCGCGAAAACATCAAAAGCTCCTGAAGGCCAGCCAAAATATGTAAGTATCCCTTGGCAAGCAAATGACCGGAAAATGGCGCAAAATGTTTGCAATGCCCTACAGGCAGATAATATCCAGTTTTTTCCGCGAAAAAATCAAAAGCTCCTGAAGGCTAGCCATAATACGTAAGTATCCCTTGGCAAGCAAATGACCGGAAAAATGGCGCAAAATGTTCGCAATGCCCTACAGGCAGATAATATCCAGTTTTTTCCGCGAAAAAATCAAAAGCTCCTGAAGGCTAGCCATAATACGTAAGTATCCCTTGGCAAGCAAATGACCGGAAAAATGGCGCAAAATGTTCGCAATGCCGTACAGGCAGATAATATCCAGTTTTTTCCGCGAAAAAATCAAAAGCTCCTGAAGGCCAGCCAAAATATGTAAGTATCCCTTGGCAAGCAAATGACCGGAAAAATGCCGCAAAATGTTCGCAATGCCCTACAGGCAGATAATATCCAGTTTTTTCCGCGAAAAAATCAAAAGCTCCTGAAGGCCAGCCAAAATATGTAAGTACCCCTTGGCAAGCAAATGACCGGAAAAATGGCGCAAAATGTTCGCAATGCCCTACAGGCAGATAATATCCAGTTTTTTCCGCGAAAAAAACAAAAGATTCTGAAAGCCAGCCAAAATACGTAAGTATCCCTTGGCAAGCAAATGACCGGAAAAATGGCGCAAAATGTTCGCAATGCCCTACAGGCAGATAATATCCAGTTTTTTCCGCGAAAAAATCAAAAGCTCCTGAAGGCCAGCCAAAATATGTAAGTATCACTTGGCAAGCAAATGACCGGAAAAATGGCGCAAAATGTTCGCAATGCCCTACAGGCAGATAATATCCAGTTTTTTCCGCGAAAAAATCAAAAGCTCCTGAAGGCTAGCCATAATACGTAAGTATCCCTTGGCAAGCAAATGACCGGAAAAATGGCGCAAAATGTTCGCAATGCCGTACAGGCAGATAATATCCAGTTTTTTCCGCGAAAAAATCAAAAGCTCCTGAAGGCCAGCCAAAATATGTAAGTATCCCTTGGGAAGCAAATGACCGGAAAAATGGCGCAAAATGTTCGCAATGCCCTACAGGCAGATAATATCCAGTTTTTTCCGCGAAAAAATCAAAAGCTCCTGAAGGCCAGCCAAAATATGTAAGTATCCCTTGGCAAGCAAATGACCGTAAAATGGCGCAAAATGTTTGCAATGCCCTACAGGCAGATAATATCCAGTTTTTTCCGCGAAAAAAACAAAAGATCCAGAAAGCCAGCCAAAATACGTAAGTATCCCTCGGCAAGCAAATGACCGGAAAAATGGCGCAAAATGTTCGCAATGCCCTACAGGCAGATAATATCCAGTTTTTTCCGCGAAAAAAACAAAAGATTCTGAAAGCCAGCCAAAATACGTAAGTATCCCTTGGCAAGCAAATGACCGGAAAAATGGCGCAAAATGTTCGCAATGCCCTACAGGCAGATAATATCCAGTTTTTTCCGCGAAAAAATCAAAAGCTCCTGAAGGCTAGCCATAATACGTAAGTATCCCTTGGCAAGCAAATGACCGGAAAAATGGCGCAAAATGTTCGCAATGCCCTACAGGCAGATAATATCCAGTTTTTCCCGCGAAAAAATCAAAAGCTCCTGAAGGCCAGCCAAAATATGTAAGTATCCCTTGGCAAGCAAATGACCGGAAAAATGGCGCAAAATGTTCGCAATGCCCTACAGGCAGATAATATCCAGTTTTTTCCGCGAAAAAATCAAAAGCTCCTGAAGGCCAGCCAAAATATGTAAGTATCCCTTGGCAAGCAAATGACCGGAAAAATGGCGCAAAATGTTCGCAATGCCCTACAGGCAGATAATATCCAGTTTTTTCCGCGAAAAAATCAAAAGCTCCTGAAGGCTAGCCATAATACGTAAGTATCCCTTGGCAAGCAAATGACCGGAAAAATGGCGCAAAATGTTCGCAATGCCATACAGGCAGATAATATCCAGTTTTTTCCGCGAAAAAATCAAAAGCTCCTGAAAGCCAGCCGAAATACGTAAGTATCCCTTGGCAAGCAAATGACCGGAAATATGACGCAAAATGTTCGCAATGCCCTACAGGCAGATAATATCTAGTTTTTTCCGCGAAAAAATCAAAAGCTCCTGAAGGCCAGCCAAAATATGTAAGTATCCCTTGGCAAGCAAATGACCGGAAAAATGGCGCACAATGTTCGCGATGCCCTACAGGCAGATAATATCCAGTTTTTTCCGCGAAAACATCAAAAGCTCCTGAAGGCCAGCCAAAATATGTAAGTATCCCTTGGCAAGCAAATGACCGGAAAATGGCGCAAAATGTTTGCAATGCCCTACAGGCAGATAATATCCAGTTTTTTCCGCGAAAAAATCAAAAGCTCCTGAAGGCTAGCCATAATACGTAAGTATCCCTTGGCAAGCAAATGACCGGAAAAATGGCGCAAAATGTTCGCAATGCCCTATAGGCAGATAATATCCAGTTTTTTCCGCGAAAAAATCAAAAGCTCCTGAAGGCTAGCCATAATACGTAAGTATCCCTTGGCAAGCAAATGACCGGAAAAATGGCGCAAAATGTTCGCAATGCCCTACAGGCAGATAATATCCAGTTTTTTCCGCGAAAAAATCAAAAGCTCCTGAAGGCTAGCCATAATACGTAAGTATCCCTTGGCAAGCAAATGACCGGAAAAATGGCGCAAAATGTTCGCAATGCCGTACAGGCAGATAATATCCAGTTTTTTCCGCGAAAAAATCAAAAGCTCCTGAAGGCCAGCCAAAATATGTAAGTATCCCTTGGCAAGCAAATGACCGGAAAAATGGCGCAAAATGTTCGCAATGCCCTACAGGCAGATAATATCCAGTTTTTTCCGCGAAAAAATCAAAAGCTCCTGAAGGCCAGCCAAAATATGTAAGTACCCCTTGGCAAGCAAATGACCGGAAAAATGGCGCAAAATGTTCGCAATGCCCTACAGGCAGATAATATCCAGTTTTTTCCGCGAAAAAATCAAAAGCTCCTGAAGGCTAGCCATAATACGTAAGTATCCCTTGGCAAGCAAATGACCGGAAAAATGGCGCAAAATGTTCGCAATGCCCTACAGGCAGATAATATATAGTTTTTTCCGCGAAAAAATCAAAAGCTCCTGAAGGCTAGCCATAATACGTAAGTATCCCTTGGCAAGCAAATGACCGGAAAAATGGCGCAAAATGTTCGCAATGCCCTACAGGCAGATAATATCCAGTTTTTTCCGCGAAAAAAACAAAAGATTCTGAAAGCCAGCCAAAATACGTAAGTATCCCTTGGCAAGCAAATGACCGGAAAAATGGCGCAAAATGTTCGCAATGCCCTACAGGCAGATAATATCCAGTTTTTTCCGCGAAAAAAACAAAAGATTCTGAAAGCCAGCCAAAATACGTAAGTATCCCTTGGCAAGCAAATGACCGGAAAATGGCGCAAAATGTTTGCAATGCCCTACAGGCAGGTAATATCCAGTTTTTTCCGCGAAAAAATCAAAAGCTCCTGAAGGCCAGCCAAAATATGTAAGTATCCCTTGGCAAGCAAATGACCGGAAAAATGGCGCAAAATGTTCGCAATGCCCTACAGGCAGATAATATCCAGTTTTTTCCGCGAAAAAATCAAAAGCTCCTGAAGGCCAGCCAAAATATGTAAGTACCCCTTGGCAAGCAAATGACCGGAAAAATGGCGCAAAATGTTCGCAATGCCCTACAGGCAGATAATATCCAGTTTTTTCCGCGAAAAAATCAAAAGCTCCTGAAGGCTAGCCATAATACGTAAGTATCCCTTGGCAAGCAAATGACCGGAAAAATGGCGCAAAATGTTCGCAATGCCGTACAGGCAGATAATATCCAGTTTTTTCCGCGAAAAAATCAAAAGCTCCTGAAGGCCAGCCAAAATATGTAAGTATCCCTTGGCAAGCAAATGACCGGAAAAATGGCGCAAAATGTTCGCAATGCCCTACAGGCAGATAATATCCAGTTTTTTCCGCGAAAAAATCAAAAGCTCCTGAAGGCCAGCCAAAATATGTAAGTACCCCTTGGCAAGCAAATGACCGGAAAAATGGCGCACAATGTTCGCAATGCCCTACAGGCAGATAATATCCAGTTTTTTCCGCGAAAAAATCAAAAGCTCCTGAAAGCCAGCCGAAATACGTAAGTATCCCTTGGCAAGCAAATGACCGGAAAAATGACGCAAAATGTTCGCAATGCCCTACAGGCAGATAATATCCAGTTTTTTCCGCGAAAAAATCAAAAGCTCCTGAAAGCCAGCCAAAATACGTAAGTATCCCTTGGCAAGCAAATGACCGGAAAAATGGCGCACAATGTTCGCAATGCCCTACAGGCAGATAATATCCAGTTTTTTCCGCGAAAACATCAAAAGCTCCTGAAGGCCAGCCAAAATATGTAAGTATCCCTTGGCAAGCAAATGACCGGAAAAATGGCGCAAAATGTTTGCAATGCCCTACAGGCAGATAATATCCAGTTTTTTCCGCGAAAAAATCAAAAGCTCCTGAAGGCTAGCCATAATACGTCAGTATCCCTTGGCAAGCAAATGACCGGAAAAATGGCGCAAAATGTTCGCAATGCCCTACAGGCAGATAATATCCAGTTTTTTCCGCGAAAAAATCAAAAGATTCTGAAAGCCAGCCAAAATACGTAAGTATCCCTTGGCAAGCAAATGACCGGAAAAATGGCGCAAAATGTTCGCAATGCCCTACAGGCAGATAATATCCAGTTTTTTCCGCGAAAAAATCAAAAGCTCCTGAAGGCTAGCCATAATACGTAAGTATCCCTTGGCAAGCAAATGACCGGAAAAATGGCGCAAAATGTTCGCAATGCCCTACAGGCAGATAATATCCAGTTTTTTCCGCGAAAAAATCAAAAGCTCCTGAAGGCTAGCCATAATACGTAAGTATCCCTTGGCAAGCAAATGACCGGAAAAATGGCGCAAAATGTTCGCAATGCCCTACAGGCAGATAATATCCAGTTTTTTCCGCGAAAAAATCAAAAGCTCCTGAAGGCTAGCCATAATACGTAAGTATCCCTTGGCAAGCAAATGACCGGAAAAATGGCGCAAAATGTTCGCAATGCCCTACAGGCAGATAATATCCAGTTTTTTCCGCGAAAAAATCAAAAGCTCCTGAAGGCTAGCCATAATACGTAAGTATCCCTTGGCAAGCAAATGACCGGAAAAATGGCGCAAAATGTTCGCAATGCCCTACAGGCAGATAATATCCAGTTTTTTCCGCGAAAAAAACAAAAGATTCTGAAAGCCAGCCAAAATACGTAAGTATCCCTTGGCAAGCAAATGACCGGAAAAATGGCGCAAAATGTTCGCAATGCCCTACAGGCAGATAATATCCAGTTTTTTCCGCGAAAAAATCAAAAGCTCCTGAAGGCTAGCCATAATACGTAAGTATCCCTTGGCAAGCAAATGACCGGAAAAATGGCGCAAAATGTTCGCAATGCCCTACAGGCAGATAATATCCAGTTTTTTCCGCGAAAAAATCAAAAGCTCCTGAAGGCTAGCCATAATACGTAAGTATCCCTTGGCAAGCAAATGACCGGAAAAATGGCGCAAAATGTTCGCAATGCCCTACAGGCAGATAATATATAGTTTTTTCCGCGAAAAAATCAAAAGCTCCTGAAGGCTAGCCATAATACGTAAGTATCCCTTGGCAAGCAAATGACCGGAAAAATGGCGCAAAATGTTCGCAATGCCCTACAGGCAGATAATATCCAGTTTTTTCCGCGAAAAAAACAAAAGATTCTGAAAGCCAGCCAAAATACGTAAGTATCCCTTGGCAAGCAAATGACCGGAAAAATGGCGCAAAATGTTCGCAATGCCCTACAGGCAGATAATATCCAGTTTTTTCCGCGAAAAAATCAAAAGCTCCTGAAGGCTAGCCATAATACGTAAGTATCCCTTGGCAAGCAAATGACCGGAAAATGGCGCAAAATGTTTGCAATGCCCTACAGGCAGATAATATCCAGTTTTTTCCGCGAAAAAATCAAAAGCTCCTGAAGGCTAGCCATAATACGTAAGTATCCCTTGGCAAGCAAATGACCGGAAAAATGGCGCAAAATGTTCGCAATGCCCTACAGGCAGATAATATCCAGTTTTTTCCGCGAAAAAATCAAAAGCTCCTGAAGGCTAGCCATAATACGTAAGTATCCCTTGGCAAGCAAATGACCGGAAAAATGTTCGCAATGCCCTACAGGCAGATAATATCCAGTTTTTTCCGCGAAAAAATCAAAAGCTCCTGAAGGCCAGCCAAAATACGTGAGTATCCCTTGGCAAGCAAATGACCTGAAAAATGGCGCGAAATGTTCGCAATGCCCTACAGGCAGATAATATCCAGTTTTTTCCACGAAAAAATCAAAAGCTCCTGAAGGCTAGCCGTAATACGTAAGTATCCCTTGGCAAGCAAATGACCGGAAAAATGGCGCAAAATGTTCGCAATGCCCTACAGGCAGATAATATCCAGTTTTTTCCGCGAAAAAATCGAAAGCTCCTGAAGGCCAGCCAAAATACGTAAGTATCCCTTGGCAAGCAAATGACCGGAAAAATGGCGCAAAATGTTCGCAATGCCCTACAGGCAGATAATATCCAGATTTTTCCGCGAAAAAATCAAAAGCTCGTGAAGGCTAGCCAAAATACGTAAGTATCCCTTGGCAAGCAAATGACCGGAAAAATGGCGCACAATGTTCGCAATGCCCTACAGGCAAATAATATCCAGTTTTTTCCGCGAAAACATCAAAAGCTCCTGAAGGCCAGCCAAAATATGTAAGTATCCCTTGGCAAGCAAATGACCGGAAAATGGCGCAAAATGTTTGCAATGCCCTACAGGCAGGTAATATCCAGTTTTTTCCGCGAAAAAATCAAAAGCTCCTGAAGGCTAGCCATAATACGTAAGTATCCCTTGGCAAGCAAATGACCGGAAAAATGGCGCAAAATGTTCGCAATGCCCTACAGGCAGATAATATCCAGTTTTTTCCGCGAAAAAATCAAAAGCTCCTGAAGGCTAGCCATAATACGTAAGTATCCCTTGGCAAGCAAATGACCGGAAAAATGACGCAAAATGTTTGCAATGCCCTACAGGCAGATAATATCTAGTTTTTTCCGCGAAAAAATCAAAAGCTCCTGAAGGCCAGCCAAAATATGTAAGTATCCCTTGGCAAGCAAATGACCGGAAAAATGGCGCAAAATGTTCGCATTGCCCTACAGGCAGATAATATCCAGTTTTTTCCGCGAAAACATCAAAAGCTCCTGAAGGCCTGCCAAAATATGTAAGTATCCCTTGGCAAGCAAATGACCGGAAAATGGCGCAAAATGTTTGCAATGCCCTACAGGCAGATAATATCCAGTTTTTTCCGCGAAAAAATCAAAAGCTCCTGAAGGCTAGCCATAATACGTAAGTATCCCTTGGCAAGCAAATGACCGGAAACATGGCGCAAAATGTTCGCAATGCCCTACAGGCAGATAATATCCAGTTTTTTCCGCGAAAAAATCAAAAGCTCCTGAAGGCTAGCCATAATACGTAAGTATCCCTTGGCAAGCAAATGACCGGAAAAATGGCGCAAAATGTTCGCAATGCCCTACAGGCAGATAATATCCAGTTTTTTCCGCGAAAAAATCAAAAGCTCCTGAAGGCCAGCCAAAATATGTTAGTACCCCTTGGCAAGCAAATGACCGGAAAAATGGCGCAAAATGTTCGCAATGCCCTACAGGCAGATAATATCCAGTTTTTTCCGCGAAAAAAACAAAAGATTCTGAAAGCCAGCCAAAATACGTAAGTATCCCTTGGCAAGCAAATGACCGGAAAAATGGCGCAAAATGTTCGCAATGCCCTACAGGCAGATAATATCCAGTTTTTTCCGCGAAAAAATCAAAAGCTCCTGAAGGCTAGCCATAATACGTAAGTATCCCTTGGCAAGCAAATGACCGGAAAAATGGCGCAAAATGTTTGCAATGCCCTACAGGCAGATAATATCCAGTTTTTTCCGCGAAAAAATCAAAAGCTCCTGAAGGCTAGCCATAATACGTAAGTATCCCTTGGCAAGCAAATGACCGGAAAAATGGCGCAAAATGTTCGCAATGCCCTACAGGCAGATAATATCCAGTTTTTTCCGCGAAAAAATCAAAAGCTCCTGAAGGCCAGCCAAAATATGTAAGTAGACCTTGGCAAGCAAATGACCGGAAAAATGGCGCAAAATGTTCGCAATGCCCTACAGGCAGATAATATCCAGTTTTTTCCGCGAAAAAAACAAAAGATTCTGAAAGCCAGCCAAAATACGTAAGTATCCCTTGGCAAGCAAATGACCGGAAAAATGGCGCAAAATGTTCGCAATGCCCTACAGGCAGATAATATCCAGTTTTTTCCGCGAAAAAATCAAAAGCTCCTGAAGGCCAGCCAAAATACGTAAGTATCCCTTGGCAAGCAAATGACCGGAAAAATGGCGCAAAATGTTCGCAATGCCCTACAGGCAGATAATATCCAGTTTTTTCCGCGAAAAAATCAAAAGCTCCTGAAGGCCAGCCAAAATATGTAAGTATCCCTTGGCAAGCAAATGACCGGAAAAATGGCGCAAAATGTTCGCAATGCCCTACAGGCAGATAATATCCAGTTTTTTCCGCGAAAAAATCAAAAGCTCCTGAAGGCCAGCCAAAATATGTAAGTATCCCTTGGCAAGCAAATGACCGGAAAATGGCGCAAAATGTTTGCAATGCCCTACAGGCAGATAATATCCAGTTTTTTCCGCGAAAAAAACAAAAGATCCAGAAAGCCAGCCAAAATACGTAAGTATCCCTCGGCAAGCAAATGACCGGAAAAATGGCGCAAAATGTTCGCAATGCCCTACAGGCAGATAATATCCAGTTTTTTCCGCGAAAAAAACAAAAGATTCTGAAAGCCAGCCAAAATACGTAAGTATCCCTTGGCAAGCAAATGATCGGAAAAATGGCGCAAAATGTTCGCAATGCCCTACAGGCAGATAATATCCAGTTTTTTCCGCGAAAAAATCAAAAGCTCCTGAAGGCTAGCCATAATACGTAAGTATCCCTTGGCAAGCAAATGACCGGAAAAATGGCGCAAAATGTTCGCAATGCTCTACAGGCAGATAATATCCAGTTTTTTCCGCGAAAAAATCAAAAGCTCCTGAAGGCTAGCCATAATACGTAAGTATCCCTTGGCAAGCAAATGACCGGAAAAATGGCGCAAAATGTTCGCAATGCCGTACAGGCAGATAATATCCAGTTTTTTCCGCGAAAAAATCAAAAGCTCCTGAAGGCCAGCCAAAATATGTAAGTATCCCTTGGCAAGCAAATGACCGGAAAAAATGGCGCAAAATGTTCGCAATGCCCTACAGGCAGATAATATCCAGTTTTTTCCGCGAAAAAATCAAAAGCTCCTGAAGGCCAGCCAAAATATGTAAGTACCCCTTGGCAAGCAAATGACCGGAAAAATGGCGCAAAATGTTCGCAATGCCCTACAGGCAGATAATATCCAGTTTTTTCCGCGAAAAAAACAAAAGATTCTGAAAGCCAGCCAAAATACGTAAGTATCCCTTGGCAAGCAAATGACCGGAAAATGGCGCAAAATGTTTGCAATGCCCTACAGGCAGGTAATATCCAGTTTTTTCCGCGAAAAAATCAAAAGCTCCTGAAGGCTAGCCATAATACGTAAGTATCCCTTGGCAAGCAAATGACCGGAAAAATGGCGCAAAATGTTCGCAATGCCCTACAGGCAGATAATATCCAGTTTTTTCGCGAAAAAATCAAAAGCTCCTGAAGGCTAGCCATAATACGTAAGTATCCCTTGGCAAGCAAATGACCGGAAAAATGGCGCAAAATGTTTGCAATGCCCTACAGGCAGATAATATCTAGTTTTTTCCGCGAAAAAATCAAAAGCTCCTGAAGGCCAGCCAAAATATGTAAGTATTCCTTGGCAAGCAAATGACCGGAAAAATGGCGCAAAATGTTCGCATTGCCCTACAGGCAGATAATATCCAGTTTTTTCCGCGAAAACATCAAAAGCTCCTGAAGGCCAGCCAAAATATGTAAGTATCCCTTGGCAAGCAAATGACCGGAAAATGGCGCAAAATGTTTGCAATGCCCTACAGGCAGATAATATCCAGTTTTTTCCGCGAAAAAATCAAAAGCTCCTGAAGGCTAGCCATAATACGTAAGTATCCCTTGGCAAGCAAATGACCGGAAAAATGGCGCAAAATGTTCGCAATGCCCTACAGGCAGATAATATCCAGTTTTTTCCGCGAAAAAATCAAAAGCTCCTGAAGGCCAGCCAAAATATGTAAGTACCCCTTGGCAAGCAAATGACCGGAAAAATGGCGCAAAATGTTCGCAATGCCCTACAGGCAGATAATATCTAGTTTTTTCCGCGAAAAAAACAAAAGATTCTGAAAGCCAGCCAAAATACGTAAGTATCCCTTGGCAAGCAAATGACCGGAAAAATGGCGCAAAATGTTCGCAATGCCCTACAGGCAGATAATATCCAGTTTTTTCCGCGAAAAAATCAAAAGCTCCTGAAGGCCAGCCAAAATATGTAAGTATCACTTGGCAAGCAAATGACCGGAAAAATGGCGCAAAATGTTCGCAATGCCCTACAGGCAGATAATATCCAGTTTTTTCCGCGAAAAAATCAAAAGCTCCTGAAGGCTAGCCATAATACGTAAGTATCCCTTGGCAAGCAAATGACCGGAAAAATGGCGCAAAATGTTCGCAATGCCCTACAGGCAGATAATATCCAGTTTTTTCCGCGAAAAAATCAAAAGCTCCTGAAGGCCAGCCAAAATATGTAAGTATCCCTTGGCAAGCAAATGACCGGAAAAATGGCGCAAAATGTTCGCAATGCCCTACAGGCAGATAATATCCAGTTTTTTCCGCGAAAAAATCAAAAGCTCCTGAAGGCCAGCCAAAATATGTAAGTATCCCTTGGCAAGCAAATGACCGGAAAATGGCGCAAAATGTTTGCAATGCCCTACAGGCAGATAATATCCAGTTTTTTCCGCGAAAAAAACAAAAGATCCAGAAAGCCAGCCAAAATACGTAAGTATCCCTCGGCAAGCAAATGACCGGAAAAATGGCGCAAAATGTTCGCAATGCCCTACAGGCAGATAATATCCAGTTTTTTCCGCGAAAAAAACAAAAGATTCTGAAAGCCAGCCAAAATACGTAAGTATCCCTTGGCAAGCAAATGACCGGAAAAATGGCGCAAAATGTTCGCAATGCCCTACAGGCAGATAATATCCAGTTTTTTCCGCGAAAAAATCAAAAGCTCCTGAAGGCTAGCCATAATACGTAAGTATCCCTTGGCAAGCAAATGACCGGAAAAATGGCGCAAAATGTTCGCAATGCTCTACAGGCAGATAATATCCAGTTTTTTCCGCGAAAAAATCAAAAGCTCCTGAAGGCTAGCCATAATACGTAAGTATCCCTTGGCAAGCAAATGACCGGAAAAATGGCGCAAAATGTTCGCAATGCCGTACAGGCAGATAATATCCAGTTTTTTCCGCGAAAAAATCAAAAGCTCCTGAAGGCCAGCCAAAATATGTAAGTATCCCTTGGCAAGCAAATGACCGGAAAAAATGGCGCAAAATGTTCGCAATGCCCTACAGGCAGATAATATCCAGTTTTTTCCGCGAAAAAATCAAAAGCTCCTGAAGGCCAGCCAAAATATGTAAGTACCCCTTGGCAAGCAAATGACCGGAAAAATGGCGCAAAATGTTCGCAATGCCCTACAGGCAGATAATATCCAGTTTTTTCCGCGAAAAAAACAAAAGATTCTGAAAGCCAGCCAAAATACGTAAGTATCCCTTGGCAAGCAAATGACCGGAAAAATGGCGCAAAATGTTCGCAATGCCATACAGGCAGATAATATCCAGTTTTTTCCGCGAAAAAAACAAAAGCTCCTGAAAGCCAGCCGAAATACGTAAGAATCCCTTGGCAAGCAAATGACCGGAAAAATGACGCAAAATGTTCGCAATGCCCTACAGGCAGATAATATCCAGTTTTTTCCGCGAAAAAATCAAAAGCTCCTGAAAGCCAGTCAAAATACGTAAGTATCCCTTGGCAAGCAAATGACCGGAAAAATGGCACACAATGTTCGCAATGCCCTACAGGCAGATAATATCCAGTTTTTTCCGCGAAAACATCAAAAGCTCCTGAAGGCCAGCCAAAATATGTAAGTATCCCTTGGCAAGCAAATGACCGGAAAAATGGCGCAAAATGTTTGCAATGCCCTACAGGCAGATAATATCCAGTTTTTTCCGCGAAAAAATCAAAAGCTCCTGAAGGCTAGCCATAATACGTAAGTATCCCTTGGCAAGCAAATGACCGGAAAAATGGCGCAAAATGTTCGCAATGCCCTACAGGCAGATAATATCCAGTTTTTTCCGCGAAAAAATCAAAAGCTCCTGAAGGCCAGCCAAAATACGTGAGTATCCCTTGGCAAGCAAATGACCGGAAAAATGGCGCGAAATGTTCGCAATGCCCTACAGGCAGATAATATCCAGTTTTTTCCGCGAAAAAATCAAAAGCTCCTGAAGGCTAGCCGTAATACGTAAGTATCCCTTGGCAAGCAAATGACCGGAAAAATGGCGCAAAATGTTCGCAATGCCCTACAGGCAGATAATATCCAGTTTTTTCCGCGAAAAAATCGAAAGCTCCTGAAGGCCAGCCAAAATACGTAAGTATCCCTTGGCAAGCAAATGACCGGAAAAATGGCGCAAAATGTTCGCAATGCCCTACAGGCAGATAATATCCAGTTTTTTCCGCGAAAAAATCAAAAGCTCGTGAAGGCTAGCCAAAATACGTAAGTATCCCTTGGCAAGCAAATGACCGGAAAAATGGCGCACAATGTTCGCAATGCCCTACAGGCAAATAATATCCAGTTTTTTCCGCGAAAACATCAAAAGCTCCTGAAGGCCAGCCAAAATATGTAAGTATCCCTTGGCAAGCAAATGACCGGAAAATGGCGCAAAATGTTTGCAATGCCCTACAGGCAGGTAATATCCAGTTTTTTCCGCGAAAAAATCAAAAGCTCCTGAAGGCTAGCCATAATACGTAAGTATCCCTTGGCAAGCAAATGACCGGAAAAATGGCGCAAAATGTTCGCAATGCCCTACAGGCAGATAATATCCAGTTTTTTCCGCGAAAAAATCAAAAGCTCCTGAAGGCTAGCCATAATACGTAAGTATCCCTTGGCAAGCAAATGACCGGAAAAATGGCGCAAAATGTTTGCAATGCCCTACAGACAGATAATATCTAGTTTTTTCCGCGAAAAAATCAAAAGCTCCTGAAGGCCAGCCAAAATATGTAAGTATCCCTTGGCAAGCAAATGACCGGAAAAATGGCGCAAAATGTTCGCATTGCCCTACAGGGAGATAATATCCAGTTTTTTCCGCGAAAACATCAAAAGCTCCTGAAGGCCAGCCAAAATATGTAAGTATCCCTTGGCAAGCAAATGACCGGAAAATGGCGCAAAATGTTTGCAATGCCCTACAGGCAGATAATATCCAGTTTTTTCCGCGAAAAAATCAAAAGCTCCTGAAGGCTAGCCATAATACGTAAGTATCCCTTGGCAAGCAAATGACCGGAAAAATGGCGCAAAATGTTCGCAATGCCCTACAGGCAGATAATATCCAGTTTTTTCCGCGAAAAAATCAAAAGCTCCTGAAGGCCAGCCAAAATATGTAAGTATCCCTTGGCAAGCAAATGACCGGAAAAATGGCGCAAAATGTTCGCAATGCCCTACAGGCAGATAATATCCAGTTTTTTCCGCGAAAAAATCAAAAGCTCCTGAAGGCCAGCCAAAATATGTAAGTATCCCTTGGCAAGCAAATGACCGGAAAATGGCGCAAAATGTTTGCAATGCCCTACAGGCAGATAATATCCAGTTTTTTCCGCGAAAAAATCAAAAGCTCCTGAAGGCCAGCCAAAATATGTAAGTATCACTTGGCAAGCAAATGACCGGAAAAATGGCGCAAAATGTTCGCAATGCCCTACAGCCAGATAATATCCAGTTTTTTCCGCGAAAAAATCAAAAGCTCCTGAAGGCTAGCCATAATACGTAAGTATCCCTTGGCAAGCAAATGACCGGAAAAATGGCGCAAAATGTTCGCAATGCCCTAAAGGCAGATAATATCCAGTTTTTTCCGCGAAAAAATCACAAGCTCCTGAAGGCTAGCCATAATACGTAAGTATCCCTTGGCAAGCAAATGACCGGAAAAATGGCGCAAAATGTTCGCAATGCCCTACAGGCAGATAATATCCAGTTTTTTCCGCGAAAAAATCAAAAGCTCCTGAAGGCCAGCCAAAATATGTAAGTATCCCTTGGCAAGCAAATGACCGGAAAAATGGCGCAAAATGTTCGCAATGCCCTACAGGCAGATAATATCCAGTTTTTTCCGCGAAAAAATCAAAAGCTCCTGAAGGCCAGCCAAAATACGTAAGTATCCCTCGGCAAGCAAATGACCGGAAAAATGGCGCAAAATGTTCGCAATGCCCTACAGGCAGATAATATCCAGTTTTTTCCGCGAAAAAAACAAAAGATTCTGAAAGCCAGCCAAAATACGTAAGTATCCCTTGGCAAGCAAATGACCGGAAAAATGGCGCAAAATGTTCGCAATGCCCTACAGGCAGATAATATCCAGTTTTTTCCGCGAAAAAATCAAAAGCTCCTGAAGGCTAGCCATAATACGTAAGTATCCCTTGGCAAGCAAATGACCGGAAAAATGGCGCAAAATGTTCGCAATGCCCTACAGGCAGATAATATCCAGTTTTTTCCGCGAAAAAATCAAAAGCTCCTGAAGGCCAGCCAAAATACGTAAGTATCCCTCGGCAAGCAAATGACCGGAAAAATGGCGCAAAATGTTCGCAATGCCCTACAGGCAGATAATATCCAGTTTTTTCCGCGAAAAAAACAAAAGATTCTGAAAGCCAGCCAAAATACGTAAGTATCCCTTGGCAAGCAAATGACCGGAAAATGGCGCAAAATGTTTGCAATGCCCTACAGGCAGATAATATCCAGTTTTTTCCGCGAAAAAATCAAAAGCTCCTGAAGGCCAGCCAAAATATGTAAGTATCACTTGGCAAGCAAATGACCGGAAAAATGGCGCAAAATGTTCGCAATGCCCTACAGCCAGATAATATCCAGTTTTTTCCGCGAAAAAATCAAAAGCTCCTGAAGGCTAGCCATAATACGTAAGTATCCCTTGGCAAGCAAATGACCGGAAAAATGGCGCAAAATGTTCGCAATGCCCTACAGGCAGATAATATCCAGTTTTTTCCGCGAAAAAATCAAAAGCTCCTGAAGGCTAGCCATAATACGTAAGTATCCCTTGGCAAGCAAATGACCGGAAAAATGGCGCAAAATGTTCGCAATGCCCTACAGGCAGATAATATCCAGTTTTTTCCGCGAAAAAATCAAAAGCTCCTGAAGGCTAGCCATAATACGTAAGTATCCCTTGGCAAGCAAATGACCGGAAAAATGGCGCAAAATGTTCGCAATGCCCTACAGGCAGATAATATCCAGTTTTTTCCGCGAAAAAATCAAAAGCTCCTGAAGGCCAGCCAAAATACGTAAGTATCCCTCGGCAAGCAAATGACCGGAAAAATGGCGCAAAATGTTCGCAATGCCCTACAGGCAGATAATATCCAGTTTTTTCCGCGAAAAAAACAAAAGATTCTGAAAGCCAGCCAAAATACGTAAGTATCCCTTGGCAAGCAAATGACCGGAAAATGGCGCAAAATGTTTGCAATGCCCTACAGGCAGATAATATCCAGTTTTTTCCGCGAAAAAATCAAAAGCTCCTGAAGGCCAGCCAAAATACGTAAGTATCCCTCGGCAAGCAAATGACCGGAAAAATGGCGCAAAATGTTCGCAATGCCCTACAGGCAGATAATATCCAGTTTTTTCCGCGAAAAAATCAAAAGCTCCTGAAGGCTAGCCATAATACGTAAGTATCCCTTGGCAAGCAAATGACCGGAAAATGGCGCAAAATGTTTGCAATGCCCTACAGGCAGATAATATCCAGTTTTTTCCGCGAAAAAATCAAAAGCTCCTGAAGGCCAGCCAAAATATGTAAGTATCACTTGGCAAGCAAATGACCGGAAAAATGGCGCAAAATGTTCGCAATGCCCTACAGCCAGATAATATCCAGTTTTTTCCGCGAAAAAATCAAAAGCTCCTGAAGGCTAGCCATAATACGTAAGTATCCCTTGGCAAGCAAATGACCGGAAAAATGGCGCAAAATGTTCGCAATGCCCTACAGGCAGATAATATCCAGTTTTTTCCGCGAAAAAATCAAAAGCTCCTGAAGGCTAGCCATAATACGTAAGTATCCCTTGGCAAGCAAATGACCGGAAAAATGGCGCAAAATGTTCGCAATGCCCTACAGGCAGATAATATCCAGTTTTTTCCGCGAAAAAATCAAAAGCTCCTGAAGGCCAGCCAAAATATGTAAGTATCCCTTGGCAAGCAAATGACCGGAAAAATGGCGCAAAATGTTCGCAATGCCCTACAGGCAGATAATATCCAGTTTTTTCCGCGAAAAAATCAAAAGCTCCTGAAGGCCAGCCAAAATATGTAAGTATCCCTTGGCAAGCAAATGACCGGAAAATGGCGCAAAATGTTTGCAATGCCCTACAGGCAGATAATATCCAGTTTTTTCCGCGAAAAAATCAAAAGCTCCTGAAGGCCAGCCAAAATACGTAAGTATCCCTCGGCAAGCAAATGACCGGAAAAATGGCGCAAAATGTTCGCAATGCCCTACAGGCAGATAATATCCAGTTTTTTCCGCGAAAAAAACAAAAGATTCTGAAAGCCAGCCAAAATACGTAAGTATCCCTTGGCAAGCAAATGACCGGAAAAATGGCGCAAAATGTTCGCAATGCCCTACAGGCAGATAATATCCAGTTTTTTCCGCGAAAAAATCAAAAGCTCCTGAAGGCTAGCCATAATACGTAAGTATCCCTTGGCAAGCAAATGACCGGAAAAATGGCGCAAAATGTTCGCAATGCCCTACAGGCAGATAATATCCAGTTTTTCCCGCGAAAAAATCAAAAGCTCCTGAAGGCCAGCCAAAATATGTAAGTATCCCTTGGCAAGCAAATGACCGGAAAAATGGCGCAAAATGTTCGCAATGCCCTACAGGCAGATAATATCCAGTTTTTTCCGCGAAAAAATCAAAAGCTCCTGAAGGCCAGCCAAAATACGTAAGTATCCCTTGGCAAGCAAATGACCGGAAAAATGGCGCAAAATGTTCGCAATGCCCTACAGGCAGATAATATCCAGTTTTTTCCGCGAAAAAATCAAAAGCTCCTGAAGGCTAGCCAAAATACGTAAGTATCCCTTGGCAAGCAAATGACCGGAAAAATGGCGCAAAATGTTCGCAATGCCCTACAGGCAGATAATATCCAGTTTTTTCCGCGAAAAAATCAAAAGCTCCTGAAAGCCAGCCGAAATACGTAAGTATCCCTTGGCAAGCAAATGACCGGAAATATGACGCAAAATGTTCGCAATGCCCTACAGGCAGATAATATCTAGTTTTTTCCGCGAAAAAATCAAAAGCTCCTGAAGGCCAGCCAAAATATGTAAGTATCCCTTGGCAAGCAAATGACCGGAAAAATGGCGCACAATGTTCGCGATGCCCTACAGGCAGATAATATCCAGTTTTTTCCGCGAAAACATCAAAAGCTCCTGAAGGCCAGCCAAAATATGTAAGTATCCCTTGGCAAGCAAATGACCGGAAAATGGCGCAAAATGTTTGCAATGCCCTACAGGCAGATAATATCCAGTTTTTTCCGCGAAAACATCAAAAGCTCCTGAAGGCCAGCCAAAATACGTAAATATCCCTCGGCAAGCAAATGACCGGAAAAATGGCGCAAAATGTTCGCAATGACCTACCGGCAGATAATATCCAGTTTTTTCCGCGAAAAAAACAAAAGATTCTGAAAGCCAGCGAAAATACGTAAGTATCCCTTGGCAAGCAAATGACCGGAAAATGGCGCAAAATGTTTGCAATGCCCTACAGGCAGGTAATATCCAGTTTTTTCCGCGAAAAAATCAAAAGCTCCTGAAGGCTAGCCATAATACGTAAGTATCCCTTGGCAAGCAAATGACCGGAAAAATGGCGCAAAATGTTCGCAATGCCCTACAGGCAGATAATATCCAGTTTTTTCGCGAAAAAATCAAAAGCTCCTGAAGGCTAGCCATAATACGTAAGTATCCCTTGGCAAGCAAATGACCGGAAAAATGGCGCAAAATGTTTGCAATGCCCTACAGGCAGATAATATCTAGTTTTTTCCGCGAAAAAATCAAAAGCTCCTGAAGGCCAGCCAAAATATGTAAGTATTCCTTGGCAAGCAAATGACCGGAAAAATGGCGCAAAATGTTCGCATTGCCCTACAGGCAGATAATATCCAGTTTTTTCCGCGAAAACATCAAAAGCTCCTGAAGGCCAGCCAAAATATGTAAGTATCCCTTGGCAAGCAAATGACCGGAAAATGGCGCAAAATGTTTGCAATGCCCTACAGGCAGATAATATCCAGTTTTTTCCGCGAAAAAATCAAAAGCTCCTGAAGGCTAGCCATAATACGTAAGTATCCCTTGGCAAGCAAATGACCGGAAAAATGGCGCAAAATGTTCGCAATGCCCTACAGGCAGATAATATCCAGTTTTTCCCGCGAAAAAATCAAAAGCTCCTGAAGGCTAGCCATAATACGTAAGTATCCCTTGGCAAGCAAATGACCGGAAAAATGGCGCAAAATGTTCGCAATGCCCTACAGGCATATAATATCCAGTTTTTTCCGCGAAAAAATCAAAAGCTCCTGAAGGCCAGCCAAAATATGTAAGTACCCCTTGGCAAGCAAATGACCGGAAAAATGGCGCAAAATGTTCGCAATGCCCTACAGGCAGATAATATCCAGTTTTTTCCGCGAAAAAAACAAAAGATTCTGAAAGCCAGCCAAAATACGTAAGTATCCCTTGGCAAGCAAATGACTGGAAAAATGGCGCAAAATGTTCGCAATGCCCTACAGGCAGATAATATCCAGTTTTTTCCGCGAAAAAATCAAAAGCTCCTGAAGGCCAGCCAAAATATGTAAGTACCCCTTGGCAAGCAAATGACCGGAAAAATGGCGCAAAATGTTCGCAATGCCCTACAGGCAGATAATATCCAGTTTTTTCCGCGAAAAAAACAAAAGATTCTGAAAGCCAGCCAAAATACGTAAGTATCCCTTGGCAAGCAAATGACCGGAAAAATGGCGCAAAATGTTCGCAATGCCCTACAGGCAGATAATATCCAGTTTTTTCCGCGAAAAAATCAAAAGCTCCTGAAGGCCAGCCAAAATATGTAAGTATCCCTTGGCAAGCAAATGACCGGAAAAATGGCGCAAAATGTTCGCAATGCCCTACAGGCAGATAATATCCAGTTTTTTCCGCGAAAAAATCAAAAGCTCCTGAAGGCCAGCCAAAATATGTAAGTATCCCTTGGCAAGCAAATGACCGGAAAATGGCGCAAAATGTTTGCAATGCCCTACAGGCAGATAATATCCAGTTTTTTCCGCGAAAAAAACAAAAGATCCAGAAAGCCAGCCATAATACGTAAGTATCCCTCGGCAAGCAAATGACCGGAAAAATGGCGCAAAATGTTCGCAATGCCCTACAGGCAGATAATATCCAGTTTTTTCCGCGAAAAAAACAAAAGATTCTGAAAGCCAGCCAAAATACGTAAGTATCCCTTGGCAAGCAAATGACCGGAAAAATGGCGCAAAATGTTCGCAATGCCCTACAGGCAGATAATATCCAGTTTTTTCCGCGAAAAAATCAAAAGCTCCTGAAGGCTAGCCATAATACGTAAGTATCCCTTGGCAAGCAAATGACCGGAAAAATGGCGCAAAATGTTCGCAATGCCCTACAGGCAGATAATATCCAGTTTTTCCCGCGAAAAAATCAAAAGCTCCTGAAGGCCAGCCAAAATATGTAAGTATCCCTTGGCAAGCAAATGACCGGAAAAATGGCGCAAAATGTTCGCAATGCCCTACAGGCAGATAATATCCAGTTTTTTCCGCGAAAAAATCAAAAGCTCCTGAAGGCCAGCCAAAATACGTAAGTATCCCTTGGCAAGCAAATGACCGGAAAAATGGCGCAAAATGTTCGCAATGCCCTACAGGCAGATAATATCCAGTTTTTTCCGCGAAAAAATCAAAAGCTCCTGAAGGCCAGCCATAATACGTAAGTATCCCTTGGCAAGCAAATGACCGGAAAAATGGCGCAAAATGTTCGCAATGCCCTACAGGCAGATAATATCCAGTTTTTTCCGCGAAAAAATCAAAAGCTCCTGAAAGCCAGCCGAAATACGTAAGTATCCCTTGGCAAGCAAATGACCGGAAATATGACGCAAAATGTTCGCAATGCCCTACAGGCAGATAATATCTAGTTTTTTCCGCGAAAAAATCAAAAGCTCCTGAAGGCCAGCCAAAATATGTAAGTATCCCTTGGCAAGCAAATGACCGGAAAAATGGCGCACAATGTTCGCGATGCCCTACAGGCAGATAATATCCAGTTTTTTCCGCGAAAACATCAAAAGCTCCTGAAGGCCAGCCAAAATATGTAAGTATCCCTTGGCAAGCAAATGACCGGAAAATGGCGCAAAATGTTTGCAATGCCCCACAGGCAGATAATATCCAGTTTTTTCCGCGAAAAAATCAAAAGCTCCTGAAGGCTAGCCATAATACGTAAGTATCCCTTGGCAAGCAAATGACCGGAAAAATGGCGCAAAATGTTCGCAATGCCCTATAGGCAGATAATATCCAGTTTTTTCCGCGAAAAAATCAAAAGCTCCTGAAGGCTAGCCATAATACGTAAGTATCCCTTGGCAAGCAAATGACCGGAAAAATGGCGCAAAATGTTCGCAATGACCTACAGGCAGATAATATATAGTTTTTTCCGCGAAAAAATCAAAAGCTCCTGAAGGCTAGCCATAATACGTAAGTATCCCTTGGCAAGCAAATGACCGGAAAAATGGCGCAAAATGTTCGCAATGCCCTACAGGCAGATAATATCCAGTTTTTTCCGCGAAAAAAACAAAAGATTCTGAAAGCCAGCCAAAATACGTAAGTATCCCTTGGCAAGCAAATGACCGGAAAAATGGCGCAAAATGTTCGCAATGCCCTACAGGCAGATAATATCCAGTTTTTTCCGCGAAAAAAACAAAAGATTCTGAAAGCCAGCCAAAATACGTAAGTATCCCTTGGCAAGCAAATGACCGGAAAATGGCGCAAAATGTTTGCAATGCCCTACAGGCAGATAATATCCAGTTTTTTCCGCGAAAAAATCAAAAGCTCCTGAAGGCTAGCCATAATACGTAAGTATCCCTTGGCAAGCAAATGACCGGAAAAATGGCGCAAAATGTTCGCAATGCCCTACAGGCAGATAATATCCAGTTTTTTCCGCGAAAAAATCAAAAGCTCCTGAAGGCTAGCCATAATACGTAAGTATCCCTTGGCAAGCAAATGACCGGAAAAATGGCGCAAAATGTTCGCAATGCCGTACAGGCAGATAATATCCAGTTTTTTCAGCGAAAAAATCAAAAGCTCCTGAAGGCCAGCCAAAATATGTAAGTATCCCTTGGCAAGCAAATGACCGGAAAAATGGCGCAAAATGTTCGCAATGCCCTACAGGCAGATAATATCCAGTTTTTTCCGCGAAAAAATCAAAAGCTCCTGAAGGCTAGCCATAATACGTAAGTATCCCTTGGCAAGCAAATGACCGGAAAAATGGCGCAAAATGTTCGCAATGCCATACAGGCAGATAATATCCAGTTTTTTCCGCGAAAAAATCAAAAGCTCCTGAAAGCCAGCCAAAATACGTAAGTATCCCTTGGCAAGCAAATGACCGGAAAAAAGACGCAAAATGTTCGCAATGCCCTACAGGCAGATAATATCCAGTTTTTTCCGCGAAAAAATCAAAAGCTCCTGAAAGCCAGCCAAAATACGTAAGTATCCCTTGGCAAGCAAATGACCGGAAAAATGGCGCACAATGTTCGCAATGCCCTACAGGCAGATAATATCCAGTTTTTTCCGCGAAAACATCAAAAGCTCCTGAAGGCCAGCCAAAATATGTAAGTATCCCTTGGCAAGCAAATGACCGAAAAAATGGCGCAAAATGTTTGCAATGCCCTACAGGCAGATAATATCCAGTTTTTTCCGCGAAAAAATCAAAAGCTCCTGAAGGCTAGCCATAATACGTCAGTATCCCTTGGCAAGCAAATGACCGGAAAAATGGCGCAAAATGTTCGCAATGCCCTACAGGCAGATAATATCCAGTTTTTTCCGCGAAAAAATCAAAAGCTCCTGAAGGCCAGCCAAAATACGTAAGTATCCCTTGGCAAGCAAATGACCGGAAAAATGGCGTAAAATTTTCGCAATGCCCTACAGGCAGATAATATCCAGTTTTTTCCGCGAAAAAATAAAAAGCTCCTGAAGGCCAGCCAAAATACGTAAGTATCCCTTGGCAAGCAAATGACCGGAAAAATGGCGCAAAATGTTCGCAATGCCCTACAGGCAGATAATATCCAGTTTTTTCCGCGAAAAAAACAAAAGATTCTGAAAGCCAGCCAAAATACGTAAGTATCCCTTGGCAAGCAAATGACCGGAAAAATGGCGCAAAATGTTCGCAATGCCCTACAGGCAGATAATATCCAGTTTTTTCCGCGAAAAAATCAAAAGCTCCTGAAGGCTAGCCATAATACGTAAGTATCCCTTGGCAAGCAAATGACCGGAAAAATGGCGCAAAATGTTCGCAATGCCCTACAGGCAGATAATATCCAGTTTTTTCCGCGAAAAAATCAAAAGCTCCTGAAGGCTAGCCATAATACGTAAGTATCCCTTGGCAAGCAAATGACCGGAAAAATGGCGCAAAATGTTCGCAATGCCCTACAGGCAGATAATATATAGTTTTTTCCGCGAAAAAATCAAAAGCTCCTGAAGGCTAGCCATAATACGTAAGTATCCCTTGGCAAGCAAATGACCGGAAAAATGGCGCAAAATGTTCGCAATGCCCTACAGGCAGATAATATCCAGTTTTTTCCGCGAAAAAAACAAAAGATTCTGAAAGCCAGCCAAAATACGTAAGTATCCCTTGGCAAGCAAATGACCGGAAAAATGGCGCAAAATGTTCGCAATGCCCTACAGGCAGATAATATCCAGTTTTTTCCGCGAAAAAATCAAAAGCTCCTGAAGGCTAGCCATAATACGTAAGTATCCCTTGGCAAGCAAATGACCGGAAAATGGCGCAAAATGTTTGCAATGCCCTACAGGCAGATAATATCCAGTTTTTTCCGCGAAAAAATCAAAAGCTCCTGAAGGCTAGCCATAATACGTAAGTATCCCTTGGCAAGCAAATGACCGGAAAAATGGCGCAAAATGTTCGCAATGCCCTACAGGCAGATAATATCCAGTTTTTTCCGCGAAAAAATCAAAAGCTCCAGAAGGCTAGCCATAATACGTAAGTATCCCTTGGCAAGCAAATGACCGGAAAAATGGCGCAAAATGTTCGCAATGCCGTACAGGCAGATAATATCCAGTTTTTTCCGCGAAAAAATCAAAAGCTCCTGAAGGCCAGCCAAAATATGTAAGTATCCCTTGGCAAGCAAATGACCGGAAAAATGGCGCAAAATGTTCGGAATGCCCTACAGGCAGATAATATCCAGTTTTTTCCGCGACAAAAGCTCCTGAAGGCCAGCCAAAATATGTAAGTACCCCTTGGCAAGCAAATGACCGGAAAAATGGCGCAAAATGTTCGCAATGCCCTACAGGCAGATAATATCCAGTTTTTTCCGCGAAAAAAACAAAAGATTCTGAAAGCCAGCCAAAATACGTAAGTATCCCTTGGCAAGCAAATGACCGGAAAAATTGCGCAAAATGTTCGCAATGCCCTACAGGCAGATAATATCCAGTTTTTTCCGCGAAAAAATCAAAAGCTCCTGAAAGCCAGCCGAAATACGTAAGAATCCCTTGGCAAGCAAATGACCGGAAAAATGACGCAAAATGTTCGCAATGCCCTACAGGCAGATAATATCCAGTTTTTTCCGCGAAAAAATCAAAAGCTCCTGAAAGCCAGTCAAAATACGTAAGTATCCCTTGGCAATCAAATGACCGGAAAAATGGCGCACAATGTTCGCAATGCCCTACAGGCAGATAATATCCAGTTTTTTCCGCGAAAACATCAAAAGCTCCTGAAGGCCAGCCAAAATATGTAAGTATCCCTTGGCAAGCAAATGACCGGAAAAATGGCGCAAAATGTTTGCAATGCCCTACAGGCAGATAATATCCAGTTTTTTCCGCGAAAAAATCAAAAGCTCCTGAAGGCTAGCCATAATACGTAAGTATCCCTTGGCAAGCAAATGACCGGAAAAATGGCGCAAAATGTTCGCAATGCCCTACAGGCAGATAATATCCAGTTTTTTCCGCGAAAAAATCAAAAGCTCCTGAAGGCCAGCCAAAATACGTAAGTATCCCTTGGCAAGCAAATGACCGGAAAAATGGCGCGAAATGTTCGCAATGCCCTACAGGCAGATAATATCCAGTTTTTTCCGCGAAAAAATCAAAAGCTCCTGAAGGCTAGCCGTAATACGTAAGTATCCCTTGGCAAGCAAATGACCGGAAAAATGGCGCAAAATGTTCGCAATGCCCTACAGGCAGATAATATCCAGTTTTTTCCGCGAAAAAATCGAAAGCTCCTGAAGGCCAGCCAAAATACGTAAGTATCCCTTGGCAAGCAAATGACCGGAAAAATGGCGCAAAATGTTCGCAATGCCCTACAGGCAGATAATATCCAGTTTTTTCCGCGAAAAAAACAAAAGATTCTGAAAGCCAGCCAAAATACGTAAGTATCCCTTGGCAAGCAAATGACCGGAAAAATGACGCAAAATGTTCGCAATGCCCTACAGGCAGATAATATCCAGTTTTTTCCGCGAAAAAATCAAAAGCTCCTGAAAGCCAGCCGAAATACGTAAGAATCCCTTGGCAAGCAAATGACCGGAAAAATGACGCAAAATGTTCGCAATGCCCTACAGGCAGATAATATCCAGTTTTTTCCGCGAAAAAATCAAAAGCTCCTGAAAGCCAGTCAAAATACGTAAGTATCCCTTGGCAAGCAAATGACCGGAAAAATGGCGCACAATGTTCGCAATGCCCTACAGGCAGATAATATCCAGTTTTTTCCGCGGAAACATCAAAAGCTCCTGAAGGCCAGCCAAAATATGTAAGTATCCCTTGGCAAGCAAATGACCGGAAAATGGCGCAAAATGTTTGCAATGCCCTACAGGCAGGTAATATCCAGTTTTTTCCGCGAAAAAATCAAAAGCTCCTGAAGGCTAGCCATAATACGTAAGTATCCCTTGGCAAGCAAATGACCGGAAAAATGGCGCAAAATGTTCGCAATGCCCTACAGGCAGATAATATCCAGTTTTTTCCGCGAAAAAATCAAAAGCTCCTGAAGGCTAGCCATAATACGTAAGTATCCCTTGGCAAGCAAATGACCGGAAAAATGGCGCAAAATGTTTGCAATGCCCTACAGGCAGATAATATCTAGTTTTTTCCGCGAAAAAATCAAAAGCTCCTGAAGGCCAGCCAAAATATGTAAGTATCCCTTGGCAAGCAAATGACCGGAAAAATGGCGCAAAATGTTCGCATTGCCCTACAGGCAGATAATATCCAGTTTTTTCCGCGAAAACATCAAAAGCTCCTGAAGGCCAGCCAAAATATGTAAGTATCCCTTGGCAAGCAAATGACCGGAAAATGGCGCAAAATGTTCGCAATGCCCTACAGGCAGATAATATCCAGTTTTTTCCGCGAAAAAATCGAAAGCTCCTGAAGGCTAGCCATAATACGTAAGTATCCCTTGGCAAGCAAATGACCGGGAAAATGGCGCAAAATGTTTGCAATGCCCTACAGGCAGATAATATCTAGTTTTTTCCGCGAAAAAATCAAAAGCTCCTGAAGGCCAGCCAAAATATGTAAGTATCCCTTGGCAAGCAAATGACCGGAAAAATGGCGCAAAATGTTCGCATTGCCCTACAGGCAGATAATATCCAGTTTTTTCCGCGAAAACATCAAAAGCTCCTGAAGGCCAGCCAAAATATGTAAGTATCCCTTGGCAAGCAAATGACCGGAAAATGGCGCAAAATGTTCGCAATGCCCTACAGGCAGATAATATCTAGTTTTTTCCGCGAAAAAATCAAAAGCTCCTGAAGGCTAGCCATAATACGTAAGTATCCCTTGGCAAGCAAATGACCGGAAAAATGACGCAAAATGTTTGCAATGCCCTACAGGCAGATAATATCTAGTTTTTTCCGCGAAAAAATCAAAAGCTCCTGAAGGCCAGCCAAAATATGTAAGTATCCCTTGGCAAGCAAATGACCGGAAAAATGGCGCAAAATGTTCGCATTGCCCTACAGGCAGATAATATCCAGTTTTTTCCGCGAAAACATCAAAAGCTCCTGAAGGCTAGCCGTAATACGTAAGTATCCCTTGGCAAGCAAATGACCGGAAAAATGGCGCAAAATGTTCGCAATGCCCTACAGGCAGATAATATCCAGTTTTTTCCGCGAAAAAATCGAAAGCTCCTGAAGGCCAGCCAAAATACGTAAGTATCCCTTGGCAAGCAAATGACCGGAAAAATGGCGCAAAATGTTCGCAATGCCCTACACGCAGATAATATCCAGTGTTTTTCGCGAAAAAATCAAAAGCTCCTGAAGGCCAGCCAAAATACGTAAGTATCCCTTGGCAAGCAAATGACCGTAAAAATGGCGCAAAATGTTTGCAATGCCCTACAGGCAGATAATATCCAGTTTTTTTCGCGAAAAAATCAAAAGCTCCTGAAGGCCAGCCAAAATACGTAAGTATCCCTTGGCAAGCAAATGACCGGAAAATGGCGCAAAATGTTTGCAATGCCCTACAGGCAGGTAATATCCAGTTTTTTCCGCGAAAAAATCAAAAGCTCCTGAAGGCTAGCCATAATACGTAAGTATCCCTTGGCAAGCAAATGACCGGAAAAATGGCGCAAAATGTTCGCAATGCCCTACAGGCAGATAATATCCAGTTTTTTCCGCGAAAAAATCAAAAGCTCCTGAAGGCTAGCCATAATACGTAAGTATCCCTTGGCAAGCAAATGACCGGAAAAATGGCGCAAAATGTTTGCAATGCCCTACAGGCAGATAATATCTAGTTTTTTCCGCGAAAAAATCAAAAGCTCCTGAAGGCCAGCCAAAATATGTAAGTATCCCTTGGCAAGCAAATGACCGGAAAAATGGCGCAAAATGTTCGCATTGCCCTACAGGCAGATAATATCCAGTTTTTTCCGCGAAAACATCAAAAGCTCCTGAAGGCCAGCCAAAATATGTAAGTATCCCTTGGCAAGCAAATGACCGGAAAATGGCGCAAAATGTTTGCAATACCCTACAGGCAGATAATATCCAGTTTTTTCCGCGAAAAAATCAAAAGCTCCTGAAGGCTAGCCATAATACGTAAGTATCCCTTGGCAAGCAAATGACCGGAAAAATGGCGCAAAATGTTCGCAATGCCCTACAGGCAGATAATATCCAGTTTTTTCCGCGAAAAAATCAAAAGCTCCTGAAGGCTAGCCATAATACGTAAGTATCCCTTGGCAAGCAAATGACCGGAAAAATGGCACAAAATGTTCGCAATGCCCTACAGGCAGATAATATCCAGTTTTTTCCGCGAAAAAATCAAAAGCTCCTGAAGGCTAGCCATAATACGTAAGTATCCCTTGGCAAGCAAATGACCGGAAAATGGCGCAAAATGTTTGCAATGCCCTACAGGCAGATAATATAAAGTTTTTTCCGCGAAAAAATCAAAAGCTCCTGAAGGCTAGCCATAATACGTAAGTATCCCTTGGCAAGCAAATGACCGGAAAAATGGCGCAAAATGTTCGCAATGCCCTACAGGCAGATAATATCCAGTTTTTTCCGCGAAAAAATCAAAAGCTCCAGAAGGCTAGCCATAATACGTAAGTATCCCTTGGCAAGCAAATGACCGGAAAAATGGCGCAAAATGTTCGCAATGCCGTACAGGCAGATAATATCCAGTTTTTTCCGCGAAAAAATCAAAAGCTCCTGAAGGCCAGCCAAAATATGTAAGTATCCCTTGGCAAGCAAATGACCGGAAAAATGGCGCAAAATGTTCGCAATGCCCTACAGGCAGATAATATCCAGTTTTTTCCGCGAAAAAAACAAAAGCTCCTGAAGGCCAGCCAAAATATGTAAGTACCCCTTGGCAAGCAAATGACCGGAAAAATGGCGCAAAATGTTCGCAATGCCCTACAGGCAGATAATATCCAGTTTTTTCCGCGAAAAAAACAAAAGATTCTGAAAGCCAGCCAAAATACGTAAGTATCCCTTGGCAAGCAAATGACCGGAAAAATTGCGCAAAATGTTCGCAATGCCCTACAGGCAGATAATATCCAGTTTTTTCCGCGAAAAAATCAAAAGC
This sequence comes from Oxycera nigricornis, assembly GCA_963942545.1. NCBI lineage: Eukaryota > Metazoa > Arthropoda > Insecta > Diptera > Stratiomyidae > Oxycera > Oxycera nigricornis. Next base: position 24,822,800 of record OZ012660.1, read on the forward strand.
TCCTGAAAGCCAGCCGAAATACGTAAGAATCCCTTGGCAAGCAAATGACCGGAAAAATGACGCAAAATGTTCGCAATGCCCTACAGGCAGATAATATCCAGTTTTTTCCGCGAAAAAATCAAAAGCTCCTGAAAGCCAGTCAAAATACGTAAGTATCCCTTGGCAATCAAATGACCGGAAAAATGGCGCACAATGTTCGCAATGCCCTACAGGCAGATAATATCCAGTTTTTTCCGCGAAAACATCAAAAGCTCCTGAAGGCCAGCCAAAATATGTAAGTATCCCTTGGCAAGCAAATGACCGGAAAAATGGCGCAAAATGTTTGCAATGCCCTACAGGCAGATAATATCCAGTTTTTTCCGCGAAAAAATCAAAAGCTCCTGAAGGCTAGCCATAATACGTAAGTATCCCTTGGCAAGCAAATGACCGGAAAAATGGCGCAAAATGTTCGCAATGCCCTACAGGCAGATAATATCCAGTTTTTTCCGCGAAAAAATCAAAAGCTCCTGAAGGCCAGCCAAAATACGTAAGTATCCCTTGGCAAGCAAATGACCGGAAAAATGGCGCGAAATGTTCGCAATGCCCTACAGGCAGATAATATCCAGTTTTTTCCGCGAAAAAATCAAAAGCTCCTGAAGGCTAGCCGTAATACGTAAGTATCCCTTGGCAAGCAAATGACCGGAAAAATGGCGCAAAATGTTCGCAATGCCCTACAGGCAGATAATATCCAGTTTTTTCCGCGAAAAAATCGAAAGCTCCTGAAGGCCAGCCAAAATACGTAAGTATCCCTTGGCAAGCAAATGACCGGAAAAATGGCGCAAAATGTTCGCAATGCCCTACAGGCAGATAATATCCAGTTTTTTCCGCGAAAAAAACAAAAGATTCTGAAAGCCAGCCAAAATACGTAAGTATCCCTTGGCAAGCAAATGACCGGAAAAATGGCGCAAAATGTTCGCAATGCCCTACAGGCAGATAATATCCAGTTTTTTCCGCGAAAAAATCAAAAGCTCCTGAAAGCCAGCCGAAATACGTAAGAATCCCTTGGCAAGCAAATGACCGGAAAAATGACGCAAAATGTTCGCAATGCCCTACAGGCAGATAATATCCAGTTTTTTCCGCGAAAAAATCAAAAGCTCCTGAAAGCCAGTCAAAATACGTAAGTATCCCTTGGCAAGCAAATGACCGGAAAAATGGCGCACAATGTTCGCAATGCCCTACAGGCAGATAATATCCAGTTTTTTCCGCGAAAACATCAAAAGCTCCTGAAGGCCAGCCAAAATATGTAAGTATCCCTTGGCAAGCAAATGACCGGAAAATGGCGCAAAATGTTTGCAATGCCCTACAGGCAGGTAATATCCAGTTTTTTCCGCGAAAAAATCAAAAGCTCCTGAAGGCTAGCCATAATACGTAAGTATCCCTTGGCAAGCAAATGACCGGAAAAATGGCGCAAAATGTTCGCAATGCCCTACAGGCAGATAATATCCAGTTTTTTCCGCGAAAAAATCAAAAGCTCCTGAAGGCTAGCCATAATACGTAAGTATCCCTTGGCAAGCAAATGACCGGAAAAATGGCGCAAAATGTTTGCAATGCCCTACAGGCAGATAATATCTAGTTTTTTCCGCGAAAAAATCAAAAGCTCCTGAAGGCCAGCCAAAATATGTAAGTATCCCTTGGCAAGCAAATGACCGGAAAAATGGCGCAAAATGTTTGCAATGCCCTACAGGCAGATAATATCCAGTTTTTTCCGCGAAAACATCAAAAGCTCCTGAAGGCCAGCCAAAATATGTAAGTATCCCTTGGCAAGCAAATGACCGGAAAATGGCGCAAAATGTTCGCAATGCCCTACAGGCAGATAATATCCAGTTTTTTCCGCGAAAAAATCGAAAGCTCCTGAAGGCTAGCCATAATACGTAAGTATCCCTTGGCAAGCAAATGACCGGAAAAATGGCGCAAAATGTTTGCAATGCCCTACAGGCAGATAATATCTAGTTTTTTCCGCGAAAAAATCAAAAGCTCCTGAAGGCCAGCCAAAATATGTAAGTATCCCTTGGCAAGCAAATGACCGGAAAAATGGCGCAAAATGTTCGCAATGCCCTACACGCAGATAATATCCAGTGTTTTTCGCGAAAAAATCAAAAGCTCCTGAAGGCCAGCCAAAATACGTAAGTATCCCTTGGCAAGCAAATGACCGTAAAAATGGCGCAAAATGTTTGCAATGCCCTACAGGCAGATAATATCCAGTTTTTTCCGCGAAAACATCAAAAGCTCCTGAAGGCCAGCCAAAATATGTAAGTATCCCTTGGCAAGCAAATGACCGGAAAATGGCGCAAAATGTTCGCAATGCCCTACAGGCAGATAATATCTAGTTTTTTCCGCGAAAAAATCAAAAGCTCCTGAAGGCCAGCCAAAATATGTAAGTATCCCTTGGCAAGCAAATGACCGGAAAAATGGCGCAAAATGTTCGCAATGCCCTACACGCAGATAATATCCAGTGTTTTTCGCGAAAAAATCAAAAGCTCCTGAAGGCCAGCCAAAATACGTAAGTATCCCTTGGCAAGCAAATGACCGTAAAAATGGCGCAAAATGTTTGCAATGCCCTACAGGCAGATAATATCCAGTTTTTTCCGCGAAAACATCAAAAGCTCCTGAAGGCCAGCCAAAATATGTAAGTATCCCTTGGCAAGCAAATGACCGGAAAAATGACGCAAAATGTTCGCATTGCCCTACAGGCAGATAATATCCAGTTTTTTCCGCGAAAACATCAAAAGCTCCTGAAGGCCAGCCAAAATATGTAAGTATCCCTTGGCAAGCAAATGACCGGAAAATGGCGCAAAATGTTCGCAATGCCCTACAGGCAGATAATATCCAGTTTTTTCCGCGAAAAAATCGAAAGCTCCTGAAGGCTAGCCATAATACGTAAGTATCCCTTGGCAAGCAAATGACCGGGAAAATGGCGCAAAATGTTTGCAATGCCCTACAGGCAGATAATATCTAGTTTTTTCCGCGAAAAAATCAAAAGCTCCTGAAGGCCAGCCAAAATATGTAAGTATCCCTTGGCAAGCAAATGACCGGAAAAATGGCGCAAAATGTTCGCATTGCCCTACAGGCAGATAATATCCAGTTTTTTCCGCGAAAACATCAAAAGCTCCTGAAGGCCAGCCAAAATATGTAAGTATCCCTTGGCAAGCAAATGACCGGAAAATGGCGCAAAATGTTCGCAATGCCCTACAGGCAGATAATATCCAGTTTTTTCCGCGAAAAAATCAAAAGCTCCTGAAGGCTAGCCATAATACGTAAGTATCCCTTGGCAAGCAAATGACCGGAAAAATGGCGCAAAATGTTTGCAATGCCCTACAGGCAGATAATATCTAGTTTTTTCCGCGAAAAAATCAAAAGCTCCTGAAGGCCAGCCAAAATACGTAAGTATCCCTTGGCAAGCAAATGACCGGAAAATGGCGCAAAATGTTTGCAATGCCCTACAGGCAGGTAATATCCAGTTTTTTCCGCGAAAAAATCAAAAGCTCCTGAAGGCTAGCCATAATACGTAAGTATCCCTTGGCAAGCAAATGACCGGAAAAATGGCGCAAAATGTTTGCAATGCCCTACAGGCAGATAATATCTAGTTTTTTCCGCGAAAAAATCAAAAGCTCCTGAAGGCCAGCCAAAATATGTAAGTATCCCTTGGCAAGCAAATGACCGGAAAAATGGCGCAAAATGTTTGCAATGCCCTACAGGCAGATAATATCCAGTTTTTTCCGCGAAAACATCAAAAGCTCCTGAAGGCCAGCCAAAATATGTAAGTATCCCTTGGCAAGCAAATGACCGGAAAATGGCGCAAAATGTTCGCAATGCCCTACAGGCAGATAATATCCAGTTTTTTCCGCGAAAAAATCGAAAGCTCCTGAAGGCTAGCCATAATACGTAAGTATCCCTTGGCAAGCAAATGACCGGAAAAATGGCGCAAAATGTTTGCAATGCCCTACAGGCAGATAATATCTAGTTTTTTCCGCGAAAAAATCAAAAGCTCCTGAAGGCCAGCCAAAATATGTAAGTATCCCTTGGCAAGCAAATGACCGGAAAAATGGCGCAAAATGTTCGCAATGCCCTACACGCAGATAATATCCAGTGTTTTTCGCGAAAAAATCAAAAGCTCCTGAAGGCCAGCCAAAATACGTAAGTATCCCTTGGCAAGCAAATGACCGTAAAAATGGCGCAAAATGTTTGCAATGCCCTACAGGCAGATAATATCCAGTTTTTTCCGCGAAAACATCAAAAGCTCCTGAAGGCCAGCCAAAATATGTAAGTATCCCTTGGCAAGCAAATGACCGGAAAATGGCGCAAAATGTTCGCAATGCCCTACAGGCAGATAATATCTAGTTTTTTCCGCGAAAAAATCAAAAGCTCCTGAAGGCCAGCCAAAATATGTAAGTATCCCTTGGCAAGCAAATGACCGGAAAAATGGCGCAAAATGTTCGCAATGCCCTACACGCAGATAATATCCAGTGTTTTTCGCGAAAAAATCAAAAGCTCCTGAAGGCCAGCCAAAATACGTAAGTATCCCTTGGCAAGCAAATGACCGTAAAAATGGCGCAAAATGTTTGCAATGCCCTACAGGCAGATAATATCCAGTTTTTTCCGCGAAAACATCAAAAGCTCCTGAAGGCCAGCCAAAATATGTAAGTATCCCTTGGCAAGCAAATGACCGGAAAAATGACGCAAAATGTTCGCATTGCCCTACAGGCAGATAATATCCAGTTTTTTCCGCGAAAACATCAAAAGCTCCTGAAGGCCAGCCAAAATATGTAAGTATCCCTTGGCAAGCAAATGACCGGAAAATGGCGCAAAATGTTCGCAATGCCCTACAGGCAGATAATATCCAGTTTTTTCCGCGAAAAAATCGAAAGCTCCTGAAGGCTAGCCATAATACGTAAGTATCCCTTGGCAAGCAAATGACCGGAAAAATGGCGCAAAATGTTTGCAATGCCCTACAGGCAGATAATATCTAGTTTTTTCCGCGAAAAAATCAAAAGCTCCTGAAGGCCAGCCAAAATATGTAAGTATCCCTTGGCAAGCAAATGACCGGAAAAATGGCGCAAAATGTTCGCATTGCCCTACAGGCAGATAATATCCAGTTTTTTCCGCGAAAACATCAAAAGCTCCTGAAGGCCAGCCAAAATATGTAAGTATCCCTTGGCAAGCAAATGACCGGAAAATGGCGCAAAATGTTCGCAATGCCCTACAGGCAGATAATATCCAGTTTTTTCCGCGAAAAAATCAAAAGCTCCTGAAGGCTAGCCATAATACGTAAGTATCCCTTGGCAAGCAAATGACCGGAAAAATGGCGCAAAATGTTTGCAATGCCCTACAGGCAGATAATATCTAGTTTTTTCCGCGAAAAAATCAAAAGCTCCTGAAGGCCAGCCAAAATATGTAAGTATCCCTTGGCAAGCAAATGACCGGAAAAATGGCGCAAAATGTTCGCATTGCCCTACAGGCAGATAATATCCAGTTTTTTCCGCGAAAACATCAAAAGCTCCTGAAGGCTAGCCGTAATACGTAAGTATCCCTTGGCAAGCAAATGACCGGAAAAATGGCGCAAAATGTTCGCAATGCCCTACAGGCAGATAATATCCAGTTTTTTCCGCGAAAAAATCGAAAGCTCCTGAAGGCCAGCCAAAATACGTAAGTATCCCTTGGCAAGCAAATGACCGGAAAAATGGCGCAAAATGTTCGCAATGCCCTACACGCAGATAATATCCAGTGTTTTTCGCGAAAAAATCAAAAGCTCCTGAAGGCCAGCCAAAATACGTAAGTATCCCTTGGCAAGCAAATGACCGTAAAAATGGCGCAAAATGTTTGCAATGCCCTACAGGCAGATAATATCCAGTTTTTTTCGCGAAAAAATCAAAAGCTCCTGAAGGCCAGCCAAAATACGTAAGTATCCCTTGGCAAGCAAATGACCGGAAAATGGCGCAAAATGTTTGCAATGCCCTACAGGCAGGTAATATCCAGTTTTTTCCGCGAAAAAATCAAAAGCTCCTGAAGGCTAGCCATAATACGTAAGTATCCCTTGGCAAGCAAATGACCGGAAAAATGGCGCAAAATGTTCGCAATGCCCTACAGGCAGATAATATCTAGTTTTTTCCGCGAAAAAATCAAAAGCTCCTGAAGGCCAGCCAAAATATGTAAGTATCCCTTGGCAAGCAAATGACCGGAAAAATGGCGCAAAATGTTCGCATTGCCCTACAGGCAGATAATATCCAGTTTTTTCCGCGAAAACATCAAAAGCTCCTGAAGGCCAGACAAAATATGTAAGTATCCCTTGGCAAGCAAATGACCGGAAAATGGCGCAAAATGTTTGCAATACCCTACAGGCAGATAATATCCAGTTTTTTCCGCGAAAAAATCAAAAGCTCCTGAAGGCTAGCCATAATACGTAAGTATCCCTTGGCAAGCAAATGACCGGAAAAATGGCGCAAAATGTTCGCAATGCCCTACAGGCAGATAATATCCAGTTTTTTCCGCGAAAAAATCAAAAGCTCCTGAAGGCTAGCCATAATACGTAAGTATCCCTTGGCAAGCAAATGACCGGAAAAATGGCACAAAATGTTCGCAATGCCCTACAGGCAGATAATATCCAGTTTTTTCCGCGAAAACATCAAAAGCTCCTGAAGGCCAGCCAAAATATGTAAGTATCCCTTGGCAAGCAAATGACCGGAAAAATGGCGCAAAATGTTCACAATGCCCTACAGGCAGATAATATCCAGTTTTTTCCGCGAAAAAATCAAAAGTCTCATCAGTGTAGTGCATGGTATTAGTACTTAGTGTGCCTTCGTAGTGTTTGTAGTGTTTGGTATTTTTTAAAGTTTTGTAGTGCTTAAAGTTTGCTTCAGAAAAGGATTCTTCAGGTTATGGTATTTATGATTTTGATTAAATAAATAATATACAAAATTTTCCTTGCATGTGTTAAAACTTGCTAGAAGTTTGAATTTCAATTTTAGTAAAAAAATTCGGTATTTTTAAAATATTCGATAGAAAAAATAATTAATATTAATATTACGCTATTCGAACGAATTGTTTCAAAATATGTCTTCCATTGTTCAGCTTTACAGTTTTTTAAAGATAATAACAATTTTTTTTTATTCAGAGTGCACTAAACTTTTATTAAAGCTATAAATGTTATTCAAAATACGATAATAGGAATATATCTTTGATTGCCAGCGAATCTACTTTTGGGGAAACCGATCACTTAAAATCGCTCAACGCTCCACATGTGGTACCTCTTGGGTGGAGTGGAAACTCACATAAGAACTTATATTGGTGCTACAAAAATTCGTACCAGTAGCCCCACCATACTTAACTCCCACGAGCCGCCACTGGTAATTAGTGTACGTATACACATGACGACCGAATTAGTATGCGAATAACTTGTGTACTAATGGAAATTGTAGCACCAATACACGAACAAAATTCCACATAATCGCATTGTATAACATATGTGCGGCGAATTTGTTCTAGTGTCCATGCTACTTATTACCAAACATCTTATGCTCATATATAAACAATCTTTCCTGCTTTCAAACGAGGGGAAAATAACTACGTGCTCTTGACGAACATTAAAGATAGCTATCACCTTTTGTCTACATTTACTATTATTGTTGGCCGGCAATTTCACACAGAAACTATGTCATTTCATCAGCTATTGTTTTGTAATTGAATATGTAAGTACAATAAAACATTCTAGATAAGCTCCAATAAATTTTATTTATATTGAATGAATTAAATTGTCAACATATTTTTTATAAAACTTTTAATTTTTTTTAGGTATGATAAACAATATGGCAATCACATACGTGTAGTGATACCAGTGGCGTACCCGGGGGTTACGGGTTAACCCCCCCCCCCCTTAGGTAAACAAACTTAGCCAGCCCTGATTACGATAATACTCTGTCTGTGCTTAGTGACAGTTTCACTTTCCCACGACATTTACTTCATTTTACTGCTTTCTTTTCTGGCCTGTAGGTATTGAAGGCGTTTCAATATATGTACTCGCAAACATGCATATACACTTTACGGTTCCAAGGAAGTCTACAAATACAGTGTAGATTCTTTCACACGTCAAGCGCATAATTTTATAATTTGAATGAAAATATCATGAATGATTCAAGTAAATGAAACCAGACATGCAATCGGGGTAGAGTCTGCCAGAACTATTTTTGGAGGACTCCAACTTTGACCGATGAAAAAGTATGATTACATAATTATATCTTCATATCTACACCAAAGCACTAGCAAACGTACCTAGTCAAGATTTCAAAAATATGCTCCACTCCCCAATGGCGGATTCAAGGGGGGGGGGGGGGTCATGGGGGTCATGACCCCCCCTGAGCCTAGGTAAACTAGTGATTTTTACGGTTTTCTGTTTCATTAATATGACCATATACGCCACGATAAACAAATACGTACATACATATGTACATATATCATTCGTTTTTCCGCAAAAAGCCTATGTGAATAATTTTGGAGCGTGAATTCAAAATATAAGTGTTATGAAAATTGAACTCCTCTCTAGTGTTGTCATGGAACATATTCCAGAGCCATACAGCCACGCTGTTCATTTGTTTATTCTTCGCACGAGCACCATTCTCTGGTCATTACGGTTAGAAACTTAATAGTTCTGTTGTTTTGTGATCACGAGCTAAGCGAGTCAAGCATGTAAAGTTCAGTGAAATAATACCTGATTGAGTCATCGCCCCACACCTTGTTCGTTCCGCAAAACAAGAATCTCTTACCACATCAGAATCCTTATTCTGATTCGGTATCGATACTTGTTCATTTTCTTATCCTTCAAATTTAAACTACTCTAATTTCAAATTGCAATCTTCTATTGCACATAAATTCAAAACAATCTCCACTTCACACTTAAACTCTTATCAATGTTTCCAAACACCATTCCCATGCACATGACGATAAAACGAACCAATATCACCAAATAGCGGTGGAAGCTGGCAAAAACGTTCTGTTAGCTTTTCATAATCCCAAAGTAGATATAGTTAATCAGGTCAACACTCAGCGAATGAACCAAGTGAGAGAAAACAGGGAACGCTTACGACCAATAGTCAAAACGATTATTTTTTGTGGTCATCAAAATATATCTTTAAGAGGCCATAGAGACGATGGAAAACTTTTAGATAAAGATCCAAAAGCAGATAATAGCAGAATTGTAGCTACTGATGAAGGAAATTTTCGAGCCTTGTTAAAATTTCGTGTAGAATCTGGCGACACAACATTACAGCGTCATTTAGAGACTGCCAAGTCTAATGCCACTTATATCAGTAAGACAGTGCAGAACGAACTGATAAATGTTTGTAAACAAATAATTCAGGAGAGTATTTTAGAGAATGATAAAAAGGCTAAATACTTTTCAATAATATTTGATGAAACAACAGACATATCTCATGTTTCGCAGCTGAGCCTATGTTTCAGATATCTTCACAATGGCAGTATAAAGGAAGATTTTGTGACTTTCTGTAATGCTTACGAGATGCTTCTATGCGAAGAAGCTGAATGCAAACCAGATGATAAAGAACCTCGATTGACCGGTGTAGCTCTGGCAAAAATCGTAATAAATCTCTGTCACAAATTTAGCATAGATTTAACATGGTGCGTGGGAATTGGAACTGACAACTGTTCGGTTATGGCTTCAGAAACAAAAGGTGCTGTGCACGAGCTATTAAAAACAGCAATACATACTAAGCGTTGCCCGTGTAGCAATCATGCTCTTAACAACTCATTGGCTACTTCATCCAAAGTCGTTTCTTGCCGCAAAACTTCTGGTACTATGAGGAAAGTTACCGCATTCGCCAACGCATCAGCTAAAAGGCATGAAGTTTTCCAAAAAGAACTTGGAGTTAAAATGCAAGGTATCTGTGAGACGCGCTGGGTCGAAAGGCATGATGGTCATCTACAGTTTCAAGGGGAAAACTTAATAAAAATTTGTAACGCCCTGGAAAATATTTCTACGTGGCAAGACAATAAAACTGCTAACGACGCTCATTGTTTATTGCAAACATTGCGCAGTTCGGATTTTATAATATCATCAATCTGCTTATGTGATATTTTAGGTTAGTAAATAAATAATGCGTTTATTGTTTGTAATAATTTAACATATTGAGCGCCACATTCAAATCATGTAACTTTCATCAAACAGATTTTTTCTTTACTTTGTTTGGGTCCTTCAAACGACTCACTAATACTTTCCAGAGAAAGTTTGATTCTACTTAGAAATAAATGTGAAGCCATACAAGCCTAGCAGGAACACCAAACAACAATCATTTATTTAGAGTGTTCAAGTTGTCTTAATTTTACGCATCATAAACCTATTTTGCATAGCTCAAAATATTCGTCTCGAGAAGCACTTTTTTATTTTTGTTAAAATTTCTAATTGGATTCCTCCATATTTATTGTGTTAGCTGACGTTGGCTCCAGGGAAACATAAGAATCAACCTTATTGGCATAAATTGGCGCTCAACTTGTTAACCAGCATGCACACTAGAAATAAATTGTTTTTTTTTTCAGGTACTACGGTATCGTTAAGCAGAGTATTGCAAACCAGCTCAATTGATATAAAAAGAGCTACGGATGCCTTATGTGACACAATGACAATACTGCAACAAAAAAGAGAAAACGTAGACACAGTTTTTCGACAGCTTTTCGAGGAAGGAAAAGAAATGGCCGAGAAGCTGGATGTAGAGCTAAAATGCCCTAGAATAGTGTCAAAGCAAGCACATAGAGCAAATAACCAACCTGCTCAATCGGCTGAAGAGTATTTTCGCAGGGCAATATACATCCCTCTATTAGACTCAGTGATTAACGACCTACAATACCGTATTTCCCCTGAAGTTCTCAATTTATTTCAGCTTGGAGTTTTTCTTCCTAAAGCGAACTATACGAATGAAGATCTTGAGTTTGTTAAGCAACTGGCTTGTGAATATAAAATTTTAATAGGCTACACTCCAGTTCAAGCAGTTGTTAACGAGTATAAATTATGGATGGTCAAATGGCACAGGAAGCTGAACATTCCTCAGACTATTCCTGAGCTGATAGAAGAATGTGACGGCGAAATGTATCCTAATATTAGAAACTTTTTAAATATTATTGCTGCTCTACCTGTTAGTGTAGCTACGGCAGAGAGGTCCTTCTCTACTCTCCGCCGATTAAAAACTTGGCTTCGAGCTTCAATGGCAGAAGACCGTCTCACAGGATTGGCACTTCTCCATGTTCATAAAAGGGTACCAATTGACGCAGAGGAAGTCATTGAACGTTTCTCAAAAGAGAAAAGAAGAGTGGATTTCTCATTTTAGAAATAGCTCGACAACATACCAGACCCTGATCTCTTTCGTTTGATGACTATAACATTTTTGAAACTTCGTGAAGCGCTTGTCCTTGACCTTGACGAAGTCAGTTCCTCCGCTTTTTCACTCGGGAAACTCCAAAACATGGTGATTTCCCGGGGCCTTGAATATTTATCATCACAATTTTTTTTATTTAAGGGGGTGGAAATTTGAATTAGAAAACGAAGTTAACCTTTTCCGACAAAAATTGACCATTATTGGTGAGTCTCAAAGCTCAAACATGCCAAAATACCGGGACATTGAAAATCAACTAGCACAAAGCTAATTTTTATAGAATTGTTTAAAGAAAAATAGTAAAATTCAATGGTCGTATTCGACAGCCGGAAGTCGGAATTCAATCAATAATAAAATACCGGTCCGAATTTCCACTTCTGGCCGTAGGAATGGAAAAACGCGGCCACAAATTTGTCGCTCAATAGGACCATTGAACTTCACTTTTTTTTGTTAAACAATCCTGTAAAACTTTGCTTTGAGCTAGTTGATTTTCAAAACCCCAGTATTTTAGCATATTTGGGATGTCGGACTCGTCAATAACGTACAATTTTTGTCGGAAAAGGTTACTCCAGTTTTCTAATTCGAATTTCCACCTCATTATATAAACAAAGTTTGTGGTGATAAATTGAGGGTGAAATTGGTGATGAATTGAGTACAATGGCAGAGAAAAAAGATATTGAACTCGTTATAGTCATCAAATTACAGGGATCAGGAACTGGTACCTATACATAACGCTCCAAATATAAAGTTGTTTCATTGTGAAAAGTTGTCCAGTTTGATGCGCTAAACTATAATTCGCATTTCATTTTCCAGTGCCATATATATTTACTATAATTTTGTATGATAATAAAACTGTGCTCAGCTTTTGTTTGTATGTTTGGGTGCAAAGGTTCCCTACTTTATTAAATAAATGTATGTACAATTATATGCCCAATACAATAAACTAAAAAAATAAGAGGTAATAGTGTAAAATATGTGTCTTCTTTTATTGTGATTTTCGAGGCAGTGACCCCCCCCCCCCCCTGAGTCAAATGCTGGATCCGCCCTTGCCACTCCCCCCTATCAAAATCCTGTGTACGCTACTGATTGATACACAACAGGTTTTGCAGATAAATCTCGTTTCGCTGCGCTTTCCTTTTGAATAGCATACTCCCACACCTTCTGATTGAATTTGTTTTTACACTAATGAGTATTTGTTCTAAAACATGGTTGTTTACTTTTCCTAAAAGCTTAAAGGGTGAATATTTGTAAGGAGCCCTTCTATAAGTAGGAGAAGAACTGGCAGGTAGTGTGCTGCATTCATTTGAATCTACAGAAATCCATTTCCCAGCTCCTTCTAGTAGAATTTGTTTGTATCCAAGTTTATTTTGTGACTTGTTAGAGTAAATTTTGAATGCCTTAAACAAAATATAATTGATTAAAAAGAATGCGGTTTTATTAAATCACTTTATACATTTTTCGAGAATGCTGATTTGCTCGATCGACTCCGTCCATGTGTTTATTGTATTGTATTATGCACAAAGGTTTCGTTATATCATCCGTAGAACTACTATTCCGCTTTCCAGTTGATATACGCGCATCATGAACAGTTAATATCATGCGCGTCAATATTTTGCCTTTCAATGCGAGAGAAGAATGGATTCTTTCCGTACAAAAGCCATTTGTCAGCTCTGAAGATTCTTGAACTTTTCGATTTGCTAAGCCACCCTTCTCCCGCATGGTACCACATACAAATGTTTTCTTCCCTAATAATATACCAGCTGTAGAAACGCGGTTGTAGTAATTATCTTGGTACATATGATGCCAATAACCTAGATACTGTCTCAAGACTGATAATATAGTTTCTTGTAACTTTTTTCCTTCGCCCGAATACATCTCAAATGGCAAATGTACCCAGACTCACTTCTCATGAAAATCGCATATTTCGTTTTCTTTGCCGGATTATATGTTCTGAAGCGGATACGTCCTTCCCCATGGTATAATAGCTTCATCAAGCGATAACTGCTATTTCGGTACATACAGTGATTGAAATTTTGGGAAAAAAACTAAATATCAAGAAAAGTATTTAATTCATTATAAAACGGACACGAATAAATACGACGCGCAAAGCTTTTGCAATATTCTATATCGCCCTGGGTCTCATAAATTGAAATATAAATGAATGCAAGTGCAATGACGAGGTAGCTCGTCACCGGTCAACAAAGTGTTCAAATCAAGCTCACCTGAAAGCTTTGAATGATATATATGATACACGCTTTCACTTTCAAAAACGCATTTAACTAAAGAGTGTATCGAAACAAATTGACCTTTATAATTATGTCTCTTAAAGTGGTATTAATTGCTTCATCGAACTATTTTTTTCCCTTTTATTATTAGATTATATTAACTAGCATTTACATAAAAATTCAATGAATTTTTATTTCAAGGAAACGAAATTTCGGACCATTCCGTTAACTCTACGCATTAGGTTCCGTACAACGGTGTCATCGACCACCTTATATCCGTTTCTCCACTTATTTTGAAAATCCTTTTCGGTTTTAACAATTTTGTATGTTTTCTTTAATATTTTCTTCATTTCAGCCCAATATCTTTCGATTGGTCGAAGTTCTGGACAGTTTGGAGGGTTAGCTGCTTTCGATACCACGGAAATGTTGCTGTTCTCATACCACTTCATTGTTGATCGAGCATAATGACTTGTCGCTAAATCTGGCCAAAATGCTACAGATGCGACGTGTTTCTCGATAAATGGTTTATGTCGCTTCTCTAAACAATCTTCGATGTATACTGCTGAGTTGATGGTACCTTTCGCTACAAATTCCTCTGATCTGAGACCACATCGACATATTGCCTGCCAAACCATTTACCGCTTGGGAAATTTGATGCTTTTTTGATTTTATGTTTTAGATAAAGGGAGAATAGAGTAAGAGGGGTTTGGAGTAAAGGCATATTATCACAGGTAGGGAGTAAAGGGAGAATAGAGTAAGAGGAGTGCGGGATGAAAGGCATATTATCACAAGGGAAAGTAAAGGGAGGATAGAGTAAGATGGCAGGGGGAGTAAAGGGATATTATCACAAGGGGGAATAAACGAAGAATAGAGTAAGAGGGGAGGGGGAGTAAAGGGATATTCTCACAAAGGAAATGTAAAGGGAGAATAGAGTAAGAGGGGTGGTGGACCAGGACCAGGCAACTGTGCGAAATAGGCCTTAACGTATGTTTCATCGTCCAACACAACACAATCGAATTTGGTCAGATAATCCTTGTATAGCTTTCGAGCCCGATTTTTCGTTTCTTTCTCCTTTTCTTCGGATCGATCGGGTACTTTTTGGACTTTATATGATCTAAGATTATAATGTTTTGTAATCCTCTGAATCATTGCGTTCGATGTTTGCACTTTTTGAGCCATATCTCGAATGGGTGTGTTATTACTCTGCAGAAATTTGCTCTTTACCTTGCGCCTCAAATTTGTATCGGATGAACCTTTTTTTGCCTGACCTAGACTTTCGAGCAACAGGTAGGCCCTTTTTGTACCTTATATCGTTCGTTTCACTGTTGTAATCGACAAATTGGTCTCCTTTGCTAAACCCGAATATTTACGAAGGGGATTTTCCAGGTATTTGCACACAATTAAACTATGCACTTTTTCTTGATTTGATGACATTTTTTTCAAGAGTGATCTTACAATACGAATGGATGAGACGTTCTTTTTGTCACATTACATAGCTAATTTTGCATACCTGATAAAGACTTAAACTTATCACAAACAGGATTTATGCAGGAAAAACTAAAGGTAAATTTTTTCCGATATGTACACTCCTTAATTGTAAAGCCGTCAAAATTCCGTCTGAAACTCTTCACTCATTTTCAACCAATTTATTAAATAAAGGTGAATTGTCCAACTCAATCAGGCGGCTTTCTTTTTAGTTAGATTATAATCAGGAATCTTATAATTCTAAAAGCTTGAAAAAGTTAAAATTTGAATTGCAATGCGGCAATACTACGTATTAATCAATTTGAAAAAGTATCTTCGCCTAGAAACACTACTCCAAACTCATTTCTCTCCTAGTTTTATTTCAAATTATGGAGGGCTGTTCTGACTTAATCAGTTTGTCCACGATCTCTGAAAAATTTACCAATGAACTCTCTAAGATTTTGCAGAACGCTAAAAAAATAACATATAAAATAAACAACTCATCCACAAAAGCAGCAGTCTGACCCTTCCGATTTCCACGAAAACAAACAAACATTGTTTTTCATTTAAATAAAACATTTCTTTTCATATCAATAAACTTTATTATTATCATCGCTTCCAAGGACATCAACTGCGATTTATAGAAACAAAACGTAATCTTATTCCAATTTTTTGTTGTTACAGTTATATACTATTTAATCCTTTTCTATGACTATACATAATATACGAATAAATATAAGTCTTTCTTAATTGTTATGGACAAATTAATAAAATGGAAAATGCAAATTAAAAAATAATAATATATTATTTAAATACGTTTAAAGTAGGATATTAAGAGTTGATTTCTTTAAATTAAAAAAAAAAGAATATTACAAATTGGATTGGCGTACGGCCAAAGAGAAGGGGATTGATTGGTTGATTGGGACATGTTTACGCTACACTAATTCATAGATCGCCATAAAATTGGGAATATGTATATAAGGAAACTGTTTTTTTGAAACATTCTTCTTCTTCACTTAACGACGCAACGTTACAGAATAGTCTATCATAACTCTTACTTCTCACAATACAACTTCATTTAAAAATAGATTTGTTGGCTTATAGAATTATGAAATTGTTTTAGGCTAACAACAACAATAACAGTTGGTCAGGATCAAGGCTTTGTAGATGTGAACTTGATTGATTGATGACTGTTGGCTGCATTTCTGACTTTATTGAGGAATCCTAGAAGCTAGCAGAGCGAAGTTTTGTATTCTCACAAGGACTGTACTATGTTCTGCTACAGACAGGCGTTTTTGATTGACTCGAGTTAGTTGACTTCCTTTCAAGTTGAGATATGTATCTTTCATGCAATTATCTACAGGTTTTTGAGGAGAAGACAATGCGATGTCGAATGGCATTTGATGACGGTTGTCAGTGATTTGTATGACAGGTCAATCGATTTAGATCTACGACTGCTTGAAAATGCTCCCACATCCTTGATCCAACTGTTATCTATAAATCGACTTTTTTTACATTATTATATTTCCTTATAGTCGCCGTTACCGTCGCTACACCCACCCGCGTTTGTGCCCGATTCGGACGATAGTTTTCGACGATGACGATAGTGACGGCAACGCGACAAACAACGATAGTTCACATTGAATATTCGCGTCAGCACGACGGTAAACACCCTTAGCTAACAAATAATGCCCTGGTCCATCCCTAAGTTGGCCGAGGACTTGGTGACCGATGTTCGACCTGAATGCCGGCATCCAGGGCCGCCACACGTCAAGCAGAAAACGCATGTACTTTTATAGTTGTTGCTATTACTATTGTTATTACTATTGTTAGGACTACTGCTGTTGTCGACGACGACTCGGTATCCGTTTTCGTCGTCCTCGTCGACATGCGTTTTCTCCAGTTTGTTCGTTGTCGTCGACGTCGATAGCATTGACGGTGGCGGCGTCGAAGGTAAGGGTGGTGTTGCTGCACTCAAATGAGGCTCGTCGTCCCCTTCCAGCTGGAACTTCTTGACCAGGGCCTTCACGCTGCGGGTCGTCTCGGCGGGAGTTTTGCGAATTACTTTTGGCGTTGTGGGTGCATCGGGAAACAGGCAAATTGTTGCGGTTGTGACTGCTGTGGGCGCCGACGCAGTTGCTGAGCCTCGGATCCGGTCGAGGCAGTTCCGCGCATAGTCCATCGGCTCATTCGCCCCATTCGTTGTCGCGTGATAATGTCTCAGGGATGAGCTCTCGATAGTTACATATTTTCCACTGTTACTCGTCAACAGTTTGGCCGATGCCGACGAAGGCAATGTGTTCGAAGAAGCAACTGAATGAAGCTTGGATTGTGCGCTCAATTTACCATTCATATTCGGTTCGTGACTATGTCCGTATTTCTGGAGGCTAGCCAGCCGTACGTTGCTGGCAGGCAATGCTATCGAATTGGCTAGAAAATTCTCCTTGTCATGCTCGTCCGTCTCGACATCATCCTCGTCGGCCGCATTCCGTCCATTGTAACGACCCAATGACGACGTACTGTACTTGTAGTGATTGTTTCTGTTCGCCTCGCCATCGAGTTCCGTCGTTTTGTTGCTATAATGATCGCTACCACAGCCATTTATGGATGACGTTGTCGAGGAGGACTTCAAATCATTTTGACGGTAATCTTCGCCGAAACTGTTGCTCCTCTTCATGTCGATTGTCTCACAGTCTTGGTCGTTTAAGGAATTGTATTGTCGATGGTCTGTCGAGTTGCGGGAAACACTTAAAAATGTGCTACTCAATGGCGATTCTTCTTTGAGCCAAACATGTTCGAGGCACTCTAACGCGGAAAGACGATCGCTGCAAAGTGAAAGAGAGAATCACAATTAAATATTTGCCTTAACATGACATGTTGAAGCTGTGTTTTTATCATGCACTATTCATACGTAAGCTGTTGAAAATTCTTCACGTTAAGCTACTGAAAGTAATTATGCAACAAACGACTCATGTAACAAACCAATCGATCCTATTTTTATAATGACTTCTTCGAAGAAAGAACTTCAAACCAACTAAAAGATGTTGCATCTCCGAATCAGATATCATGAGTTTGTCGCTAGGTTCCAGTGACGAAGATCTCGACAAATATAGTGTTTGAAAAGCAGCGCGAATTAGTAGATGCACTGGTTCTCCGGAAATTTTTTAAACAAAGCTTTAAACGTAGCTGCTCCTCGGCGATAGGAACCAATCACCGCTTCGGCGCGAGATGAATTCATTCGGCGTGGCAACATTAGGTGAGTTTGGTGAGGAGCCTTCAAGAGTTTGGGCTATATTAACGGTGCTTTCTAATATAAAGATTGACACGCTCGTGACCATGGCAAGCAAAATATTTAGAAGAATGGATTTCAATGTTCATTTTAACAATTTGCTCAACATCTTCAAATAAGGAAGTCACTGCTAACTAAGTTAATCGCTATCGGAGAAACTCGAAGCTATCACTATGCGTAACTCATGTTCCTATAGAACTCAATCACGCAATAGCCAGCCACACATCAAATTAAGTTTTGGATCTCAAGAACTAACGTGTTTTTACCATCGTAGTGGATCTAAAGTGCAAATGTGAAGAAAATACTTGTAACTATAAGCAAGAGAACTAAGAGAATCATCGTCATGTATTGTGAATGACTACAAACATCCTTTAAACTGCCTTTTGGTTCGACATCGTCGCAATGGCAAAATATTTTTGGTCGACACATACGCCGATGGCTTCGGGATTCCAACTCGATTTTGGACTACGCCGAATTAGGTGATGGTACTTTCACGTCCCAAATGACACTGGGCGCAGATTTCCTGCGATCGTTCAACCTCATGGTGGATTTACGAAATAAACGATTGATCGATGGTCACACCCCGAGCTGTACGCAACAGCTTCCCATCAAATACTGTCACTATTATTGGCTAGGACAACGCGTTCCACCAACGTTGCTGGCAAAGTACACGAGACTCAGCAACTCATCGAATTTAAGACATCGAAAGTTCACAAATATTCGCCGTAGAATATGGACATCGGCTGGTGGACAGAGTCGATGAATGTGCAAAGCGATTTGCTTCTGAAAAGTATTGTGCAGCCAAAGCGGATTTCGAATATATGATTTCTCATGGCATTTGTCGTCCATCTGCTCGTCCTTGGATTAGTCGATTGAATTTGGTGTCGAAAAAAACCATAGCTGGTGATTATCGTTGTTTAAATGTTGTGACGATATCGGATCGCTATTCAATCGCACATTTGAGGACTTGGCGAATCATCTTCATGGAGCACTCAACTTTGGATTTGGAATGGGCCTATCAAATCACTATTCGCCAGGATGATATACCGAACAGTTGGATCCTTTCAGTTCAACAGAATGAGGTTTGGTTTGTGCAACGCCATCTAAACTTTTCAACGACACTGTTCCGCGTGGACTCAGATTCTACTACGTATATTCAGACGATATAATAAAAGCATCGGAATACATCACCGACCACCGACACCTAGAACAGATATTCCAATGACTTCAAACATACGGCATTAACAGCAACGTTTTTAAATGTGTTTGAAGACGCTGCAGTATACTACAGTGTGTTCCAGAAGTACGTGTCGCAATCAATTCCTTCTTACCTGCTCGAACACTTATCGCTCACTCCTTTCAACAACGTCATATATCAAAAATCACAAATATTTAGTTATGTCTTTTTCCAAAAATTATTTAAATGAGTACTACATTTTTACAAAACTGTCATTGTTAAATTTCAGTTTGGGTCAAGAACGTCACAACTCGAAATGGCATTTCTAACATAAATTTTGAAAATCATAATTTTTTCTAACTGCTAGTGCCAATGTATTTGAATTACATCAGCAAGAGTGTGCCGAATATAATTCTTCAATATTGGTTGATTCAGCTGCAATTTACTATGGTTTATTCGAGTTTCAAACTGTAAAATCCATCTTCTCAAAAAAGGCAAATTTTGAGTTATGCCGTTGTTGAAAGGAGTAAGCGTTATGTGTTATGGACAATTATGTATGAAATACTACTGCCAATTACGTGTAAGATTCATTTGATTATTACAGTTTGATCCTCCGTAAAGACAGGAAATTGCAAAATTAGTGCTCTTTATAAAAAAAGGGTTTGAAATTTGTTTTCTGGTTACCGATCCTTAGGACCCAGAATGAGAGTGCGACAGGCAGCAAAATATACCAAAACCAGTGCTACATATGTCAAGAAGTGGATAACGATGATGAGCAAGGCAGAGATCTTAAAAGAGGTATATCAAAAAGAGATGATATATTGATCGCTGAGCTATTCAGGAAAAGCCCAGCATTAAGTCTGCGACAAACCGAGACCGAGGAAAAACTAATTAGAAACGCAGTTCAGTTGTCCATAAATACAATTAGACGCAGCCTTGAAGAATCTGGCATCAAAAACAGGAGCACAAACCTCAAATCGCTACTTACAGAAAAACACGTGCAAAACAGATTCGAGTTGGGCACAGGATAGTTTGGATCGCGATTGAACTAACGTAATATTTACCGATACGCCATCTTCTGTTATTTTCAATTACTGGAACAAGGTTTGAATAAAAAGAGGTGAAAGATTGTTGCAACGTACCACCAAATATTTAGCAAAGGTGCACGTGTTTATGTGAGCTTCTGTGAAAAAGGGTTTGGAAAGTTGATTACATTTACTAGAAATCTGAATTTATACAAAGGATTGTTAAAGTCTGTCGAGTTGCTGTATGGACCCCAAAACGATGACTGGATTCTCCAAGAAGACAACTACCCCAAAAATTTACGTTGTCTCTGCACATCTTGGAAGGAAGAAAAGGAGATAAGAACCTTGGACTGACCGTCACAGAGTCCAGATGCGAATCCCATTGGAAATGTGTGGTCGTTCATGAAGACCAAACTAACAGGAAAAAATATCAAATACACAACTTATTCGAAGTTTAAAATAAATTTGACGAGGTCTGAGGGTGGATTACGTTCAAATATTGAGCCAAAGTTGTCAAAGAAGATGCCAGGCAATTATAGACAACAACGATGACACGACGTCATATTAACATATCTGCGAAGTTAACATATAAATATAGTTTAAGAAATAAATAGGAGTATACTGAATTTCGTAGCATTAAATGCTTTTTTGAAACACTCTCTTCTGGAACACACTGTAAATACTCAATCGAAATTAAGCCAAAAATTTTGAGAAATCTACGAACATTCAATTAATCGACAACTCAAGCGTAGAAAAAATTCGAAAAAGCAGACCTAAAGAAAAACAATGCTTTTACGTATGAATGATAAATGACATGACGCACGCTTAGGGAAGGAGTATGGTATTTTTTGCATTTATTTTTATTATTTTATTCGATAGTATTCAGTTAAATTTTTAGGTCAATTGGAGAAAAATTCACGGGAGGGAACTGAGGGGGAGATTTTAAAACTCTGCTCTTCGACGCGCTATAAACTGTAAATCGGCTGTTTCTTTGTTTTAAACGCGTTTCTCCAACACTTAGCTTTTTCAAAGTCAATGAACCCTCTTACTCAAAATTTATTCATCCGATCCTTTTCCAATTTTGCACACATATTCTGTACACAAGTCACGAGGTAACCACGTCAAAATATTTTATTTTTAATGATTATGAGTTGATATATAATAACAAAATTTATCGATTTTTTAATAATTTTTTTTCGTTTTTTTTATATTTAGAATTGATAATAAAAATTGAAAAATCGTTTAAAAAAATATATCTCAACGTGGTTACCTCGAAAAACTCATAAACTAACGAAATCTTTTTGTTTTTTTGTGTTCAGATGATCGATTAATGAGTTATGCTGTGCACCGCAAAACTACTTTTTATGTACGAAAATTTTCTGTCAGAGGCTCAATAATCAGACCAAAATTTTAGAGAATACTATGTACTTTGTTCAGAAATGAATTTATATTTACAGTATTTTCAAATAAAATTTTCAAAAATATGCTTAAAATATGTAAAATCAACCATACTCCTCCCCTTAATGCAGAATTTGTTTCCTTCGACAAGGACAAGGTTTGAATATTATTTGAACTCATTATTGAGCTCATCAACATATTTACTAGGAATTAATTAAGAAACTATTCTTAGCAAGCAAACAAGCAATTTTTAAATATAAATGGAATTCTTGATGTGAAGATTCTACACCACCTATTTTTGCAACGGTTCCCATTGCGGTATACGAATTGTATACCGGTTGTATTCATATTGATTCTTAGTTTCGAGCATGTCTGAAATTTTGTCATTAGCTTCACTAACTTAAAAAAACTGAACATTCAGTCAACTCCGTACTTCTTTACACTTAAACGCAAACAATGTGATCTCATAACATATCTGAAAAACATAGAAGGGGTTTCACTCACTTGAAAACATTTTCAATTTTTTTGGACGAAAGGTCGACAAACGGGAGCTAGGACATATGAAAAGGTATCGATAAATTTCAACAAAACCTTGAATACTGTTTAAAAAAAACATGTCGACATACTTCAAGTGATTCAGTGACCTCATTCGTCAACTCAAATCGTAAGTCTCGCGTTACAACACCTCCAACAGCACAGAAAAGCGGAAGTTTTCTTAAATTCACAACAATACTTCAAATTTGCCGCAAAACATGCCAATCAGTTTTAACAACTCAACTAGATCCGAATGTACAAATCAACGGAATTACACCTTGGCCAATTTAAAATCACCGCAAAACATACAGAACGACGTAAGTACAATGACTTTTTCAGCAGTGAAACTGTAACATAAATCGAAACAAATGTAAATCCACTTGAATTTCTCACCTACACCAAATACGGATGGAATAATACGAAATTGTTACTGTTTCGATTGTTTTCCTTGTTTTCTTATGCTTCGAATCTGATGCTTGCAAAAAAGGTTATCGGATATTTTCTGAAACAGCAAGTAGCCAAAGGTCTAGCTGATATTCGTGATGAATTATTCAACAATATTACGTTTTGGTTACGAATGATTGTCGCACAACTATTTCCCACGTTAATCGAATTGCTTTCAATTATGGTCAAACGAATGAATAACGATCAGATGGTAACAATGCAAGTTCAGATTTGGAGTAAGGATATGAGATGTCATGTTGCACAAAGCGTTGTTTTTGATGTGTAGAAGTATATGGAATCAATATGCAAGAATTGTGCTAAAAATGTCATTCTGATTTAAGTAAATAGCCTTTAAATTACTCGTATTGACTTGCATTGAAGTTATGAATTATACTGCTCCATTTAACCCCAAGCGGCAAAGAATACAATTTGATATTAATTTTAGCATACAGTGCATGCAAATTATGAACATTTATGGTTGAATAAAATTTTGATTTGAATTTTTGAATTTGATAATAATTTTGATGCAGATTACAGAATATGATACACCTTTAATACATTTGAAATATAATACAAGCGAAGTTGAGGAGATAAATCTTCGATGCATTCAATCAAAGAAGACATGCAGAACGAATCAAATTATAAAAGCTTGTGAACAATGTGTTAAAAGTATTTGCCGTTTCAATGTTATATTTAGAATGGAATGGAATTTAGAATCAGCATAAAAGCATAAAGAATCCACTATAAACGTCATTCGTGAGCCACAAATTTACATATTCAATTCATCTACGACACATATCATTCAATCTTGATTCAAAAAACAGCTTCTACACTTCATTAGTTGATTTCAATAAAGTTTAGATACATATTAAATCTAATTTACTTACTCTGGTTTAATTCTAAGCGTGCTTTTAATAAAATCTACTGCTGCATCCGAAACATCTTTAAATAAATCATCTGGAAATGTTAATGAGCATTGTGATATATTTAAAAATGTTTCTTGTTTTGTATCGCCGCCAAATGGTGTGCATCCTGTTAATAATACGTAGGCCAATACACCAACTGACCAGATATCAGTTTGTAATGATAGTGGATCGTATTGTAGAACTTCAGGAGCAACATAGTCGGGTGTGCCAAGAATTTCGCGAATTTTACTGCCATTCTCAATAACACGAGATATGCCGAAATCACAGAGTTTGAGACCATCTGAAAAAGAAATTTGAAAGGAATTATTTGCTGGAAATTACTTTGAAAAATAGCTTAAATAAATTGAAAAAACTGTGAGTCAACGTTAAACACGATATAAGAAAGTAAAAGGCGAATTGAGCCAAAGAAGAGTGTTACTTCTAGTTAAGATTCGCAGTTCAGTTAATCAATTTTATCAATTCAATCGAAGTTTCAGACGCTTTTCAAGGGTCCAAATATTTAGAGTGAAATTTTAATTTGATTGTAGACAATACATCAAGAAAATTGGAAGCATTCAACCTCATAAATATTACTGCCTGGAATATAGAACTGAATACTAAAAGCTTTAAATGTTTAGAGAAAATGATGGTTAAAAATCAGAGCAGACTTTAAAAACGTACAATAGTTCGATAAATTTAATCAAAATGTAATAACATAAAACGAAAACCATAGAATACAACACCCTTCGAAACACATAAAGACCAAAAATCTGTGAACTGACCAGAGTATTTTCACATGTTACCGTGCCATAATCGACCTAGACCCTATAAAGGATAGCAGGGCAGTTTTATGAGCATTTTAAGAAGCCAAGCTTTGATATACAGAATGTTATGATAAGCTTAGCGAAATAAAAAATAAGAGAACACCTTCAGGTGCAATGTATTTGACAAACTGAATTTTGGGATGATACTTACTGGATTTTCATTGAATATTGAATAGGCAACTTTATAACATATATATTGTTCGATTTTGCCTTTTTGAGTTGATTCTGTGCATTGAAACGAAACGTTTTTATATAGGCAGATATTGCACAAACAAATCACAAGATCCGTACGTAGTCAGAGAATTGTAAACTTAATGAGCTACGAAGTAAGCAATTTCAATTTGACGGCCTGCGACTATCAAAGAGACTATTCAACGGAATAATAAACGGATGAAAACTGGAAGGGAACCCTGTGAACACTGAGCGGGCTCTAGCGAAGAATGTAGCCAACCGCAACTCGGATTTTGAAAATTAAAGAAGAGATCAACTGCATTCGAAAATATGCAGAGCTTATTTAAGGGAATTTGATTATGATCGAAAATTCAATCTAATTTTGTATTTTATTAAGGCTCTAATAATTTTGTTTTTTTACCGGATTCTTGGGAAATGAACCCGAAAAAGTGCTGAAATTCACACTCTCCTTGATTATTCAAACCTTTTTCAGCGAAAAATTGCAACAAAGGTTTCTGTGCTAACTGTAAACAGAATGAAGACTAAAGCCACAGCTTAAATTGTAACGCCCAAAGTTGAACGGCCTTATGAGCAAACTACTCAATTGGCGAGATCGTAAAGAAATATCCATGGAATTCCTTAAGATCCACTTTAAATCTTGTTAAAGAATTCGACTTTGAGATTTATGACGTTGATGCTAACATTTTTTTTGCATACCCGCGAAAAACTGCGGTTGACGTCATTCATGCAAAATAAGTGTCCGCCATGCCGAGAAGCTGGAGCGACTCTTGTACCTTTTGAGGATTTCCATCTCCCAACGTTGAAAAAAAGTAATTTAAAGCGGACTGCTGAAAACTGGGAAAAGGTGACGGTATTTTTTTGATTTTATTATTTATTTAGCATTTTTTAAAGATTTGCTTTTCTGATGAGTTCATGTTCGAAATGTTCAGATCAGAAGAGAGGGTTGCTTCGAATAGGGCGGTAAAACTTTTTGTGGTCAGTAATCAATGGAAAGAAAGTAAGTATTCTTCATATCGTCGTAGGCGGGATGAGACAGGACGGATACAAAATTGTGCTTGAAAACAGGCTACCCCCACAAGTTATCAAAGAGTTTGTTTTTATGCATAATTCTGCTCTATGCCATAAAGCTAAAAGTGTTTGCCAGCTAAACTGTTCGAAACTTTATCTTGGCCAGACAATTCTCCTCGCCTCGATCTAATAGAGAACGTTTGGCAAGTCTTGAAATGAAAAACTGCCGAAAAAATCATCATAACTAAACGAGATTTAATAGAAAGGCTCGTATGAAATCACGACTTAATTATGGAAAATGATGACAAACAGTGCATTAAAAGCATGCCGCGAAGAATTGCAGTCGTCATAACAGTTAAATGCGGTAATTACCAAAAATATTAAGATTTTATGTTCAATCTAAATTTATTACAGAAGAAATCAATGAAAAAGTCATGACACTTGATTCCATGCATGGAGAATGTACCACATTTAATTAGTTTATCATTTAGCTTCCCGCAGAAGTATCGTCAAAATCAACGACAAACTTTGAAATTCTTATTTTACTTATTACAACTTTTTAGCACAGAAAACATTTTAACTTTGCAAACAGAACTCAATCCGAACTCTCCCTCAATCGCTGTTCCAAATGACTTTAATATTAGCTGTTCCTGAATCGAGTAATCTCTAACAGAAAAACCAAAGATATGACAGACTAAAGAACGGTCTAGCTTTCGAATTGCGAAGTATTTTTGCAGTTACAATCAAAAATTAACCTTTATAAATGGATAAACTGGGAAATTATGGAAGTCTTTTGAATTTCCAAGTAACATTTCATCACTAAAGATCAAGTGGGAAGCACTCAAAACTTGAAAAGAAGATTTAATGTGAAGATATCAAAAATTTTGCAGACAAATATTGTTCGATAGTCCTGAAACTACATTGGGACTTCGATTTTTCAGCGAAAAGTTTATAATAAATAAGAGCGATTTCTTCTAGAAGCTATTCAGGGAATACGAACATTGCAAGGCGAATGTGCTTTCGGAAAAATTAAAGAATTTATTGGCAATGCGTTGAAGAGCTACAACAGTCCCGGATCAATGGAACAACTGACTGTCGAAAATTTCAAAAATTATCGTTACGTAATTCAGGAACACTTCCTAATCAATATTCTCTATGAAGTAAAAATCAACCATGAGAAGGACAATGCGAACAAAATCAAGTAAATTTCTAACTAACGATCACTTACCTTCAACTCTTTTTCCTGCCAATAGTATATTTTGTGGTTTCAAATCTAAATGTGCTATTGAACGTTTATGCAGGAACTGTAAAGCTTTAAGTACTTGTCTCATACAAAAGCGTGCTTGAGCTTCAGTCAGAGATCCTTCGTCGTCTAGAATTGCTTGCAACTCTCCACCTGTGGCCCTAAAAAATAGGAAAATAAACAAAACAATTTAATATCAATTGATCATTTGAAATTCTTATTTAGATTTTACGATTGAAAAAAGTGAGAAAAATCTAAAAATGGAAGTATTATTGTTTTTTTTTTTGAAAAAAAAATATGCACAATCAATTTTACTGGCAATACTTACAATTCCAAAAGGAGAGCTGTATCCGATCGACTTTCATGGACAGCATTCAACTTTACAATGTTTTCCGATCCGGAACAAAGCATTAGAACGGCGATTTCATGTTTAATTTCTTTATCGGACGACTGAGCACGTCGACGTCGTTTAAGGAATTTCGCGGCAAAATGTGTTCCTGAACTTTTGTGTACAGCTCGTCTGACTGCTGCGAATTTTCCCCTAAAATAAATTAAAGATATTTCATAAGTAAATTATAGTCAATTCTTAAATGGAAATATGGAAATTGTTATTTAAATTTTGCCAAGCAAATAAATAACATTAAATAAAAATGATAGTCAGCGGGCCTGCGAGTTTTGTTATAATCTTCATGGGAATCGTAGTCAGATAACTTATAACCAGTCCAAATAGAAATTCTATGAATATTCAGAGTTGCTTGAGAATGTATCAAGTATATTGGGTTGGATGTTAGTAAATATTGTTGGATTCTAGACTTGATCATGGATTCTGATGAAGTTTTTGGGATTTCTCGAATTTCTAGAGCTTTCGAACCCAGATCATGTACCTGTTACATGCACTAGAAGAACGGACTGCTTAACAATTTCATAGGAAATATCTGCTATGCAAACCAGAACAGCTTTAAAAAACTTCAAACCACTTGTGATTTCAATTTCCAAAACAAATTCAGACCTCTTTACACGTCATTTAGCAGCGGCTGTATGCTCCCTATTTCGAGGAGCACTTAGCATTTCAACATGCCAATAGTAACTTTCTCTAGCTCTAACCGATAATTTCAATATTTATCGATTGGCCCATCTAAACAAGGAGGCTGAAATACTTACTGTTCGGCTACAGCCTCGTACTGGATGAAATTCCGTTGCAAACTATACCAATTAACATTGGATTCCTAATTGCTAGTCAGTTGCAAAGTGTTCTTTCCAACCCCATTAGCATTTTAGCTTGCAGCGGAACTTTGGGCTATTGGGATCGTGGGAAAGTGTACACTGCCATACGACTCGGTCGCATCATGCTAATTTCCGAAGCCACGATTTTTTCACTTCGCCCAACAATTTCATGATTGCATTTTTATTAGCAATATTAAAGATGTTGCCGTAAAAAATGAAATTCCACCGCCAGCATGACGACTTCGAAGCCAGACAACAACGGGCGGCACATTTTTTTCTCGGGGTGGCGGTTTTAGCGTCAAAATGTCGCCCGTCTAACAAATGATCGCTATTATTATGGAAACTGCTTCGACTGATAAAAAAGTGATATTTTTGCATAGGAACTCATGCTGTGAGGAAAATTCTTTGGAGAGCTCCACACGCTCACCTACTTCGTTTCGAAAACGAAAAACGAAATGAAGTTGCTATGAATTTTCAATGAAGCTGCGACGCAACCAGTTCACAGTCCATACAAATGAGAATCAGATGGAACTAACCTATTTAGTAGGATGCGAAAATTGAAAATTCAATGGGTGAATGCATGAATGAATGGATGGATGGATGAATAGATTACTACGCGAATGTAAATTGAGTTTTTTGAGAATCTAATTAGGCGCATCAGAAAGAACTGACAAGCTCTAGGTGGAAATGTGAAGCGATTGGTGGAACAAGAACTGGAAGGAAAAGATTTAATGTCTCTAAAACTTGCTTTTTGCAATTAAATATAAGCTTCCGCCATGAATATTCATGAAA
This sequence comes from Oxycera nigricornis, assembly GCA_963942545.1. Classification (NCBI taxonomy): domain Eukaryota; kingdom Metazoa; phylum Arthropoda; class Insecta; order Diptera; family Stratiomyidae; genus Oxycera; species Oxycera nigricornis. The sequence continues at coordinate 24,851,952 of OZ012660.1, forward strand.
GAGTCGCTTAATAAACTATATATTTAGCATGAGAAAAATATAAATTAATGTTGGTAGGACCAAGAACAGTTATAGCCAATTCTTCGACAATGGATAAAACAAAATTTAAAAATACGTCATCCCACAGTTGCACAATTTTTTCCTGTCTTTAGGAATAATTGATACATGGGATTCCGTTCGCTGTCCAGGAAAAAATGATTTAAGAAAGGGCTTGCAACCGATATTTCCATACTATTTTATGATTTCGATATATTTTAGTTGCTACAACTTTATTTTTTTGCATCAAATTGGATTTAATTGCCTTTTAGGTGTTATTTAAAGCCATAGTTACATGACAACTCTGAGTGAACATTACCCATTCAAATGTTCGTTACTCTGTCATGTATCATCGTTAATGAATTTTCAATCTTAATTATATAATTCATCCAACTAGTAATTCAATTAAGAAATTTAACTTCATCGAACGAATCTGAGAAGTTTGCTTTTTCGAACTTTCTCAGCATCTCATTTTCATATTTCTTACTTGGCCCAAAGTGATTTAGGTAGATCCCTTCCTCAAGGTGCATCCTGGATAAGGGACCACGCTCTCGTCTCAACGTCTTTCATTTGGCGCTTTGGGTTGGTGGCTGTGTTATTCTGTTACCTCAATACGCAAAAAACTATATCTTACAGAATGACGTTCATGCTAAAGCCACAATTGCTTCTCTTCTAGTAAAACCCTAGTAGACATTATGGTATGAAGGCTTTGGGAGACTACTTACGCTAGTGAAGATAGCGGTTACAAAAAGGGAGCCATAGGCAATGAGCAATATCGTCCGACGAGGATCTACTAAACTCAGAAGGGAAATAGGCAAAGGTGGCGAAACGTTCCTATGCAAAGAACACTGTCATGTCTATTAAGACATAAAACAGCCATCTCTCCACTGTTTTGGGTGGCGCCTGTACCCAGGCAAACATTTTAGGAGCAGGACCACCACAGGAATGCCCAAATGTGTACGTTCCAAGATCCTTCTAAGGATGGATGTTCTTCCTTCTGCAGATCTTTCTGATGCGCGGTGGATACACACCAACAAAACATACGTTTTGTTTGACCAGCAAAACGAATGTTTTTCTCTCACAAAACGTGCTTTCAGATATAATATCTACTCGTACGGAGAAATAGGGCTTCTCGTCCAATTTCCGCATCAGTTCCAAGCATTAATTTGCAGAAATTGACCTACTCCAGGCATAAAATCCTATAAATATAATTATAAACGATGGCGCAGTAGTCCACAATCAAGCAAGGCCTTGACCAACCAGAAACACTACAAGGTGAAGTGGTCAGCGAAACTATCAACCGTTGTTATTACCCCGGATTTGACTCATTGATAGTCCGGCATTAAATCTCACATTCACATTTGCCTTCAAGGAAGCAACATATAATCACACGAAACCCAGATGGAAACACAAGGCTCCGTGATGAAACAAGGATATTGTGGAGCTGTTAAAGGTCTGTAAAGTGTCAATCAAACGAAACCATCCAATGATTAATCTTCTTAAAAACTCGAACAGAAGAAATTCTAAAATTCTATCAGAAAAAATGCTAGTCAGTCACTTCTGTGCTGACATGGTAAATTTCAAAGATATAAAAATCGTTTGCGTAAATTCATGGCAACTTCGTCCTTAATAAAAGGTTTTTTAAAGCATCTAATGAAGTATGGAAGAGTGGACGAAGATCCGCCATCTAACCCACATTCATTTCCGATCAGCCTGTCAACTGTATAACCAGGCTTCCAGAATTTGATTTAATCGATAGCAAAAGTCAACAATTATAGATTATTGATCTAAAGAAAAGAGTAAAATGACTTTAAGGTTACAATTTTCTAAAAAATCAGAACAGCTCGCAGAGATGCACAATTAGCTAATCAGGAGCTGTATGAAAAAGAGGAACGAATTTTATATGACCCAGACATAGCATAGTAAAGGTATATAGCGTTTTTTGAAGAAAACAAATGTGTAAACGCGTGTGTAAACGGGATTTTCTCGAATTCATGTTTTTTAAGCTGGCGGACACGATTTAAAACAAAATACTCAACCGATCACTCTGGTTTTTAATATTTTGTTGTACACATATAGGTATGGCTACAGCCCGTAGCGGAATCATTATGATCAGTATCAAATTTTCCGATTTTCACTCAATTTTCTACCCTCAAAAATAGGTTTTCTAAAAATAAGATGGGCGTCATTTTGTAATTTTATAATGAGAAAAAATCATTCCGGTACCTGACATGGTAACCTTAAAGGCCGCTTAAATAATCCCACAACTTAAAAGTGTTATCAACCGTTACAAAGTTCATTCTCTTCTGCAACATTCAATTTGAAATTTAATTTTTTAATTTTCATGTCTTTATGTTCATGCCTTACAAGAGAAGCTTCACATAAAATATCTAGCAATGTGTTAAGGGTGGCACTGTTGCCAATGTCGAAATAACATGCACTTCAAAAAACAACCAACAAACGGCTCAAAAATATCGATTGGAATTTGAATTTGAAGCAACTGGGCACTGAGTAACATAAATACGAAACGGTTTTTATCGACGAAAAGAAAATTCACATTTTGTTGTGAGAGGCAGAGCAGTTAAGTAGTTTTCTGGAACGTCAAATAATGCTTTGTTGTGCGTTACAGATTTTGTGGAAATATTTATTTCCGTATAGAAGTTTGAAGAGTGATACTTAAAAAATTCAAATCACGACCAAAATGTGTGAACTTTTAAGCTTATTTATTTCAATTTAATCTGGGTAAGCAATTAATAACAATCTATGATACGAGAAAATGAAGCAATTATGAAGTTTATTATATTTGTAAATAACGGCTTTGACTCTTTACCATCGTAATTATTATTATCAATTTCCTTACTAAACTCGCGATGGATTTTGAAAAGTTTAGTGGAGGCGTTGCTTCTATTCACATGTCCTGTGTACAAATATTAAGTTTTGGGACACGATTGTGACAAATGCTGCTTTTTGTAAATATTTCACTATTTGATATCTTCGAAAACTGATTCGAAAGTTTTACATTGAAACTTTACTGACATATTTGGGTGAGCAGACATAATATAAGATAAACTTTATTATAAGGAATCATAATGTCAAGCTCTAATTGAAAATGTTGATATAAAAAGTTCTTGGATTTTTTTTTTTGGGTTTTCATTTGAATATTTTAGCATGAGCTGCATTCAATTTTTTGGAAAAAGATAGTTACATAATAGGACCCATGGAAATATAGACGATGACGAAACGAAGTCGACAACACGATTCCACAATTTAAATATCAAATACTGCTTCACATACCAGACTTTTGAGTCTGCTTAAAAAGTTCCAGGAATGCTAACATTTCAACCGTGAAAGCGAGTTTAAAGTTCCATGCGATTGTCGTGTTGTTGATGATGATTTTACTTTTTACAAACATAACTTCAATGCACTTCGATTTAGCGAAATCTCATGTTGAACCCACAGAGTCACATAGTCTGCCCGAAAAAAGTTCTTACGTCAGGGCAACAAAAGTTCCTGGTGCTTCTCTTTTTGCGATTCATTGTCATCGACCGAGCGCCAACAAAAAGGAGATATTCACGCGTAAAAAATATTTTTTGCATTTCATACATAACTTTCCACAGATGCTGAGAACACTTACCTAATGCGGCAAACATAAATGGCAACTGGCATTTGCGAAGCTATTGATTTTTTTCACGACAAGTCCACCTTGTTTGGGCATGGATCTGCTTCCTACGCTGGTGCTGGTCTTCAAACTGGACATTGTTCCCAAGATGAGTCCGCGAAGAAAAAAACAGAATTTTTGGCTCTAGATGGCACAGTCGTATCTTTACTACCAGTAAAAGATGTTTTGGCTGAATATCTTCAACTGCGAGTGCTTCACAGTTAATATCGTGGATCGTAGACCGAAAGTAAATATTTTATTGGGAAACCGCGAAATGCGATCCGAAGAAAAGCTGCGACGCCAGCTACCTGGCGCTGAAGTAGCAACTTTCCAGCCAATGTTTGGGTTCGAAGCATTCAACTTTCTGTGAAATGGCGAGGGTCGATCTTGTTGTCTCCTCAGCTAAAACCAAGCTAAACGATTCGTCGTTGGTCAGCGCTGAGACAGCCTTGGCCACATCCAATTTGGTCATCTGTGATGGCGCGAAGATACCGCTTCACTGTCCAGGTAGATGCGCGTGCAAGTTGAAATAGTTCTGCTGGCTGCTTGGACTGAGCAGCCATAGATATCGTTTATCGGGCAACAAGCTCCCAGATCTCCATTAAATATCCAGCACCGCGATAATTTTCGCGACAATGTCTATTGCGGGACGCTGGCTGCCAAGACGCTAGCGCCCACCATGCCGTTTGCACGGTTGGGCACCATTAATTTTTTCGCATTATCTTAAATGTTTGTAAACTTAGCGAAACGTTTACGCCAACGCGACACAATGATTGACTTTTATTAAATTTGTAGGCAAACAAACAATCTAAATTGTCGCTCACGAATTTCAGCTAAGACAACGCGACGCGGGGTCAAACCGCGAAAACTTGTCCTAATTGATCGCCTTATTTGGCTGATTCTCTAGAACCATTCATTTTTTTGCGACCATTTATGAATGCTGCCGTGCAGACAGGTAGGAATTGGGGAGGAAGTCGCGGCACGTGTGCCACCTAAGGTGCTCACTTAAGACGTCGTCCATCCGGATTAAGATGCGAAGAAAAAACCAGAATGGATTTCCATCGGGCTGCACGGTTCTTAGGCTTCATCTTATTTCGACTGGATTGTCTCTAATAGGATAATTACATACACTTTAAGAGTAATTTAAATGCAATCATTATGCTTATAAGTCGCGGGAGGACGGAATCTAAGGTGTGGAAGGTGGCGCTTGGGGCGACACAAGAAAAGGATGAATGAAAAGCGACAGTGCTTGCCTACCACTCACTACTGGGCGTTTTGTTGATTCAACAAAACTCGCAACGAAGATGACTTGCATGTCATCGAAAATTGTGTTTTTTGCGGTTTGCCTTGATAATTAATCACTTTATTGACGGTGACTTATTCCTTCAGGAAGCTCGGTCTGTCACGCAATCTTTAATAGGTAATATTTAAAGAACGTGTAAGGCTATGTGCCTTGTGAGATAGTGCAAAAGAGTTTCGTATAGCATTTTGAAATTCAGGGAACAACAATTCAGCTCCATGCTAACCAATGGCTAAATCTACCACTGGACAGTCAATGCAAATTTTAAAGAGCAACTTAATTTCTTTAGTCAGCTAGACAAGAGTCTGCTGGGTCTCATTTTTAAGACTATCAAATTTGCAGACAGGATAATCTAAAACAAATTAGATTCGTGAAAATTGTTCTATTTGGAAGTATAACGTCGCAATTTTTTCTACAATTAATTTAACAGGAAAGATTTATTCCTTTAAGAAAATTCGTAAAATTTTAACAGTAATTTACGGTTAAAATATGGCAAATTATTTTCACATAAGATTTGAACAATGCCATGTATCAGCGGCAAAATGAAACATCATTGATTTGAATGAGGTTCATTTCAATGATCATTCAGAAGGATTCGTGTATTTAGAACTTAAAGAAACATTCGAATTATTTACAATTTTTCGAAACAATTTTCTCTAAGAATATGATAGGAACTTTATTTATGAGTTATTAAGGGAAAAACCAATAAAATACTACATTTGAAACGTTACCAAAAATATAATGCTTTTTCAAATCACGCTTCCAGACATTCAAAATTATACTTGTTCATAAACCGGAAAAAAGAAAAAAAATCCTTTAAACACATTTAAAAGATGCCTCGCGGATTCGACATACAAACTTTATTTGGTTTTATGTTGAAAATCTTTAATACTTTTTTTTAAATACGTTCGCATTGGGAGACATAAAATATTGTTACAGACTGCAGTAATCGGTCGTCGAAATTCCGCACACGTTTCCGACTATTTCAGAGAATTCCATAAATATTTATCCGGAAAAATTCTTCCATAGATACTTCTAATCATTTCGTTTTGAATAGAATTTTCATGCTTTTTCTTGCCAAAAATTAACAAATATTTTTTAAAATTATTTTTACATTTTTTGTGAAAATTTAATTTTATCTTTGCCTTGATTTTGCAATCATTAACTTCTTGAATACCAATTTTCATAGAAATTAAACAACACTTGATTCTATTTTTTCAATTTTTTCCAAAACACATGATGCTGTTAAAATATTATCATTGAAATTTCAAGCATCAAAACAAGAATGCTTTTTTTTTATTATCAAATTAGCATTATATTTTTGCCTGTTTTCCTAAATTTACGGTACACATTTTCGTCTAACTAATGTCTACGATTTTCTGGATTGAAAGATTGTTATTGATGTAGCTGATGTTTTCAGAAGTAATCAAAATTTGGACGTTTGCAGTAGAAATTTTGAGTTGCAGTAATGAATATTTTCACCAGCAGTTGAAAAATTTTTTTTGACGAAACAATTATTTTCGTTATGAGTAGGTGAAGCGCTGTTTTCCACGAGTGTGAAGTTGTACTCACGAGTAGAACACGGCGCGAAATGTACGAATGACGAATTCTATTTTTGTAGTACAAGTATCAGTGGCGTGGTGGCGCGCGGGCGGGAAAAGGGATCTAGAGGTCAGTTATATTGAGTCATTTTACGTATGTGTGAATTTGAAGATTGGATGCACTAGCTGTGCCAACTTCACGTGGTATTCGCAGTCAACGGATGGTTTCACGCACTCGGAAACACCCCGAAAAATATTTCACGCACTCGGAGAGAAGATAAGTTCTGTGAAAAATGTCTTTATGAGTCTCGAGCGAGACCGATAAACCAAGTGTTTGATGCTTCAGTGACGAAAAAGTGAATTTTAGTATGCACAAAAAAACGAGAGCATTGATAAAAGAGAGTGCACTATTTAGTTCATAACACATTTGTTGGAAATGTTAGTTTCGTTGCATTTCATTACACGTTACCTGACAGCAAAGTTACACCTAACGAAAGCAGATAAAAAACTTCTCTACCACCTCATTCCTAATTGAAATTCAGGATAAATAAAATAGTTAAAATGAAAACGGGTCGTAGAAATTCGACACGGAGAAAACAATGATAATTTTTTTGCGCTGTCGAGGAAAGGGTTGTCAGCAAGACAAGCCAAAAATGAATTAGTTTTCATTCTTATGTCTTATTTCTAGCAAATAGCTTACTTACTGTCTCGAATATTTTATTATGAAGTTTGGTGCAAATCGCAGAGAGTAGTTACTTAATATCGTACATTTTCCTTAGAAAATCGAGATTGACAGCACACTGGCTCATATTTCTTACCTGAAAAAGAAAAAAATACAATAATTTAGTTTTTTTCGAATCTAAATGAAAACAAATTGACGTTATATAAGTATTAATTTATATTGCATATTTATTCATAATTATATCAGCTCCATAAAATTAAAGGTATCGATAGCTTCACTCTGAACTAAAATTACAAACATATGTCTAGAATTACTAATGTTGCCTAAAGGAGTCTATACCTTATGAATTCACTACTAATTTTTGCATCGATTGAAGGTGACAAAAAGTAAATATGTATGAAATCAAATTTCACATCATCAGACTCGTTACTTAATAGTCACACCTAATATTTTAAAAAACAAAATGTGAAAATCTGTCTGTTCCTGTCATTGAATTGTGATCAACTTTTTCTTATATGATCAACATTTAATTTTTTTTAACGAAACGAAAGTTAGAAATTCAGAGTTGGATTGGCTGCAGGGTGCAATAGTGGTTCTTTCAATAGAATTAGCTAATACAACATTAAATGTTTGAAATGAAATCAAATTTTCTCTCTAAATGAGTTAAGCTTCAAACATTTCACACTGAGTTCATCGTCAAGAAAAGTAGGGGATGCTCTCATATAAAAGCGAAAACTTTATCCACTTACTAGAAATCCTATCAAGCTCAAGAAACCCATCAAACGTACATTCTCAATCCTTTCGCAAAGTTGAAAATGGAAATGACACACTTGAGCGAGCAACAAACTCACCTGGCAGCACATCACCCCTTAGCCGATAGCTGGGCTGACTACTCGAAGGCAACCAAGTGAGTGTAGCGACTACAACTACTAGTTGTTGCGATTCTTCTTCTGTCGCAATGCCATTTCTTAAGAAATTGTGCATTCACCTCAGCCGTCGTTACCGTCGCGTTGCCTGTTTGAAAGAACTCAACCGACCGGATTGTACGACACGAATCGCGTACTTACAAGCGCAGCACATTGCGAAGAGAGTGTTACGTAATACGTTTGTACAACAACTGAACATAGTTCATAGTTCAAAGCACTTTGGTAGCGAAAGAAAAGAAAAACCACCTCACCACTAGACCACTCAGCATAAACGCCTGCAAGAATAACACTAAAAGACATAACGGTTTTGTTGTGGATTTAAGCTGACCTACAAGTTTCATGTTTGCTGGTGTCAAAGATTGCTCAACGATGTATTTAAGCTGTTTTGTTGATGGAACAGGAGACGAAAGGAGATAAAAAAAATTTTGGGAGTAAGTTTAACTAAAAATGATGAAAGATTTCCATTTGTTTTTCTAATTATGTCCTTTTTTTATTTGCTTGTTTTAATTGCAAGACAAAAAAGGTGCACTTCCTTCGAACAAAAAGATGTATCTTGTGAGAGTAGCCACACAAGTTCACGGAAGCCATTTTTTGGCTTCGCAAAAAATCTTAACTTAAATTCGTAGAAAAGCTTGATTACGAATAAAGACTACAATTATTGTTACTTCAAATGATCAAATAAAAAAGAATTGACGATATTGGTTCCCTCATGACTTCATTTCTTTTTCAAAGAAAGGTGTGACCATTTCCAGCAGCTAACTTAACGCATTTGCATCATCTTGAATCTGATGAACTTATTTTGAGGTATGCAACTAAACGATCATGACTAAAGTCACTTCTTTTTACTGTGGTTCCTTTTTCGTATTGTATCGCTGAATATATATTTGTGGGCTTCACCGACCAAAATGAGAATCGATATACAGTGGAACCCCGCTATTCGTCCGCCTCTCTACTCGTCCAACTCATTATTCGTACAACTTGTTCAAGTAAAATTTAAATCGCCATTCTTACGCTTTTTCGCGATTCGAACTGCGTGCACGCATGCGTCACTCGCGCAACTTTGCATCGCATCGGCCACTCCCCGCTCCTCGCTGTGCTGGCCGCTTCCTGTTTACTTCAACACATATTCAGTCTTGTATGTACTCACTACCCTTTGTGCTGTTTTTTAAAAATAAAAATAGTGTTGCTATGAGTCCAAAAATAAAGAGTGATTCTTCCAAACGGAAAGCAGTGAGAAGAACGATTGAAGTTAAAAAAGAAATCTTTTCAAAGTTTAAAGGTGGGACTCGTGTGACAGACTTAGCTACTCACTATGGAATGGCTAATTCAACAAATATCGTCTATATTAAAAAAATAAAAACATATTACAAGAGGCTAATGTAGCAAAGGGGTGACAGTTCTTGCCGTCAGTAGACCACCTGTAATTGAACAAGTGGAAAAACTTTTGTTAGTTTGGATCAACGAGAAGCAACTTGCAGGTGACAGCATTTCCGAAGCAATTATTTGCGAAAAAGCGAAAAGATTGCATGACGACCTAAAACAAGACACTCCCGGAACAAGTGGTACAAAAAGTGATGAATTCAAAGCAAGTAGGGGATGGTTTGATCGATTTAAGAAGCGAAGTGGAATTCATAGCGTCGTTCGGCACGGGGAGGCTGCTAATTCAAATAAAGATGCTGCAGAAAAGTTTGTTGGTGAATTTAAAATCTTTGTAGAAAATGAAGGATTTTCTTCTAACCAAGTTCTTAATGGTGATGAGACTGGCCTCTTTTGGAAAAAGATGCCAAGGAGAACCTACATCACAAAGAGGAGAAATCATTGCCAGGGCATAAGCCTATGAAAAACAGGCTTACACTCTTGCTGTGTGCCAACGCAAGTGGAGACCTCAAAATAAAACCGCTACTAGTCTACCACTCAGAAAATCCAAGAGTTTTTAAGAAAAATCATGTCATCAAAAGTAACCTGGGTGTAATGTGGAGGGCTAATCCTAAAGCTTGGGTAACAAGACAGTTTTTCACCGAGTGGATGTATGAAGTGTTTGCCCCAAGTGTGTAAACGCATCTAGAGCAAAAAAAATTACCACTCAAAGCGCTTTTGGTACTGGACAACGCTCCTTCTCACCCTCCAGGTTTGGAGGAAGATCTGCCTGGTGAATACAGTTTCATTCAAGTGAGATTTTTGCCCCCTAACACCACTTCACTTATCCAGCCCATGGATCAGCAGGCCATTTCAAACTTCAAAAAACTTTATACAAAAGCACTGTTTCAAAGATGTTTCGAAGCGACCTCTGACACAGAACTCACCCTCAGAGACTTTTGGAAGAACTATTTTAATATCCTCCATTGCTTGAGAATAATAGACAAAGCCTGAGATGAAGTTTCTTTGAGGACACTGAAATCGTCCTGGAGAAGTCTGTGGCCGGACTGTGTGGCACTGAAATACTTAGAAGACACTGCTACGGAAGCTTCGTAGTGAATGAAATTGTGTCCCTGGGAAAATCCATGGGTTTGGATGTAGACCGTGATGATGTGGAGGAGTTGATTGAAAATCACCGAAATGAGTTGACAACTGAAGAACTTCAAGAACTACAGAGAGGACAGCAGGAAACGATTGAAGATGTGTCTTCAGAGGAAGAAAAAAACATTTCAACTAAGAAAATTAAAGAATTGTGTCACCATTGGGAAAATATAGAACACATTGTCCAAAACTGGCATCCAAACACAGATGTGGCGAATAGGAGCGTTAAATTATTTAAAGACAATGTGATGGAGCATTTTAGGAGGATTCTAAAAAAAGACAAAAACAAACAACATTGGATACCTTTTTAATATGTAAAGGACCAAAAATTATCTAACGTTTTTAATATAGAAAGTGATGAGGAATTGTAATACATATGTAAGTTAAGTTTAAATAATCAAAATCGTATTAAAAAATTATACAATTGTACATTTATTACTTCTACTGTTCAACTCATTAGTTTAAATAAAGAGTTTGGAACCGATTAATGCAATTTACATTATATCTTATGCGAAAAAATGATTCGCCATTCGAACTGCCTGCTAGAACGAAATGTGTACGAATAGCGAGGTTCTACTGTACTATTCTACATGTAATAGTGCCGAAAAATGATGTTTTTGGAAAATCGATTTTTTGGAAAAAAAATAAATTCAGGCTGCCCCCTTAAGATAATATTTTAGATGTTCCTTCTAAACGTATCACATAAAAGGGAACTTATTCACGAAAACAGCATTTACATTTTATGAACGAATGAATATTAATTACAAAACACTACATAATTTCATGGTCATATTAAAAAAAAATACTGCCGTTAAGTTCTTCACAGTATATCTTAGGTTGCACAATATAATCGGAAGATAATAGTCACATTTAACTACAAGTCAATTCTAATTGTTGTCTTTCTTAAGATTCATGCATAATCTGCAACATTGTAATGTGTTGATTGCAACTGTTGCAATTTGTTGCAATTTCACGCAGCCAACTGTTTATGTGCCGAAGAGTAGTAACATTTTCATATTATATTAAATAATACATCAGTTAATAAGATGTGGTTACACAGAATTAAGCATCTTGTTACGAGCAGGAAATGTATGAGGCTGTTTTTTTATTTGCATACTACCAGGCATATTGTTCATAATTCTAACGATGTCACGTCTTAAAGTTGATGAAATAGTGACAAGGCTTTAATTATAAATTAATTTTTACTACAGGAAAAATAAGCCTTTTGAGCATAATTTATGAATAAATATGGCCAATAGAATTTACAGTGCGTTTGCAAGTAAATAAGATATTCTAAAGATACAAACCACGTATATAGATACTGATTTTCAATCATATGAAAATTACTAACTACACTAAGGTATGATTAAATAGACGATCGTTTCGAATTGCCATATAATAATAAATTAATAAATATATATATTACACATTTTTAGATTCCAACATATTGGAGTTTTGGTTTATCACTAATAAAATTAGTTTTTTCAAATTATTCGACGAAAAAATAGCATGGCTTAAATGGGTTTATTACCATCATCCAACTTATAATTACAAAGTTATGTACATACATAGTTCAACCTACATTCACTATTTGTTATTACGACCCTCTTAATACATTTATCTAAGCCATCCTCAAAATGATTAGAGTCTATAAATCTAAATAACATATGTATGTCGATAGATGATATTCGCGATAGTGTTATCTTCATGATATAAATTAGAGTTTTTCCCGGAAGTGTTATTCAGATTCTACCAGAATTGGTTCAAATCTGATAGGAATTATTGATCACAATATTGATAAAAGTTTATCGAACTACCAAACAAAATAAATATTTCTCATTTATTTATAGGATTTTTATCAACAAGTTATTTGATATACAGAAAATTGATCATACTTTTTCGCCGAATTCATTTTTACGTATTAAGATAGACATTGGTGTTGGGAATCAAAATTTGATTGGATAGATTGTAGCACAACATTATTTATTTTAGATTATAAATCATTGAAAGCTGAGCAGATATAATAATGAAAATAAATTTATTTGAATCAAGAGATAGATTTTCTCTGTATGGGTTTAGTTTCTTTCAATTTGAAAACAGTTGCGTGAAAATTCGTTGTGGTTTTTGTGATAATTGCAAAGTGTTTTGTCGAGACTTTCAAATCAAGCAGTTAGGGTGCCCATGGTATGACGAGCTTTGCAATCGCCCTATAGATCTATAGTCAGTATCTGAGTTTGTTAGCTGCAGTCAGACAGCAGGTCTTGTAGGAACTTGGCTATCCGACTATGTGCTTACTTGCAAATCTTCAGTACCGATTCACAGCGCCTACCAGTGTCCTAAAGTTTACCGTGGCTTATTGTCGAAACTTAAGCTGATTTCAGAGAGAAGCGGTTCGTCCGCGCCGTTCATTTAGAGGCGGTTGGTCGGTTTCAATTGAAATCAAAAAATCTTCCAGTCTCACGCGATTCATAGCCATTAAGAGTCTAGAAAATATAATGTCAAACGAAATTTAAATTTGATTAAGTTTCATAAATAGACGAACACTTTCCAGAATTGAAAATTATTTCTACTCGAACCGCTCGCCTCAGCCGTGTCACAACGAAACGACCATATGACTCCTTTCCATGTTAAGTCGGCGCCGAAGATCCGCTATTTGCTGCAAAGCAAAATAGCGAATAACGAAGCATAGTTCATCACAAAATGATATACGAGTTTTTATAAAAACGTAATTGAATTAAATTCACATAAGCAAGCCTTTCTCTTATTTTTGTAAATTTCTGTGTAACGTTTAAAACCGAAGACAATGCTTTCGTTAACATCGAAACATTAACATCGCCATTTACAAATATTTCAGCGTGCCAGCGTGATACTTGAATTGCTCAGTTATTTTTATTTGTTGTTTAAAAAAGAGGACAATTTCTCATCTTGTCCTGCATCTTTTTTCGAACTCTGTCGCACCTTCGTTAGACAATTTTGGGAATGTAAAGAGCTGTCTTGTGTTTCCACCCTCAAATTCAATTCTACTCCGTAATATCGGGGCCCAGGGAGGTCTTATATCTCTTTCCGGTCGCGGTGAGGACCCCATTGGGGAGTGCGAACGTAGTGGCTGTGATTAACTACACCCATATCGCGAATAGATGCCACAGAGGCGCGCTTTGAAGTCGTCATATTTCTGAGTATGATGACTTTTGCAGCATCTTTGGAGGCTCAACTTGGAGTTGTGGATCAACCCGGTACTGAGAGATTGGTAGAGATATAGATAGGCTTCGTTTCCACCAGTAAGGTGACTGAGTCTGCACTCAGAAGACGAACTGGTACCCCCACCACCGAGTGGCAGGACGTTGGTATGCGCATCGTTGCTGCCCGTTGTCCAACCGTGGGCCGTGGAGTTGGACCCCCTTTGAATAGGCGCCCACGGTAAACTCCAGGAACACTATCTACTCCATAATATTATGTTAAGTGAGAATAGTTCATCGAATGTCTTCTATGTCCTTATTCCTTTATTATGCTGAATTGATAATTTCTGACACAATAATTTATAATTAATACATTCAAAAATGAAATTTCGAGTTCCAATGCATCTGACTGTTGCGTCCGACTTTCAAATGACAAAAATTGTGCCTGAGAACTCTTCGACTGATACAATAAGTGTAGTTTCAGGTGAAAATACGTACTCAAAAATAATGTGCTGCAATTTTTCTTAATTTTAAAGAGGAACATAGATTTTTCATCTTTTTTTCAAATTAATGCTACCTCTTCTACTAAATGTGATTGAGATTACAACTTAACCGAGACATTTATGAGGGTAGATCTGTTATTTGAATGAATTTCTCGATTTTCATTTTACCTAGCGTCGTAAAATCAGGACTACATGTACTTTGTTGTATTTTATAATTGAATGGACTGTAAAGTACATTTCGTTGGCTGTTCGATCTCGTTTTTAAATTAAACTCATAAATTTCTATTTTACTCAAATGATCCCAGATCTCACCTAACAGGCAGAAATGCATCTTCTGCCACATTTACCCAAATATAAATGTCGTGAAAAAAATTCAGTATGTTTTGAAATGAGAACGCAACGACTCAGGTACATGTTATGTTAATTATGCTACCACCTGGCAAATGTATCTGAAGTTGGTTTGCTGGAAGTCAGTCGTCTTTTTCGTCGCGAGTGGTCAAAAACATTTCTTTACAACTTCAACTCCAATTTTATAACATTTCAATTACCATTACCGTTATTGCATAATTTCTATGTATATTACAATGTCTTTTTAATAGCTTAGATCGTACGTAAGCAAATAACAATTAAAATTACTACGCGAAGATGAGTTACGTGATTGCGGTCATTATCGCTCGACACTCATTAAAGCGTCTAAGTGCGGTCTTCTATCTATTGGAAACGATGGATTCACGAAAACGCTGCAAATATCTTTTTATTCAAATGTTAATTTTTCTTTTCGGATATTTTTTCCACATTTCAACAGGAATTTATGATAGACAGGCGATAATTTCATGTTCAGTGAAATTGAAGAAAGAAAGAAATACACAACGTGTATGATTTCCATTTGCTTTGGAGATATGCTCATTTAAGTAACTTCCGTGAGGTTTTGGATATGAGAAATCGTTTCTGTTTTTTACCAGCAATGGGACAGTTCTACCCGAAATGAAGCAACAAGTCTATTCGGAGTGATATTTTTGGAGATTGTGCAATGAATCAAAAACGCGAATCAATGAGTTGCGCCAAACAATGCTTTCTACAATTGCCTAGACGCCACAACAATCGTAAGCAGCTATCTTGGCTGCACTATTATTAAATCTTTTGTAGTCTTCGCCGTGGCACTAATAACACTCGAGCCGAGTACATTTTCGTCTCGTTTGCGCGCCCCAAATGTATCTCTGATATTCAAATAAATCAAAAAAAACACTGGCATACAGTTTGCTTGGATATTAACACTTGGCAGTGACCTAAATTGCAATATTTACAATTTTTTCGTTGGGTTTTTCGTTTCATCGACCAATTTTGCAAGCCCCCTCGAGAGTATCATTGCTAAATAATGGATGGATGGGATTTTATATTCTAATATGTACGCCGTAACGGCAAATGACGTGCGTCTGATTTATCTAGACCCCGAAAAGTCTCATATTCTGGGCTAACGGCGTCGAGCGCTACTATCTTTATTATCTTTGCATTTAGATACTTTTCGAGACCTCTTACGCGTTCCTCCGAATGGAATAACACTTTATTGTGTACGATCTCCGACGCACTCAACAATTCAACATGTTTGCGTTTGACATCACGAGAGATATGCAAATTCCGAAATTGTTTTGTTGAACCCCTTAACTGCAATTAAATGAATTTCAGTAGATACAATGTTATCTTTCGGATATTAAGGAAAACGCTTTCTACACGTCGCCACGCTTTTTTCCGCGCGATCTGTGCAACAGTTCAGCGGCTCCGCGTTTTGATGGCCTTGACATGAAATCACTCAACAATCATTCTGGCAAATAGGAATTGAATTGAAATATCGAGGATTAAATGTTGAGAAGCAAACACAATGCAGATACGTGCGGACGTCTTGCAATTGCGGGCAAGGTGCGACATGAATGACAAATAAGGTTAGCGATTGTATCAATTACCGCGGTGTGCAGAGTTTTGTTGGTACGTTTTCACGATTGCAAGAAGTCAACACATGCGTCATGGTGTGTGGAGATTTTTTGATTGAATTTTAATTGAATTAGACATGCACTAGTCGTGGTTTTCGGACAAGTATCCCTCAAGGATTTACGATTCGGACCAAGCATGTTGGATACAGTTCACTGCCAAAATGACGTTAAATTGAATGTTTGGATATGCATGTTTGTCTGAACATCGTACACAGAATACATCTTTCCTAGAACGCCTAAGCGGAATAGGATGGGCAATGACATATAGAGAATTATTAACCCTACTATAGGGTGTCAAATTCCATTTGATTGAAAATTAGTATCTACAGAGTGGTTTTTTAGAGGCATAGAACTTCCGAAAGGGATGTCTGCCATTGTCGCTGTTAAATCTCGTTGTTTTGATATTATGTTTAATTTACTTTGGCAAATTACCTTGCAAAGACTTACACCCGAACATCTCAAAATAGTCAAAACTTATTTCCGAAATTCACGTTCTGCGCCCCAACTTTCAGAGCACTTCGTTCAATTTATGGTGCTCATAATCGTTCGTCTGAGCAGCTCATACGCAATACGATGTACAGATTTATGTCCAAGTATACTATATTGGACAATGTTCATCCAACACGAGCTCTTACAGTGCGTACCGAGGCAGCTACCGCTGCTGTAGTGGGTATGGCGACTAAGGATCCAGATTTATCAATTCGACGTCGTTCTCAAACAGTACGCCTGTTTCTATTTACTACATGCAAAATTTTGAGGAAAGATGTTGGACTATAGCCTTATAAGATCCAACTAGTGCAGCAATTGAAGCCATTGGACCATCGTTTGCGTCGTACGTTCGGTGGATGGGCTGAAAATGAGTTGGAAGTTGAACCGCATTTTTATATTCATCACTTAGTGGGTTGTGGGTTTGTAAATAAGCAAAGTTGCCGTTTTTGGTGTGCGGATAGTCGTCAAGAGACTTTGAAAGCTCCATTACATCCCGAAAAACACTTTATAGTGCGGTTGGTCCTTTTTTCCGTTAAATTTGAGGAAGAAACCAACGTTACCGGTAATGAAGATTGCTACCGACGAATGATTCATAATCGTTTGATTCCCAACATCGTCTGAGAGACAAAGAGTTCAACAGGATCGTGCAACATGCCATATAGCGCGTGCAATAATTACTTTATTGGCCCGAACCTATGGTGAACCAATCATCTCAAAAAATAGACCGCCGCCCACATGATATTGAACTCTGTTGGAAGACTTTTTACGGGGGTACGTCAAATCACTTGTCTAAGCCCACATTCGACAAGTTATTGTCGAAATAAGGCCGGCTATGTTGCAAAAAGTGGTGCAAAATTCGACCGACAGAATGGCCTCTCTAAGACGCAGTTGTAGTGGTAATATGTCAGAAATTATTTTCAAAAACTAAATGCCATAAAATTTGCAAGCTATTACAGCCAACCATATCAATAATTTATCTGTGTTTTAATTGTTTAAAAAGTTCTATGCTCCTAAAAAACACTCTTTGTTGGGCAAAATTCTGTTCTTCTAAACACGAGTTTAACCTGCAAAGCCATACTATTAAACGTATTGTCCACATAATTAAACATTAAAAATACCGCATATTGATTTGACGCTGTAACAATTAAGTCAAACTTATTGTTTTCAAAATTACTATCCTAATATGCTGATATATTGATTGAAATTAATAGTCAAAAACTACAAACTTCGATTACTTTATTTTCTCACTTTCCGTGATTGTATCAAGGAATGTGGGGTCTAAAAATACTTTTAAACAATACCCTCGCTCTTTTAAAACAGTTTTGTAACAACAGAGTATAATATTGAGCATATAATTAAACTTAGTAAGAACTTTATCCATTAAACTGCAATAAAGATCTTATAAAAAACTGAGTTAAAGAAAAGTTTCTGCTAAATTGAAACAGGTACTTTATTATATATAACTTACTGTGAGACTAGACATATACAGTCATGAACATAAGTCTACGTACCCCCTATATTTGAGCATTTTTCTTAATTCCTATAATCTTAATTCCTAGCATTCACAGCAAAAACATGTATTCACTTAATTTAAGCTTAAATATACGTAAAAATTTGAACTCTCTCTATCGAAGCAACTATAAAAGGGAAATAAAAGAAATCTTGTCACCAAAAATGAAACAAAAGTCTACATACAGCCTAATGTCTGTACAAGTTATTTTCTTTTTGCATGTTTTCATTGAATTGTGAAATTCGTAATAGTGTTAACGGCTGACGCGCGTTGACAAGTAATTTTAAAATTGTTTAAAGTGATCATGGCTCCGATTAGGAAAGAAATTTCTGAAGACGTTATAAAAATAATTGTGAGCCTTAGAAAAGAAAGGTGATCTTATCGTGAAATCAGCAAAATAGTGAACAAATCGCGGTCGAGTGTTCAAACTGTAATTTCAAATTACCAGTTGTCGAAATCATTTGAAAAAAGCTGACCGATCGTGGAGACAGAAGTGTACTCGCAGAAATACAAAATAAACCTCGTACGTCATCAAAGTCGTTAGCTGATGGCATCAAGGAGGTTAAGGACAAACACATACATACTATAACTGTGCGTAGAGTTCTCCACCGCAATGGCTATTTTAGCAGGACACCGCGGAAAAACCATACATTAGTAAGGCAAATGAAAAAAACGACTCGAATTCGCAAAACTACATGAAGGCAAGCAAGAAAATTGTTGGAATAGCGTCTTGTTTAGCGACGAGAGCAACTTTAATATTTTCGGACATGGTGGCAGGCAACGAGTATGGAGGAAATCAAACGAAGGCCTCAAAAAACAAAATTTAATTGGTACAATAAAACATGGGGGTGGAAGTGTTCTTGTATGGGGGTGTATGTCGGCGGCGGGGGTGGGAAATTTAGTTACTATCGACTGTATAATGGACCGTATGGTGTATATTTGGATATAATTAAAGCTAATTTGAAGCAATCTGCGCAAAAATTGGGGCTAGGACCTTCTTGAGTGTTCCAACAAGACAATGACCCCAAATATACCGCGCAGATTGTGAAAGAGTGGTTGATATTCAATATCCCAAAAACTCCATTCTCCACCCCAATCTCTTGACTTGAACCCAATCGAACATTTGTGGGAATATTTGAAGCGCCAAGTTCACAATCACAAAGTTTCGAACAGATCCGAGCTCATTTCCGTTCTTCATGAGGAATGGGATAAAATTACCCCAGAAATCACTAAAAATCTAGTCGACTCTATGCCAAGCCGCCTGAAAGCTGTAATTTCTTCCAAAGGAGGCCCTACCAAATATTAGTTTTTAAGATAACTGATGTTAAAAATGACTGTACGTAGACTTTTGTTCTTTTTTATTGTATGGAATTTAGTTATTTTTGTTTTGTATTAAGTTGCATTGAATGAATACATATTTTTTGTACTTAAGATATAAAACGATCATTGTTTTCATTATTTTTTATACTTTTTGCTGAAATCAGACCTTTAGATCGATATTTTTCATGAAAATTGCAGGGGTACGTAGACTTATGTTCATGACTGTAGTTCTTCGGTAAATTCGACCGAAGAATTCGCCTAACTCGGACCAGTCTGGGTAGAAAGTTCAGGTAAAGTCGATCTAAACATTTCGCATGTGGATTTCCTGTCGTTTTTCGGTCTTTTACGACTCATCAAACTAGCCGTCGTTTTGCCACATCTCGAATTTTGACTCCATTCACACAAGCAACGTTGAACTAGGCGAATGGGTTCCGTTGTTCGACAAAGTCAGCTATAGTACAGCTATGGTTTTTGATAGTAGATAGGCTGGCATAAAGTATACATGCTTGTGGGTTGAGTAAGCACATGTACATTTTGTCAAAGATTTGTGTGACTATGTTTTTCTAGGGGTTCGGTAAACAATAAATTTGTGTGTAGCTGGGGGCATTTGGCAAACCATCAGAATATGTCGAAGATCTACACATCGGTTTCCAACCTAAGAAACAAAATTCTACAAAGCTTCAATGCAGATCCTTTCCAATAGTTCTGCAGGAAGTTTTTCTCTGGGCTACCATTCAAATTCTCCAAGGAAACTTAGTATAAACGTCCAGTTTTTTAGCTGTTTTCTGTTTTCTTTTTGTATTTTTTTATAGGAAATTCTTCCAGTTTGACCTCCTTACGATTTTTTTACACAAAATATATCTTATAGAATTATTACACAAAAAAATCCATTGCCTTTCCGATTAATGTTTCGATAGCAAAAGATAATCATTTGTTTATAAAAAAAATTTCAAGTTTTCTTGAAAGTTACTTTCGATTGCAATCGCTTAAGTATCGACAATTGCACTGGCGTTTGGTTGCCTCGAAAATGCAAGCCAGTCACTTTTTCTTTATCGCCGTTTTGTGCAACAGCCAGTCACGAACCCTAAATGAAGTCCGTTTTTGTGTTCAGCTGAAGGCCACAACATATCAAATGAGCACTTAACATTTTACACTTTTTCATCGTAAAATGCATGTTCCTGATAACAAATGTGCAGCATGTGCAAAGACCTTAACCCCATTTCGCTATCGCAATCACATGGAATTTCCCTCCTCAGCCCAAAGACGTGGCGGCGATTAACTAACTACCGAACAGCAACAATGCGCCTAAATTACGCTTGCTTTGTATTTCTTGCACACATCTCGCAGTTACGCCATTCGATTCTGCGTTTTCGTGACTCGCTGACAAAATGTCCGCGTGTTTATTGCGGGAAGACAGATAGATAGAAGATAGAAAGAGTCTATCTAGATACGTCCTAACTGTCGTTTTCGTATTACATAAATTGCAAAGCGGATCGATCGCCCTCCACACCTCCATCAATCCAATTCAGATACATTGCACGAATTGTGAATAGATGGATTGCAGTTGATCGTTGATCACGCACGATCGTACCTACGTTGAATTAATTTCTTTTCCACTGTGTTTTGGGGTTTGTGTGCCCGCAAACAAACGTCTACCACAAAAACTTCAGGAGGAGGGCCACTCGCCGACAATCTTTAATCGTTGACGTTTTTATGCTTTCTTACGACGATGGTCTTGACTTCTCTCATTACGGTACATATTTATTTCAGACACGATCGCTAAACGATTGGCAAGGAGGAGAAGGGTTGGCTGGAAGCCGGACAGGGGACATATAATTCCCGCAATCAAATGAGCTGGCTTAATTCTACTTTAGGGCAATACTAAAGATTCAGGAGATAGTAGAGGAAGCCGAGGTGAATTTGATTTCTTTGATCAACCTATTTACTTTATTTGAAGCATCTTCCCAGTAATATCTAAAAAGATATTAAAAATATTAAACACAATAATAATTATAGAAATAATACTACTTAAAATAATAAAAATGTACTTCTCGTAAAAGTTATTTGAATGACCTAATATTAATCATAACATCTACGCGAGCGTCAATTGATTACGTAAGGATTTTGGTGCATTGGTTTGATTTATTCACGCGGATCAATCGGAGGGGGGACAGGTTACAAAGCAGTTTTTTCATTAAAGTTAGAACATGGTGCTGTGAAGACTATTGAAAATCTGCTCAAATTTTGCAAATATTAATAAACCTTGATTGACTATACAACAATGTCTTTAGAATAAAAAATTTATGATTGATGATATTGATTCGAATGAACCCTTTTTACATGGTGACTTTGAATGATTTTTTATTTTTAATTTATTTATTTTTGTAATCACGAGAAAAGTTTTTGCTGGTTTCTCTACAAAAAATGATGAAAGTTTATAAATTCTATAAACATTTATTATTACGATGTGCAAATCAGGTTAAAAATGAATTTTTTTATGAAAAAAACACTACTTTTTCAATTTTTTTAAATAAATTAAAAAAACCGCTTTGTAGATTTTTTTAAAATATAAAATCATCATGAAAATGATAATACACGTCGAATGACACCTTAATGATGGAAACATTATATTTAGTTCTCGAGATATAATGAATGACGTAAATGACCTTGAACGTTTAATGATTTTTTTATTTTTATTTAATTTTTTTCTGTAATCATGAAAAAACTTTTGCTGGTTTTTTCACAAGAACTATTTAGAGTATCTAAATTATATAAACATTGATTACTTAGGTTTGAAAACCAGGTAAAAATTTTTGTGTTTTTGAAAAAAAAAACCTAATTTTTTGCACTTTTTTTTAAAATTAAAAAACGGCTCCAAGAATTTTTCATAAATTTGATAGAATCACATAAATGTTAATACGCGTCGATTGACACCTTGTCCAAAAAAATCGTACGTTTGGTTCGCGAGATATAACGCATGACAGAAATGACCTTCAAACGGGCAAAACAGCATACCCCCCCGATCGAAGTTTCCCAAAAACTAATCAGCTCTTAAGATTGCAAAGGCGCTTCGATTGACACCTCAACGAAGTTGATACGACTTTGTTTACGTGAGTTATGCTCGTAGAAAAAAGTGTCCACGAACGTACATACGTACGTACGTACATACACACACACATACATCTCCCTTTCTAAAAACACTTTATATATACTCTATAGACCTCAAAACGTAAAGAAATGTTGAAAATTTCAATTTCGATTTTCGAGGCGATTACAAGAACTTCCCATATACTGGGAAGTTAACAATCTTTCCTTTTAGTATTGAATCGTTTCAATTTTAAGTGCAGCTCATTTTTTTCTTGCTCAATGCTAACTAATCGTCATAAACGGTGCAACAGCCCAAATCGAGTTATGGTCTTCTGAAGACATCGCCTTCTTTTATTTTGACCCAAAGCCCGCTTCTTCCAATTATAAAATCTCAACAGTGATTTGCTACCCGCATTGACTGAGCTCATTCAACGCTTGTTTGTAAATATTGGTCAGTCTTTCAATGCGAGCTCACTGAAATACACGAAAGAAAGGAGCAACTTGTTTTTCACAATGCAACATATTCGCTGGTCAAGTTCGTCTTCCGACAACCCGAAATTCACCGTGGTATGCAGCACTCGAATATGTCAACAGTTTTTTGAGAGCCGCAAAAATGTCCTGATTGAACATCCCAACAGTCGCATAGCACTTTGACTGTTTCGTATTGAAATAACTTCGCTTTTCGGTGTATTTTTTAACAAATTGGTGAAACAAAAGAGTAGATACACTTTGTCAATTGTCGTGCTATCGCGTCCTCTTCGGTAAATACAGATTTTTGCATGTTGAACGCCAAGTATAAAAACGACAACACATAATCAAAATTATACTTTCAAATCGTAACACTCTGATGTTTGTTTTATGGCTTGAGTCATGCATTTAGCCTTACTCGCAATCCGAAATAATAAGTTTTAAGGAATGCATCGATTCATGATAATGATATCATCATGATATACCATTCCTACGAATTTGGTGCACTCAAGTTGGCTTCACAAGATCCACACTGGCAGTCGCAATCCCATCGTTATTGTTCGCTCTAAATGTGCATGACACCCATCCACATGGAGCCCATCGGAATTTCAGCCTACAAAACGAGCTTGTGTGTTGCATGCGAACAATTGACGAAAGGTGATAGCTGCAATCATTCCCCACAGCCATCGTTGCGTCTACGAGCGGTCAATAACAGTGCAAATGCGGCCAGCAGTGCGGCTCGTCTGAAGCGCACTTAAAATAGTAGCATTCTTGTTTATAATTTATCAGAATTTTGAGACTGCATACTATGATATCAAATTTAAGAGCATGGAACTAAGGACATCACTGTGTATTGAAACACAAAACGGTTTTTGAAGTTTTGTGTCAGCTCGTCATGAAATTTGTATCGGTCATGGTTAATTTTGTTACACGAACTAATTCGGTGAATATTCAAGCACTATATTGTATAGTGTATTCCAATCTATTGTATCATTTGCTTGCAATTATACATAAACCTGGTGTATTTGTGTACCATCTACAGTCTAAAATGTACGACCAAGTTGATGATATGTTTCAAATAGAATAAGTTGGCTTCACACAGGCTGCACAGCCAAACCTTATTGCCAGTCCCACTAGGATGGTTATTGGTTGTTCGTGATTACAACAGTGACTACGGAAAATGAATAACAGCCTTACTGTTAAATAATAATAGATGTTACTAGATCAGCTTCAGAACTGAACAGCCTGCTTATAAGCCATGAATTTATGCAACACAGAGAGACAGAGAACAGATGATTCAAGTAAGTATTTACAATCATAGTAGGCAATAGCCTCTTCTGATATTAACTATAATTTTAACTACTGCTCAGAGAGAGCCAAAGATCCTTCAATCTAAAAAATTTACATTGATCGTTGTTTGCAAGAAACGACAGAGTTTATTCGAAATTCTTTCTTTTTCAAGTTTCAGCATACCAAAACACGGAAGAAACGATTACTTTAGAAAATTCTTCATAGATAAAAGAATAGTCAAATTTGTTAAGCAGATCAAATCAGTTAGATTGATAGCTCTATCACTTTTTTTCAGAGTTGTAATGATCCAGACTACAAATTCAATAAAACGAAGAAGACTGTTAGAGAAGACTTCAGCAAAAGACAAACCAAGACCAAAATTTCGTTTCAATAGCTTCATCGTAGGATAACTTCCGGAGTCATGATTTTAAACGATTTTATGGAGCTATAGGTTCGTAAAGTGCCGCCTTTTTTTATGATACCGCACGTTCCACGTGGTTAATCTCTGTCTGACCACTGCAACCTATCTACCCACATTTCTTATCAATTTCATTAACAGGACTATGAAAAAAACTTGTCAATATACGTTTACCAGACACTCCCCTAAACAATTAAATGAACAGTACTACAAAATTTATATGTCATATTACCAGTTCGCTGCTTCACTTCCATTCTTTCTTGTGAATCCGCTGGTCGTTTTGTGGGTCCACTAGTAGTTACTGGATTGTTTGTTGTAATGTTGGACGATAAACTATTTTCGAAAATAAATGCATTCACCCGTGACGATGCCGGTTGTTGACATTAGCTTCAATTGGGGATTTTTTGTATTTTATGGTTTTTATAAGAATAATATGTTAATTTCAGTACTAAAGGGTTTTACATGAAATGCAAAGTGTATGGAGGTAATGGAAATGCGAAGATTGTTAAGCATTTGTTCTGGTTCTATGTATTTTTATACTCTTTTACTAGACTTGCAGTGTAAATGTCTTTCAAAGCAAATGATCTCAACAAAGTCAGAAACTATGTCCCTGTAGGCAAAAGGATGTAAAATTTACTACGTGTGATTTATAAATTTATTTGACATTTATGCAAATTCGCTGATTGGGATATTTATGTTTGTTTAAGAATTATATATCACGTATAGCAATGTAAAACATATATTTTTCTTTTAAATGAAAAATGTAAGAAAAGACTATAATTGTTAAAGTACTTGTCGAAATTTATTAAACGATTTTAGCCTTTCAGATCCTGGATGGCTAAGTGGTTAGATCGCTTGCTTCCCCTGTACTGCGCTCAAGGTTCGAAGCTTCTTGGCAACAATTAGTTTTAGAAAATGGGATTTGGTGCACGGCTATCAGTTCAGTGAGTCAAATTGGGGTAATAGACATGAAAGCGCGAGAACGTCAGCGTGTCTGACCACCTAGTGCTTTGTTGGTCGAGTAAATGAAGCAAACCTTACTTAATTTCAAAGTTTTGGCCCAATACGGTCGGTAGTGTCATTGAATATAATTACTATTGTTAAATATATCGATAAGTTTATATTTTTGAAAATAGTTTCAAAGACTTCATTTTTATTTGTAAAAATTATTCTTTTTTAAATTGATTTGAAAGTAGAGTGGTCTTGGACGAATCTAAGCTGTTCTATGAAAGGTGAGGTGTGGTCTGTCTTGACGCCCTAGATTTGCTTTTTTATATGTTGTACAAGTTTAGGTGATTATACTGTGATAATTGCTGGGCGATCGTTTAATTCTAATTGTGTTTCATTAGTAGGATTACGATTTCTTATGCATTAATAAAACAAATGATTTAGGATTTAAAATTAGAAGTTTCGTTGAGGATCCTCCCTCCCATTTAAGATTCAGCAAGTGAGAGTCACCTTAACTGAGGTGAGTATGGTGTAAATAGTCTTGCCTCAAGCGATAAATCATTGAAAGGTGGGCTCAGGCAGTTCGATTTATGCCTGGTGAGCTACTCTGATATTTGTTGTCCTGCAAGAGATTGTTTGTTGCGAGATTAAGTCAGTGTAAGATTTTTGTGAGCTGAGATAGGTTTTGATCGCGATTTTTACGCAGTTTACTAGCGGGCTTCTAGTTCGGGGTATAGCCTCGAAATTAGAAATTGTAAATTTTTAGGTCGTGTCGCTATTTCGCCGTGCGGACATTAAGATGACACAATCTCAATTAATGAGACCTAGACGAAAGTAACGACCTAGGATATTACGCGCCGAACTGAGCTGGCCTGCTAGCCGTCACGGCACCTGTGGTATTGGAGAGTTCGAACCAAATTGTCTGCACGACCTGAGACGGTTCATTGCTTCGTCCAAGGGACTGAACGTGTGTGACGTCAACGTTGTGTTGACGTGCAACTTCATTGCGGCATACGCTCGCAAAATTAACATTTAATTACGATGGCGCCCAACGTGGGGCCTCATGTAATGATGTCGGGTTGACAGTTATTTCTCGGAATATCGTTATATGTCAATACCTGTTTATCTGTTAGTAAGTTTTTACGTCTGTCAGAAGCGGTGCAGTGTAGGAAGCAGCGCGGCTAGCCCGCGATCACGAGGTCGTGTGTTTGATCTTCGGTCGGTATTATTTTTTTGGAACAATTGTGGATATAATTAGTGTGAGGTAAATCAGCAATGTTCTTGTAGTTGAAAATTTACATACATTACATTTATTTTTAGAAATCAGCAAATTGTTCTTTCATTTAGATATGTAAATTATACTAAAAACTTACTGTTGTAATTGAAGCAAAATCATAGCTAATGGTAGGATCATTCCGTGTTCTTAGAATCAATAGAATGACGTCTTCTATTTATGCACCAAATTTCATCCAGATTTGAGAGAATGAGGTCGTGGCCTCTCCTTGTAAGACGTGCAAGCGGTAAAGATTTTCCTTGAACTCAGACCATTGTTCAAGTTAAGCTCATTTAAAGTTCAACAACATTTATGGTGATTTCAATCGAGAAAAAAATGTATTTTGCATCTTCAAATATCTTCAGATAAGGCAAGAAAAAAGACATCAAAATCTAATTATCAGGATTTTCACCATAGATAATAATAATTACATATCTTCGTTGCGATTGTTGAGTTAATAATGAGATAATACAAAATTCGCACTTCCATTATAAAGCGGTTAACGACCACTTGCCGACAATCGCGCTCCAATCTTGTTTACCATTGTCCGCGTAGCTTCCTAATCTTCATCGTGACACCGCATACCTACAAGCATCGACTAATATGACCGAGTAGTCGCTTTAATTAACATATGTCTCCTGCTTAATTGCACCACTCGTATCTCGTATCTGACATGAAACCGAGTACGCTCCAAAACACTTCGGTTATATAACATACATAGGCCTCCTCAATTGTTCTTCGAAAGTGTCATGTAAGTAAGGTTAGGCAAGTTTACGCGACATTCTTAAGATGGTCCAAGTGCGCAAACCGTAGATTAACCAAGGAAACTTTCTGGGTATAGTTCGGTGAACCAGCAGCAATCGAAACGCTATACTTTAAACGAGGTCAATTCCGTTTCGGTAGCGCTAATTTTGCAGTAGAAAAAACGATAGAAGATGAAGAGCGTGTATTGAAAAAAACTTGGATGAATTATCTTTAATTTGGAGCGAAAAAAATTTGTCCATGTTGTATTCCCACGTTTAGCATTTTTCGATGCTAGTTTGCACAGCTTGTATGTGTTTTTCGCTTAATTATTTAGGTTGTTCGATTGGTAAATTTCAAAGGTCAATAATATTTAATTTCTTGTGTGTGAAGTCTTTGAATTAGTGTTCGCATTAGTTTGTCGTCCTTGAGTCAGAAGTAACCTGGAATTTTTTTGGGTTTCGGATGCATGGTATGGTTTCAAATCTTAGCACCATTTTAAGCTGTGAAATATCAATTGCAGCACATTAATATCTCGGTTGTTCATATTTTACATACGAAAATTAAAGTCACGTTCGACCAACATTTCCATTTAAGCCGAATTTTCATGATGACCGCAACACGATGTTGAATATATCACGAACCCATATGCCTATTTCCAGAAAAACGATTGCTCGGAGTTCATATAATTCACCCAGATTTTATTAAGCCAATCATTTTTCATGATGTCGTGTCTGCACTTGTACAACACGCACCATCTTCTTGTGGATTGCGGTACAGTACAATTTCCATTTTCTCCGCTATTGTCTGCGATCTACAAATTTTCGTTATATAATCACCTGGTCCAAATATTTTTCGCATGGAATTTTTCACAAAACATAACATATAAGCATGCAAATTGCATAATATAAAGATGTTATGCAGGGCGCGTACCATTCTCCAGTGTTAACTTGCCATCGACGACGCTGCGAGAAGAAAAATGTCTTCGTTTTTTTTTTCATGAGATATTGTGGTTTTAATACTGGTTTTTAATTGCTCATACACATTAAACATGCAGGAAGGCATTGGAGCATCACCTACACATATTTTACGAAATAGCGACTTTAGATTGTAACGATTTTCGCATGCATGCACATGCACATGACATGTAAAGGTAGTTCAGTTTTTAAGGTCTTTCGAAGGATTTTGCTAGACATAAATCTGCACAATTATGGACATTTGACAATCGCCATTTGCATAAGTGCTAGCCAGGTTGTGTTTATGGTAAATTTGGTCGCACATTAAAGCAAAGTTCATGGAAACTTCGCCAGAAAAGCAGCGAAAATTTTGATGGTGACGACAGTGAGTCACATTATCGAAAGATAGACCAAGGCTTCAATTTTATGTAAAACACCATAAAAAGATCAGAGAATTCATGAATTGAATATGAATTGTACATGCGAAATTTTACCTTTGATTTATGCAACCTTTACGCGCCAACAAAGAGGCTTTACTAAATCGCTCAACGTTAAGAACTACAAAAAGATTATGCGCCCTTTGAAACGCAAGAAAGACTCCCGGAACTAACTCTGAATAATCGCTTTACGACTCATTAGGTAAAGCCCTTCAAATACAGCCTATTCTCTACAAACTAGAAATGTATGCAGATACTGACCGACCGAATAAATTGTGTGGAAGTAGCCTTGGTGACTAATTTATTTAAATATTAGCATTTTTAAATTGCACAGAAAGCATTGACAAAGAAAAACTCAAAGAATAAACATAACAAGATTTGTAGGCCATAATATCAAATGTTTTGATAATATATTAACACTGTGAAGGCCAAAGAAACAATCTCGATTTGTAAATTGCATTTGGTCCGGTGATAATGTTGCAAAGTCGTTTTTCTCTAGATTTTTTGAAGTATTCTTTGATAATAATTAATTTGCCCTTTTATAAGATGATCGATTTTCTAAGTTTTTTATTGTCACGGAATATATTATCGATTTTAGTGAAGAGCTTAATAAACATTTTTTTGTGTTATTACTGTTGAAAATTCATGATCAACTTTAAACACGCCCAAAACGTTTTGACCATGACCGGACCAAGTTTGACCATGTCAAAAAATAGCCCACATGAACCTGAGTCTACATTTTTTCAATAATTTCCTTTATGATTTTTTTCACGCAGCTTGTGTAGAAAATTGTGTAATTTGAATGTAAGGACAAAACGATTATATTCATTGAAAGGAATTGCTAGGTGTAATTTTTTTCTGTGTCATTTGAAATGCGCATTAACTTTAATTTCGTGAAGAAAGTTTAGACTATTAGACTCGTTTATTGCTGTTAACTATAATTCATACTGATTTTATCTTGATTTTATTTTAGTATCTTATAGGGTTACTTCAGACAATTTCGATAATTTGATATATTTTTACTACATTTCGAAGTACAATATAGCCTTGGCACATGCGTAGAGCGTTCATTCAAAAAGAACGAACATTTAGTTACTTGAAATTTCTTGGCTTTAAGAGCTGTTTTGAATTCTTTACTTATTTTAATTTCAGATACGACTAGGAACTTATGCTTACACTCTCTTTTGACGTAACGGCAGCATGTCTACATGTCTTTCTTGAAACTAAGACTTTTTCCTGGATGTGTTAATAATAGTCTACATTTTTCTAAGCATCTGAAGTTAAAAATATGTTAAAAACTTAGAAGTGAGGATGTTTAGAAGATGATGCTAGAAAGCAGATGTAATGATGTTTCGTGCACTTTTTGCGCCAATACCTCGACTGAACACGGGATGAATAGACTTGCTCGACCCTCAAATAAGGGCGATTTAATTCACTTCTGTTTCACTCAATTCGAGCGCCGAGACTATACGAGCACCGAAACTTAGTTGAGAAGACGTTTGAAGCCGTGAATCTATCATTTGAAAACTAATTCCCCACAGGAACTTGCAGTCACTCGTATCTGGGCGATTGCCGAAATAAGGAGACGTAGCACGATAAATATGTATATCCACTCAGATTTAACACTTGATAATTTAGGGGCAATTGGATCATAATCGCGTTAGTTACGCTGTTTTTCATTGACCAGTTGCTAAACTGTCGTTTATCTGAAGTATCAAATATTAATTTGATAGTCGTTCCAGCCATCCGCTTCGAAAAAGCTCTTTCGCCGACATTTGCAGCCTGTGGCCAACGTTTCCACACATTAAAGATGAAAAACAGAGAGTTAATAGCGCAGAGTCTCAGCCTTCTATTTTCTACTTACCTGTGACCATCGTTCTCGCAAAATAAAAAGAAACGCGAATTGGATCACCCACTTTCGTTTATGCTATGTTTTTTCGGCAGGTGGTTGATTTTGGTTGCAGGTGATATCTTCATTTCTGGACGCACTCTTCTTGTGTAATAAAGTCGTCAATTGACAATGCCATAATGACAATAGGCGTTTCTGTTTTGTCAGTATTGTTTGCTTTTGTGTTTATTAAGCTGGGAATCGGGGTGCGAAACAAATTTCACACACAACGCAAAACCAAACATTAGTTTGACCATTGCACTACCAGTCGACGCAGTCAAACTTCTTCCAATCATCGATTTGTCGTACTACTCGGTACAGCCAGGAATCCCAACAGCTTTTGTCACTTGATGGTAGATGATCTTCCGCTGCGTGCTTCTACCAGCTCCAATCGGTTCTCCTCTTAATAGGAACCCAGTAAGACAATCATATTTTAATCTGTTATTATTCTTGATGTCTGAATTTAACAGCCGGTTACCACTCTTCAATCTTCCCTTCCCTTAGCATTACTGATCAAGACATTTCTTAATCGATGTACATCACAATTGTCTTTTGCGTACTTGCTGAATGAATCACTTCGTTCTGGAAGATTTTAACATCTTCGATTTCGTACATCGAAATACAACTACTGAGTGATTTTTCTTTATTTCGAAGTCCCTATTGTTCTCGGCGTTGCAACGTCAGTGGTAACTAGTAAGTTCAACCATTTTCTTAGCTCCTTAAAATAAAGTATAATTTCGTTCATACTTCTTTTTTCTCTTATTTCCTAATCATATTTACAAATCCAAAAATGTTTTTAATGTCTGCTTTATGAGCCTCAGTGGAGTGATTTCATGTTATCATAGATAGTTCGTAATGGTGGGTAGCTATTGTTCTTCATGGAAGATTATTGAGTGGTTTTCACCTTGGGTGGAAATTATTCAAGGCTCCTTTTTTATCGCGATGAGTGGTAATGCTAGTTATTAATTAATACATTTTAATGATGGGAACAGGTATTTAAAATATCGTCAAACAAAAAGTTCAATCTTTTCTCCTCCATAAAAAAAAAACATATGACAGAGTATTGTGTAATTCCGGGCTATTGGTATTATACTGAATAAATGGTTGTTTTCCAATATTTTGTGTTTTTTAATGCTTAAAAATCAAAAAGGTTAATTGACTATGTGCAACTAATGCCATTTAAAATACCATGCGACAGATTGAAGGTTCCAGAAAAGAAATTCCACTAAACGAGTTATAAAAAATTATGCACGAACGTTTGGAAAATATGGTCTAAAAAGTTAATCTTTTATTTAGAGTATCGTTCAGGGATTTTTTAATATGCAACTAATGGAGAAAATAATGAAAATTAAAGTGGGCACCTACACTATTTTGAGATGATATCGTAGTGAACGATAAGATAATTTTATACGAGATTCTACACAAGAAGTTTTCAAAAACCGACTTTTCTCATGCATGTAAAACAAAAAAAAATGAATAAAGTGCCGAAAGGTAACGACTAGAAAATCTTTGTTGTAATTTAAAAATATGCATTGCTTGGAAATAATATATGATAGTCAAAATAAATTCAAATGAAATATAGTGGCAATTTCAAAATCAAAATATATTTTGAAATATTGTATAGCTTTTATCTGGCAATCCAAGGAATGTATGTATATGGATTTAATGGTACCTTGGAATCGCTGCGATCCAATTTTATTATACACCTATTAAGTTTCATGCAAACCGAATTATATTTGTCACCGACCAGGCTTAAATGAAATGCAAGTGAAAGATCAACCGAAACAAATCAAATGAGATCTTTCGAAACTCAATCATCTACTGAGCATTGAAAACTATGAACTCTTGTTAGGATCACGTTACTTACAAAATAATAAACGCCCACAATTGGCCACGTAATCACCTTTTTCCAACTAAATTTTGTGGCTGTTAAAGGCATTCAACCTCATCTTATTCTGCAGGCGACTACCAATGATTACCTGCCGAAAACATGACATCAACACTACACGATAGAGCGATAATGCTAAATGCTATAAAATAAAGGTTTTACGCTTATATTTACCAGGCGAACCAAGGCTTTTTCGAGACACAAAGTTCACGCATAGTAAAGGCGATGAAAATGTAAACAACAACAAAGCATTTAGCACGGCCTTCACAACGCAGTCAGAGTCTAGCTAGACTAGCTACTAGTGCGCTACCGTGCAGGCAACGATGAAGAAGAAGAAAATATAGTTAACAACAAAAACATAGCTAATGACCGCGAAATCAGAAAACATTTATTTTGCCCCCTAAGCGACGCTGACGAAAAAAATGTATAAAAAAACTGCTGCTATTGCAAAAAAAAATCGCTGTACAAAATAATGTAATGGATACGATGAAAATAATCATATGTGCAGTGCGATGCAACGTGAAAAGCGTGAAACAATATAATACAATACAGCACAGCACAACACAACATGACTGTGTAATGAGGCATGACAACACACTTTTAAAGGCGTGTATGCATGCAGAATTCCTAATTAGAATCTGTGGCAAGATTTTCCATCACCGACTGTTATGACTCACATGTGCACTACGTTCATTTGCGTGTGATGCACACGCTCAATGGTTAGGTACGTACGATGCGTTTGAATCGGTTTGCAACAAGTAATTGGAAACATGCAACAAGTTGCTAGTAGAAATGTATGAGAGTCAATAGAACTTGATGGACTGCAAAATAGAGATTGCATTGGAAGCTACGAACTGTGAAATCAATCGAAGCAGCTCACCGATTTCCATCTTACGACAGAATATTGGGAAAATGATTCGAGACATGGAGACTGGTCGCCTAAACTAATTTCTTTAACAGAAAAAAAGATATATTGACAAGAGTGGCAGACCTTGACAATACCTTGCAAATATAAATACTATATAGTGATTAGTATCTTTAGTAGTAAATGAATATGCTTTAAAGGTTCAAGTTCGTTCACGGTTACACCGTTTTTGGTTACCTCACCAAAAGTTGAGGTCTTTAACTGCATACGAATAATTGCCGGTACTTGGACCACACGTTCATTTGAATTGCAAAGTAACTTGAACCTCTATACCTTCAAAAAAATGATATAACTTGAACATAATGATTTTCTTGTAAAATTAAATTAATCACATAATTTTAGCGCTATTCGTGATTTGGACCATTATTGGGTTCAAAACTACGTATTTTTCCATATATTTCCGAATGACCTCCAGAACGTAATTTGGATAAAATCACGGATCAAAACAGCATTGTAATTCATGTTGCAAAATGCAATAGATGCCACTAGTTGAATCCACCATCCTGTTTATGTCATGGAGAAGCAGTGCTGCAGCCAAGAGTTTGTTCACTGCATGAAAAATAATTCGAATTCAAGCAAACGTGAATGCAGAGCTGCTTTTATCGACTTTTCCTCTGGTTTTCTAGGGAAACAATGACATTCCTGGGACTATCTTCATTCAAAAGACCTTTTATATGTACATATATATTCATTATCTTGAAACCGTTGAACACGTGTATCTGACAAACGAAACCATATGCAATGCATATGGTCAAATTAATTTCGAAATGGGTCGGTCATAAATACTTATTTTCGAGGCAGTGTACATAGGCTATAAATTAAGTTCCTCTTGTTAATTTTTGAGAATCCCCGGAAATTATACTCATTTTGTCGTTTAGAAGTGTGCGGCTGTGTTGCGCTATAGATTTATTTAGTGTAGTTAAGTTTAAAAAATTTGCAGTTTCACTTTCAAAGAGTTACACGTGATATTCGAAATTTTCAAAGTTAAAAAATGTTGCAACATGCTTTAAAGAATTTTAAATGTCTAAGGAAACGATATATAGCACTAGCCGTCAAAGTGAAGGAATGAACTACAGTTTAATCTCGCTAGTTGTTCATGTGCGCCATTTTTACAGTCACAACACATTAAAACAAAAGATGTTCCTCAAAAATATGTACACGGAGAAAATACAGCTGCGGACGTACAATTGGGAATACTTGTAGCTTACTAAGAATATCCTATTTTGTCAATGAATCCGTTCATATAACTCACCCTTCTTAAGTTAATTTTTTACCTGATTCAATGGCAATTACGGTAGGTAAAGCGTTTCGGCATTGTCGTCATAAGTCTCCTGTATTTCTCCACATCTATAGTCCATGTTTGTAAAATTTCTTACTGATATGGCTTGTTTTATATCTCCCCACAAGCGCTCGATTGGACTTAAGTTCAGACTGTCTAAAAATGGTTATGGCCTATCTAAAAAGGTCACGCTGTTTTCCTCCAGAAATTTCCTGAGATTTTCCTCAGCCCATGGCAACATGATGTTTTCTAAAATAGCGACATAATTTTTCTTGGATAATATTTCAACTATCGCTCCAAAGGTTGAATTTCCACTCATTTTTTCAGGTTTAATGTTCCCGTGCGTAGATCATTCTTTTCTTCTCATTAGTTGCCGTTACCAGAGGCTTCTTCCTGGCTATCCTGTCATGTATTCCGGATTCCACAAGACGTCGTTTGACTGTTTTCATCGATATATCGCTACTTTCCCCGAAAAGTCGGCGATGAATTTCGACAGCTGATGTATTTGGGCTTCATTTCGATATGCGGACAATTTGTCTATCCATTTTACGAGTTGTTTTTCGGGCATTTTCCATATCTTGGACAGCCCTGCGACTTTCCACGTGTTTAGGTGCTACTCAAATCATTTTTATGGAACACTCTAGGTGGCTAACAATTTGTCGTAATGACAATAATAACTCTCTATATAATCTGTTGTCTAACTAAAGGAGTACAACCCTTAGCGTTTTCCATCGGTATTGAAAAGAAAAACTGTTTTAAAACTTTGAAAATTATGGTAAAACTGCAACTGGCTTTAAACTGATCATAACGAATTTGCATGCCATTCTGTTTGTAGTACAATGCAGTGTTTGGTATTACGTGCCCGCTACAAGTCATGGGTTTTCTAGGACTTAGTTGTCCTGTCTTCCTTTTGGAGGTGGCATCGGCTAACGCCTTGCTTCCCTCAATTTACATTGAATTAGGTAAAAAAAAACAAATCTAAGGCGCATGAGTTACACCCAAGTGTTCATTAACAAATAGATTTTTTTAGTAAGCACACAGCTGTAGATCAGCTTTGAAACAGTATTAAAAATGGAATGGCATCATCTGGTACTGGAATTGAAATCTAAAGGATTTATAGCCTTTTAACATTGCAATTGGTATGAAAATGTCCTTTTCATATTTGACCTTCAGATAACGTCTAGACATGGAATTGCTTTTCAAAAAAGGGGCCAGGGACGTGGTATTTGAAAATGTTACTAAGTGTTACATGGAGGGAGGTGGACCTAGCAAAATGTTATGTAACTAAATTTAAAATCAGTTAAAATAATTTTTTAAAGACACTAAATCAGAAATTCCAATTTGAAATTTATTTGCCGCGCCACGAGGTGTCAGCAGACGCTAAGCGCGAGAAACAAAATTTAGATGCATTGTTAATAGTCTGTGATTAAAATATTCACTAGTGTGAGTACGATGAATTTATTACGTAGCAAATGAGGTCTTTGAAAATGTGTTATTTGAAGGGTGGGTGGGGGGGGGGGGGTGGTTGTTCGAATACTCTAAAAATTATATTACGTAGCATATGGATGGCTCCATAACAAGGATATTTTAAATTTAAATCTGAATTGTTGGCGTTTGCGCTGTTTTTCCTTGGGACGGGCGTCAAATTTCTTTCATTTAAAATACTAGAAAATATGCGATGTCGAGTAACTCTTGCAAGATCACAATATTTTCTTTTTCGCTGTTTCCAAGCGTTTTTCCATAGCACCTTTAAAATTGAGTTCATTGTGTTATTAATTTTTCTTCACATTTCTCACGCAGAAGGAATTATTTGACCTTAAAAAATTAAAATGCTGACCATAAATGATCAAGAAGAGTATAGTACCCAGTAAAGATGTTTCGTTACTATGCCCATTGTATATTCTGAATTAACCTTAGATCACTGTCGTTAGTAAACAATCCTCAACGACATTGACTTGAAAACATGTTCGATAACATTCAACACTTGAATCTTTGCATTAATTTCCTCCTAGCTTCCATAAATCAAATAAGTATCCAATATCTACATATGAATTATTAAAAGCAAAAAAAACATACTGTGTCTCAATCAAATGTTGTTCGCAACAAAATACAAACTGCCCGGCAACATTGAATAAATGCAAATTGTAATAAAGCCGGAAAAAATGAATTTATCAAAATCATGGAAATTAATCAATTTATTGTTGACACAAGAAACATACGAAGTGAAAGAGAGAGCTGATCAGGATCAAGGATAAATTTCAAGAGATTTGTTATTGTATATTTTATCTTGAACGTGATTAAGATGCTCGGGTAAAAAAAGCGAATAGTCATGACACTCAAATGAGTGGATAACCCTACATTCTTGCATATTTGTGCATACAACTTTTTGCAGAGATAATTCGCATCTGAATTTTTTTTAATTAGCCCGAGGTCAAGAGCCCTAATTTCGATTGGAAGTAATATTTCAATTGCGATATGCTACGACAGATAATGTTCTTCGGTTCGCAATTGTGCTGACACTCGTCAAGCGATAGTTATGGATATGCCAAATAATTCTTAAGTGGTTGCATGGTGACTGTTCACAACCGAAAAAAATCTATCGCTGATTCTTATGAAACATTCTTGTTTTTCTTGCCAGATATTGCACAGAAACTAGGCCCAATCGCGGCAAGTCCAAATTATGAAATAGTCGCATACTTGCGGGGCTATCGCTAGTCTACTACCGTTCTTCGTATGTATTTCATTCACCGCATCCACAGATACGAAGCAAACAATAATATAGATTGCAATTCATTAATGAACCTGCTAAAAGTAGACCAAAACAATATTATGCAATGTGGTGGCTTGCGAAAGGTTACCTAACGCGATGACGTGACGTTGGTCCGCGAGTTGGTGCTGCATACCAATGAGAGTTAATGAACATGCATTTTTTTTCTGAGGTTGGGAAGTTATGTGACAAGGCCTCAACATCCAGCCGAAAGGTTTGCCGAGTTGGGCTTCCTGGCCAAAAATCACAGTGATTTATGCGTGCCTATTCGACACAAAATGTTAAACTGCTTTGTAGTACAACGTCCCAATTTTCGCCAGACGGAAGGAAACACCTTTACAGCATTTGCTAGTTTTTATTGTCTGCTGAGACATTTTCGCAAAAAAAAACATATCAAAAAAACAAATAAATTTTCAACGGACCCCTGCGGATGCCCCGTTCAAATGGGACTCCATATTAAGGTTTGAATTGTTGCTGATTTGCATGGTGCTTTAGATATCGACGACAATTAACGCGTTTATAGTTTAAGTGCGCATTCAGAAAGTAGTCCGTTCCACATACATAGGAAATTGTGATGATATTAAACGTAGTACGAAGTTAGTTCGGATACCTTCCTTTTGGTCGTGCCACGCAAACATCACTACGCGAAATTCGAAATAGGGCTTGAATATTTCGCAATCACTTTTTGCGTATTTCCAGCGAGACTAATTTATATGCAGACATTTTGGCCAATGATTAGAATGGTAGGCGTAGTTTTATGCGATTGTTAAACGACCAGTAATTTCCAATAAATTAGACATTTCGGCAAACTTTTCAAGTGATTTTGCATACAGTTTAAATGCCTACTCTTGAAAACTGTTTGGCATTTGAAGTGAATTTGAAAGTGATTTTTTTCGGGCGAATTCGTGGGTTTTAAGTTGTATTTATCCGCGAAATTGTGTCGGATGTATCTTTTGTTTTGGGAATTGTATTGTATATTTGGAATGGTCTAGTTTAGGCGATTTATTTTAAGGAATTGTTTGACTTTCCTGTTTAGTACACATGATGTTCATTTCAAGAGCAATACATACAAATTGGTGAATGTGAATGAACGTGTAAGGTCGTCAGATGGTATTCGGCGGTCCAAATAGAAAATTTGGTCATTTCAGAAATGGTTCATGATCATGCATGAAACAAGGCTACAGAGTTCAGTGTATGGCAGATCAGGAGGCCACGGCATGTTTTGGGATATGGCGACACTGATGATGAAAACGAGTTGACTTCTTACGGAAAAAAATCATTCGACAGCTTCAAGCTTGAACAAATGGCAGGTCTACATATTAAATTTATGCAAATTTTAGGGAATCATTCTACCAGAAATGACTTACAGCCCCGAAACTTGAACGGAAGCTGCAGTTGATTTACATAACTACAGAACGGTGTATGTCATACCAGCACCAGATATGTAAATTGGCGCGCAGAAAAGGCTACATCTTCTACCACGGCCGAATGTCTTGAAAATTCGTATAATTCTTCTATAGCGACTGGCTATCACAATTCTTGTACATATGGCGCCCAAACATACAGAATATGGGCTGACCTACCTTCTATCAAAAACTCCTTGACCCGTAAAGCCGTCGTTGTATTACAAGAATCGATGTTTGGCTAGCTCAACACGCAGGTATGAATTGACTTAAAACTGGAGACCACGCAAAAGTTCGGCGACTTTGTTTGTCAAGCCGACATATCACATCAGTGGGTTTTCTCTCGGATACCATTGAGCTGTGATATCTGAGAGGTATAGACCGAGGAGATGTCCAAATCAATTATAAGACTACGACTTTAAGAAACAGACAGGCCTAACCTCAAGAAAAGTTTGATATAGCGTTTCCTAATTGTTTGAAACGTTTCCAAAACAACTTGAATCTTTTCTCAAATCATCCAAACATTTCCCAAGAGTTAAACCTTTTCTCTAATCATTTAAACCTTTTCTCAAACAATTTAAACTTTTCTTCAAATCACTTAACTCTTTCCCAAATCATTTACAACTTTTCTAAAATATTTGAGCATTTCCTAAATCGCTTTAACCTGCCCCCAATTCCATTTCAAATTAAAATTATGCTAATGAAAGTTATTTTTGGAGTTCCCAGGGTGCCTTTAATTGGAAAAATAAAAGACGGAGACAATTTGCTGAGAAATTTAACACATGGTTTTCTAAAAATCGATAGATCGGAGTTCAAAATTTTATCTTTACCGCATTCAAGCGGGGGCCAAACCTCGATCATGAGTTGTTGTAACATTTTCATCAGTTCGAAAAGCGAATGTATCATTTTTGTAGAACAGATCCTAATTTGCTTCGTCACACTTCTTCCTGTAGAGTTAATAAACTGAACAATTTGAACTGTTGATTTTGGTTAATTAGCAAGTATTTTTCTGCAGTTTCAAATGAATAGATGCCAACTAATATTTAACTACACTATATATTACTTACCACTGATATTTCACCCACATAAGGGAACGTTTATCAGTTTTATTTTCGAAATTTCAGAGTCCTTCTTTCTCATTGTATATAGGCCATTATTCTTCTTCTTCTAATTTTTTTGTATGCTGCTAGCAGTTCCGGCCAAGTATTTACCTGAACTTTAGAATAGTCTATTGAAGGAAACATCGCCGAAAGGCGAAAAAAAATTTATCGAAAATTTTGCCATTTTGGTATCCTGGATATTTTTATTTGGATTAAAAGGTAAAAACAGTGCATTTTCATTATATTTTTTGCAAAATTTTCTCGTAAGCTTAAAATTTTCTGCGTCTTTTTACTTTCTAAGTCTTTAAAAGAATTCATTTTTTTTATGAAAATTAAATTCGGACGCGAACCAAATATGTTCCATGTACCAAAGGATGGTTTCGATTGTCTAAAATACATCTTTTTTAAAATATGTTTTCGATATTAAAAATATATGAATTTGTGTGACATAAAATAATCGATGTCATTTTTTTGTAAAATGCTGCAATATCGACGTGAATGATTTCACGTTAATCAACAAAATTTGTAGGGCAATTTTAGGTTCAGATTTGAAGATATCGACGTTTTCAATTTTCAGACATGGTCTTTGTTTTCATTGTAAGCCACTTTTAAAACAATAAACCCTTCCCAAAACATGATTAGTTTGTATAATTTTCTTACTGAAATTTTTTTATTGGGTATAAACAATACAGCATCAAAATAAGCTTAGCTTTTGAAAAGAATGGACTGCAGAGTGGCAATTAAATGTGATATTTTTCAAAAGGATAAAGTTTTGTTCAGTTCAACTAACAAACTGAAAAGCGATAAACATCAATTATTGGCAATAAACGGGAAACATATCACAAATGGAGAGCAAGGTAGGTCAAATGAAATCGTTCGTTGGTATAACATTCTTCTTTGCATCCTTCGCAACGCAAATTTCATAACCAAGACAAGTGTGCTAACTTTTAATGATAACCAGTTTTCCATGATAACTATATTCTTATCATGAACACATGTTTCTAAAATCTAAATCTTCCAATTATTTCCCATGAAATCGTCTTAGTCAAGTTCACAGCACAAGTTTTACCAATGCCATTCTCATTACAAATTAAAATGCAATAAAACGAGAGTCGTAAACAGAATAGAGCAAGTGTTTTCATTAATTACTCTTGAAAAATGAATGAACAGAACTACACACTTCTCGTGGCTGAATTTCAACTAACGCTTTAACGCTAGCTAAATTTTAAGTATTTTTAATCTTAATGTTTGGAGATTCTTTCAATTCAATCAAAATATAAAAAAAATGTAAACACACGAAAAACAACTTTACAGGTTATTTCAAATTCAAGATCATGCATTTTCATCAATAAAATTATTTTGCACGTTCATGTTTACTACCAAATCGAAATTATTCTATTTCCCGTCGAATGTTTACTACACTTTCCAGTCAATAAAAACAAAAAAATTATAAATGTTTGCTGTTGCCTTGGTTGAATGTTGAATGGCGAGGAAATTTGTTCGAAGTGCGCAAAATTGATTTTTATCAGTTTCCATCTTAAACGATTGATTTATCGTATCGCCCGCCCCTGGTGGTTGGTTGTTGGGCGAGGATGGCGTGTTGATCATTGAATCAATTTGTTCAATTAAAACGACCTTCGCGGTTCGATTGAATTAAGGGCTGGGTTTGGCTCTGTTGCAGAAGCAATCGCTGAAGAGAATAATTGACGAGCAATAATGTCAAATTTCTTTTTTCTTCTTCAAAAGATGAAGAGTGTCGATGAAAAGACAATTTATCCAAAATCTAACCTGGTATGCTCTCCCTTTCAATATCACCTGCTCACCGCTAGTATTCACTGGCGAACGATCCTTCACGAAAAACGATAAAAAGCGCGAAATCTTAGATGACCCACTTTCTCTTTGCTTCAGTTTTTTTTTGGTACCGATGGAGTGAATTTTATCAATTTCGATTGATATCCATAAATTAAGATTAGAAAAAGTGCTTGTGTGTAGTATCATTTCGTGCGGGTGTTGCAATTTTGTAAAAAGTAAAATAATTTTATGTTATATTTCAGTTTTTCTCGATTGAATGGGCGCGGAAATTTCATCGATTCGATTTGTATCTTTCTGAAGGAAAAAAACAATGTTGTAGCATTTATCGAATATCAATTGTATGACCACAATACCACCGATAGGTGGATATCAATTTCGCTTTCATTGGAAAATGTGTAATTTATACATAATTTACAGCAAACTGTTTAATATCAGTAGCAGTTGGATTATTCTCTCAATTTCTTCGCGAATCAATGCCTGAACTGCGGTGAAATTGTGTAAGATTGTGAAATTTTAAACGGTTTTCCGCCAAAATCAAAACT
The DNA here is from genome assembly GCA_963942545.1 of Oxycera nigricornis. Lineage (NCBI taxonomy): Eukaryota > Metazoa > Arthropoda > Insecta > Diptera > Stratiomyidae > Oxycera > Oxycera nigricornis. Next base: position 24,894,817 of record OZ012660.1, read on the forward strand.
TGAAAATAGTTATACGATATATTATTTAGTATTTTGTAATGTATCGTAGAGAAAGGGATAGGGATAATGAGTATTGAGTACTACATTCGAAATCAATTTGATTTTGTTGGCTTAACGCATTTGATGTACTGCGAAAATAGTTATAATACCGAAATGATTAAATTCTATGCAAGACAATTATCTTTTCGGGGAAATTTTGCCAAAGGGGTCCATTTCGAAGATAACTGAAACCTACCGAATTGTATTACGTTTAGTTTGTGGTTTGTATTCTATAACAAAAAATCAACCGTTTCAAATGACGAATTAGCTGAAATAATTTTTTTCCCATTGTCTTAATTAGTCATGGTTGTTACTTTGCCACAATTCACAGGAATGCAAAGCGTAAAATTTTATGAAATAAACAGAGGTACCAGAGGAATAAAAACCTGCAATATTTGGATTTCATTTCGATGTCATATCTGTGAAACACAGTTGACCAATAAAGTATCCAAGCCTGGGTTGGATTTGTTATTTTTGGTAGAATATATAAGAGGGATGAATAAAAGTAACACAATTTATTTGAAATAGTTATCTTTTCAGGTAAACTAATATCAAATTATAATGATCAAAAAAGTATAAAATTTCGACCTACTTAATCTATCAAAATGTATTTCAGGTTTAAATTTTAAAATATGGAAATTTTTTTTTGCATTTTTCGCCTCCTTTGAAAATGACCTCCGGGTTTTTTTTCGAAATTCGAAAGTTTAATATATAAATGGTGACTTTGAGTGTGTGTGCGTTTGCGGCTCTTTAGATGTGTTCGATCAGCTGTCGACCGCGTAGCGTCTCTTTCATACCCCTTCTCTAAAATACCGGTTTCTCCTAGATACATTATAATATCGACTTTATTGCATGTGTTCACTGTTTGTTTAGACTTCAACATATCAATTGCGTATTTTTGAAAAATGTCTAATTTTTCATTTTGCACAAAATGTTTGTCAGCGAAATGAAACAAAAACTTTAAACACGTTTTACGCAAAACAACGTTTGTTAACATGGCGGACAGATAATCTCCGGACCTACCGAACCGATTTTCAAAAACTTTGATGTGTTTTATTTGTCAGAGATTATTTCACCGTAATCCACAAGAATATTAGCAAATCCTTGAAAAAAAATTTCTTCGTTAAAAAAACAACGAAAAATCGTTCGATTTTTGACATTTTTTTCACAAATCCGCTGAACTGATTTTTTTGAAAAGAGGCATTTGCTTTTTGAAGTGCCGTTTAAATTTTTTGTTTCAAATCTACCAATCCATAGATTATCCATTCGCCGTGGAGTAACGATTTTTTCAGAGCTTAATTTCAGCGCCCTCTATAAAAGAGAATAGTAAATAAAAAAATAAAAAATAATTTTTGTATTGTATTATTCAAATATCAAATAATACTTTAAAAAAAGATTCATGCCGATATATAATAAAGTTTTTTAAAAACAAACACTTGAAAAATTGTCTTTTTTCGCCTTCTAAAGTGTTACCTTAAAAAGTATTTAATATTTCGTAGGGCCTTCTTTTTGCTTGCTAACATCTTGCAGTTTTATCGACATCGATTTTACTAATCGATTATTGATTTCAGTTGATATTTTGTTGTACTCGACCATCAATTTCTCCTTAAGAACGGATCTGCTCGTTATATTGTGTTTTCTCACCCGCCTGTTCAGCTCATCCCATAAATGTTCTATAGGGTTTAAATCTTGGGCGCTGAGGCGAAAATTTCAGATTATGAGGCACAATATACAAAAGCCACTCGTGAATAATTGCAGAAGTATGTTTTGGATCGTTGTCTTGTTGGACGTATTAATCTGCTTAATAGCTCAATAGCTCAGCAGACTCTTCACATTGTCTTGCAGTATTTTGAGGATAACAAAACGATCCATGATTGTTTCAACGAATGCCACTTTACCAGTTCCAGCCCCAAACCATAACAGAATCATCACCATGTTTTACGATTGGGACTACGTTCTCAGGATTCATCGCCTTGCTTTTTTACCGCCAAACTCGCTGTTTGCATCATCATATCCAAATATGTTAAACTTGCTGCGTCTGACCAAGAAATGTTTTTCCACAGCTCCCCTTTATCTGTGTCAGTTCTTGCGAATCTCATTTGCGATTTGCCTCTGTAATCCACGGTTTTCTCCTCGGAACTCTACTATTGTATCCCTTTTGACAGTACATATCGAATAGTTTCAGGATGAACTGTTGTTTCCGATGAACAACGAAGCTTTTCCTACATATACTGCGCCGACACTTTTGGGTTTTTTGTGACTTCGTTTACAATACTCCGCTTATCGCCTATAATTTTCAAAGATTTTATTCCTTGTTTCATTTCACTATAAGATTTCGTACCTCTACACCAATTTCACTCGTTTTGGAAATCATTTCACAAAATTAGAGTCTAGTCTTTGAACTATATTCTTTAGCTCAAAAAAAGCATCAAAATTATATCCAAATCTTACTTAAGGGGTTATACCTATGTGAATTTATTTATTTTTTCAATTTTTTTAATTGGCTAAAAGTATGCTAACACATCCCTAGAATTGAAATCAAAAAGGTCCAAATTAATATACTTTAGAAAAATTTTGATAATCAATTTTCTGAACCAACTCCAATGCTCGAAAAACGTAAAATTTGCTCGCTTTATACTATATAGTAATTAATATACACTGTATAGGGCACGTTCCTTCGTAAACGACGCTAGGAGAGCTTCTGTTTACTCGATCGACTACACGCTCCATTTGAGGTTAAAGTACTATGTTTTGATTGATATTTTTATTGTTGTTTTGTATAAAAAAGTGTTAGAAATGAGTAGTAAACTGTACAGTGGCCGAAAAGGCAGTAAAGCAAGCAGTTCATCGCAGAAGCGCAGCAAGATCAGCAACAGGCAATGGCCTAATCGCCATTCGTTTGAGACTCATTAGGATTGACTGCAGGACCTAATTTTTACAATTTCTGCTTAGAAACAGACGCCGAGCGAATAAAGGCTGCTGAGCGCTCAATTTCCGACGTTGTAAAAGAGGCGAGACGCGGCCTTTTAGCATCAAGAAAGGACGAGGAGGAGAAATCCACGGTCTTGGAAGGCCAACTGTATGGTGCTGGGATAGCAGAGTAAAGGGTAAAAAAATTGTATAAAGTAAAATTTTGAAAATTCACAACTTTATAAGGTTTGAAACTTCAAACGCGTTTATCTCGAAAGTATATTTTTGAAATTTGCCGGAAACGAAACTCTTTCAGTTTTCGTCCGATTGACTTGCCGTTATAACTGTAGCTTCTTGATATGATTATCTAGTGAAGTACACACGATTTTAGCGATTGGCTTTGTTTAAAAAAAAAGTTATAAACAATTGAAGTCATTTTTTGGGGTCGAAAATGCAATTTTTTTGTTAAATGGTCGCCATTTTGCGAAAAATCGATATGAAATTATTATCGTGTGTACTTCACTAGCAAAACTCATGGAGTTTATGAAAAAAAAAATTTATTGTTCCAGATGCAGATGGGGCTGAGAAACTTGTCCGGCCGCGGAACGTCTTTTGTAAATACAGTAGAACCTCGATAATCCGAACTAATTGGGACCGGGGGTGGTTCGGACTATCAAATCGTTCGGATTACCAAACAAAGTGCTTTCCAGGCATAGTATGTAGCATACAAAAAATGAACACTGACATACTAGTTCCCATAAAATAAGAACAACGTTGTATTGTTAAAGGTAAATAGTTTGTTTTATGAAATACTACTGTGCTACAGTAAGGTAACTATATTTTATGTAATGTATTGCACATGAATTTCATAATATTTTACATAGTATACAATCTTATACACACACAGAAAGTACAAAAATTATACTGATTATTTTTATTTTTCCCAACACGGCGTTCGGATTATCGAGCGTTCGGATTACAAAGGTTCGGATTATCGAGGTTCTACTGTACTAGTGACTTTGACGTGCACTACAGCCGCCATTTTGTATTGAATTTAAAATAAAAAAAAATTTTGCACTCCCGAAAAGTTGCCCTTTATATTGATATATTATTTATAAAAGCTTTTTTTCAAAATCCTTGAAAAAAAAATCCTGAAAAACGGCTTGTTTTTTAGCCTTCATATAGGTATAACCCCTTAAACTTAACTTTCATAAAATCATCAGTCATAAAATCCTTTTCCCCCTTTCCTTCAAAACGGAATGGTTATCAGACAAAAAATTCTTGCCACTGAGTGCATGTATTTCAAAAGATACAAACAACCGAAGAAACCTATCAAAGAAATGACGACACGCACTCTTTACTTATGATTTGTAGGCGGTATGTATATTTTATTGTGTACTCTACGTCGTAATTATGCAACTGATCACAGAATCAATTGGGGTTACTCTATGACAATAGGATCTACTCAGCATCAGCTACTTTCGAAAGCATTTGCTGTAACTAAACCTAATTATTTCAGGTCCGCTTAAAACTAAAACGTTTCCATTCTTAGTAATTTTTATATTTCTGAGCAGAATTTGCTGAATTTTCTTATGGTTTATTGGGAGATGATTGTACACAATTTGCGTCAATATTCTTCTTAGGATAAATAATATTCTACTTTAAGCAATTCTATCAAGGAACAAAGCTTCCCGTTCGTGTAAACAACTTTTCTCAACTAATATAACATAATAATTTCGAATGGAATTATCGAATTTTGCTATGAATCTCTTCGATTGTCAGCAGGTTCGCTGTTCATCCAACCTTAATAAAGGGCTTTGGTTTATCAGTTAATGCAACTGCACATTTAAATTCCACACTCGACAAAACGGAAATGAGTAGTGTAGCACACTTCTAACGTATTTTTCTGCTAAGTTTCATGCAAATCGATGCATATTCGACGTACTTACTAACTAACTAGGATATAAGCGATAATGATGTGGACTGCCAGGCAATAATATGTTAACAAAGTACTTAACACTTTATTTTTTTTTTATGAAACTTACACCTGCTGAACTGAACTGTGTTGAAGCACAAATCAATAAATTGAAAACATGGCTTACCTGAAAGAAAGAAAGAGAAATATTTTAGTGTTATTTATGGAATCGTTTTAAATGATAAAATCATTAGTTTATTAAATATATAAGGCATGAAGAAGCAAATTATTTTTCCCAACAACATCAGGGTGCGCTAAGCTTGAGGTATTATTCAGTTCGTGAAATGGTTTTCAAAAAAAGACATTGGAATTGTTTTGTCCCAGCGCAAAAACCAAAACAAGAATGTCTATTTCTTAAGTGACAATTATTACAGTATCACAAAATTTAAAAGGGTTCAAGAACTGAATTATCGATAACTGACTCTGCGTTCCCCATTGATTGTTCAATGCTATAACTACAAAAAAGTCACAATCTGTCCATTCCTGAGAAACGAATTTATAAAGCAATTAAGGATGTGTTTCCTGAGTTACCTAAAAGATGTTAGATAGTCCTCTTTGCAAACCGTCAATTTGTCTTAAAAATGCGTTTTTCACGTGACTCCTGCCAGTGTACAGTGATTGAAACAAACAATACCACAAACGGCTTGTGACAAAATAAATAAATAAAATAAGTTCAAACGTGTTTTGTGGTAAAAGTGAAAGCAAAGAAGTAGTGAAGCTTGAATATGATCCTCTCTTTCCGAGTGTTGTTTTTGGCGTGTCACTTTTTCATTGTTGAGATCACGTGGAAGTAATGTATTTATGTAATGTATGGGGGTATCCCACTTTTTCTTCCTTTCAAAATGATGCCCAGAGCATTGGAACTGTGATGCACGGTTAAACTACCATTCGACTGGACTATGTTTTGCCAAAAATGGGCAAATTCTGTAGTAAAGTTCAACGCTTCTATTTCGATTGTTAAATACACTTCCAGAAGGCGAAGGCTATCTCAAACTAAAGACAAGATGCGTGCTACGACATCCAATCTTTATATTGACGGCTTCACAGTCTATCTCAACGTTCTGTCGCAACAAGGACCTCTTAGTATTCCAGTGGGTCTTCAACAATCTCTCATCGCACGAAAAAGCAAACATTCGAATTTCTACGTTAAATACAACGTGGACTCAGCAGAACTTCATCGACTTGATCGAATTGGTTGAAAACCTACAGAGGCAGCAACTTTGGGTCATTCCAATCAACCAACATGATACCTATCAGTATATTTCATTAGGTTTACTCTCATTTGTTATTATTTTAAGCTTATGTTTAGCTTTCATTTCAAGATCTGTTAAACAAAGAAAGGTGAAACGCTGTTTCAACCTATTATCTGAAATAACTTCATCAGAGAATGAGGAGAACTGACGAAGTTCGGATTTAAAGTAAGAGTCACAGAAAAAGTAGAATACTTACTTTTAATTTAATGACAAATTCCATTCATTTCTGATGTAATAAAAGAGTATTACGGTATATTTTCGGAGGGGCACTATGTTAGATACACTTCCAGACAGTCGAGTTTTTCGGGCTCTAGTGTTAACACGTGATTGGTTGCCTTGCATTTCAAGCATAGTAGAGTGTCTTTTGCAAAACGATATTTTATCCTGTTAGAATGGCAAGCATGGTAAGCAATTTTGTCAACTCACAGTTTCGCTCTCTCAGATTTGGATGAAATTTGGCACATAAGTAGAAGTAGAGAGTAGTAGAGTATCGCACAGCAATCGGAAATTATGGCACTGTTAAACAATTAAGCCCCTAGAACTTACTATATGCCAAAATTACTGAGCAGCATAGCATTTGAGGCTTGATAAGAGGGGCGTCACCCTGGTTTATTGATTTCTACCGAGTTGGCTATGAGACCCGAAGAGGACGCAGGATTGATTTTAGGAACAAGGGATAATCCTACCGTCAACTATGATATAACTTCGATTTTTTTCTAAATAATGATCGAACAATTTGCTGATTGCTAAAAATAAATGTATTTGTAGTTGAACATTGCTGATTTACCTTAAACTAATTACATCCACAATTTTTCAAAAAGAAAACAATACCGACCGGCGATCGAACACACGACCTCATGACCACGAGCTAGTCGCGCTGCTTCCTACACTGCACCGCTTCTGTCAAAGGCAAAAACATACTAATCCATTAGCGACACTAAAAACTTTAGAGACATTTTTCTCAAAAACGGAGGGTGTTGTGGTCTAATATTTCAAGGATCGAATATCCTTGACGTCTTCTACTTATGCGCCTAATTTCATCCAAATCTAACAGGGCGAGACCGTGGCCTCCTCTTGTCAGTGGCAAGAGTTATTATCTTAAAGTCAACCAGTCTTTCGCGGACTACGGGAGCGTTTTTAGCCAATTTAAAGGGTCAAATTTAGTATTTATTATTTATTTATATATATATATTATGAACAGTTTAAATTTTTTTTAAATAAAATAGAGCAGTTTGTTGCAAACATTGTCAATCTTATGAAATCATTTTGTGGGGTTTAAACACATATTAAGTGCTGAAGATGTCCTGATACAGATCGCTGCATCATAAGTCATCATATTGCATTTGGAAACTTTCAATTTAATTGAAAAAAAACATGTGTCTTATTTAGATTGTAAACATATGCCCATGAAGGGACCAAATCTACTATGATGGTAGCTTTTATCGTTGTTTTTTCCTCCAATTCAAGATGGTGAGCTATATTTTAAAAACTCGCCGTCTAATTAAAGTTTTACCCAATATCCGACGTTGTAAATGTAAGCGTAGTGTAGTTAAAATGCACCAGAGCTTTCTCCTGAAATGCAATTAAAACCCAACAAACAACGCGAAAGAACATCCATTAATCACCGACCAATTTACACATGTCATGTTTTAACATTGAACTTCGCAACCGACAACATTTTCATGTGTTCCATCGACGGTTGGCCCAACTCTGCACGCCAACTGTTGCAGGTTTTTGGGGAAGTTGAAGGAGCCTATCGCGCAAGTCGTCTGCAAGACTAAATTTCTTATAACCTTTCGTTTTCAGGCGTTACTGAGCCAAACCCAATTCAAACATTGAACACTTTTGCATTGGGAAAAACTTCAATTATTCGCTTTCAAGGCCGCGAATGTTAATGTGAGTAGTGTGCAGAGCTGAGCGGCGCCACCTCGTATGTGGTGTCCACCAGATTCGCATGTCTGGCCAATAATCGTAATATCGCACGCGCATCGTCGAAATGGAAATTCAGAATCTTTTGTCCAGTCTGCGATTAAGAAGTCCAAGAAAAGTGCTGCCGCGGCCGGGAGAACCCCCCCCCCCCCCCAGTTGACCTTGCAGCGTACGAGCAATTATCGCGTTTTTTCTTAGCTGGTGCGCCCAAATCATGCAACGCGGATCGGATGGGGTCACTGGTTGGTGCGGACCTCCACTAGACTGGCGGCGGCGTTCCGCAGATGTTTTCATGCCCGAAAAGTAAAAGCGCACCGAATTTTTCATTATGCATAAATTTTAAATGCTAAGGCCAAGTCAGAGTGTTGAACCTCAAGAAACAAACAGTTTTAGTAGGTGAGCCGTCATGCACGGCACGGCACGGCGCTATGACGACGTGTCCGCCACGCTGACGCCGCAGCTACCATATTCGGACTTTACTACGTGTAGTAACCTTTTGTAGTTCGTTTACGTTTCAGTACATCTGGAAGCACGACTGTTCGGCTCCTCCGAGATGCAAGTATCCTTCGCACGCCACCGCATCACGTCCCCATAAAAAACCACGTCTGCTGGATGACCGCCGGACTTCCTACCACCCGGCGCAGCACTTGCTTCGATTTTTTTCTCTTGCTTCTGTGAACTCAAGGCGCATTTGCTTAAACTTTGAAAGGTCACACCACGCCATGCCACGCTGCAAGAAAACCTCGCGAATTCGCACAATCCGAATATTTATTACCGAATTGGTACTGAGTATTTCATGTGAATGTGTCGCCCCATCGGCACATGTGGCGTGCGTGCGTACGTACGTTCACGTTCAAATATGGAATCAAAAAGCATTTTCCCGCAATGTTCCGAAAACAGTTGGACAAATTGCGAAAATTGAGCAAAATTTGCTTTTAATGAACGTGAAAAGCGGCAAGGCTGCCAGCAATTGGAAGTGCCCAAAGCGAGAAAATCGACCAATAATTAATTCTCGTCAGAATTGAATGGCGGCGGCGCTCATAAGTCGGCAGTTTTCTTCCTAATAAATCCGCGACGAGGTTCGAATCTAATGTGTAACAGGCGAGACGTCACACAGGCGCCAATTGTGGGATGTAGGTTAGGGAGGTGATCTGAAATATTAACCTTGGGATGGTAGACGCAGATGGAATAAAGTTGTTGCATAAAATTTAAGAGCACCAAGCAAAGTGCAATGGGTGTGTTCTATTTGAATTGAAAATTTGCCCTCAAAAAGATACATTTTTTCTACTATGCATATAGATTTCATCGAATACTATCATCAACAGTAGTTAAAATCTAGTCTTGCCTGATCGCTTCTAGCTGTTGCGTCTCAAATGCAGTGTCTTTTTGTTTGGGAACTTGGAATCGATTCACGTCAGTCATGTCCTTTGGCTTCAACCGACTTGGGAGGACTCACGAGTAATGGCCGTATAGCGCAAATCGCTAAAAAGATTTGCAAACTGAAAAAGGCGATCCGTGGACCGATATAGCTAGAAAAACATTTTCTCAGAAGGCTATGCACGATTTGGGATAGTGCGCCATTCATGAAGATGATTTTAGCATCTATGTATATGCTGAGAGTTTTATAGTAATTCTGGGAATTCTACCACTATCTCTTACCTTTTACAGATTGACCCATTGATGCATACTTATCTTCTTTGGGATTGTGATTCTTGACTAACAGAATTTTTTGTTTAATTAATTACCACATCTGGACGTGAACGGCATATAATGATTTTGTTAACAGGCGGATCTTGCATAGGAGTGTACAGTTGGTTAAAATGTGTGGATATTATTCAAAAGTGGTTGCAACTCTTTTAAATGAATGAAGCTGAAAAAGTAGATGAAATTATCGATGTCTTTCTGGCGTCCAAAAAGCATAAGAATCATCTTTATGTATGTGGTTTCCAAATGATTTTCAAGTCAATTCGAACGTACGCTTAATAGAGGCCAGAAATTCAATACCTGTTGTTTATATATACCTGTTTCCTGTTTTCCAAGCCAAATTAACACTCTTTCAAGTCAAATTAGATCCTTTTCAATCAAATTTATGTTCTAAAAAAGTGCTAATATGATTTGAAAGAACGACAATTTGGCTAAGAAAATTTCTAATTTGTTTCGGGAAATAACCACGATAAAATATAATATAGCTATTCGTTCGTTTTTTAATTAATAATTTGTACCTATGCTTACATAATACCAGTTTCTTAAATAAAGCATTTCTTCTTCAATTTGTTGGGTCTAATTGATTATGGAAGAGCACCAATTCGTAAAATTCGATTCCTCCAAATTATTCTGATTCGAAAAATAACCGACATAAATTATATTTAACTATATGTTAAAACTGATCCTACAATTGGTTAGGCATTTTTTTCAAATTAATAGTTTATACCTAAGCTTTTATAATATTAATTTTATATATATGGCATTTTTTTATTTGTCAAATCAGTTATTTCCAAGTGAAATTGATACTTTTCCAAACGAAATTAAAACTTTGCCGACTAAATTGATATTGAAAAAGTGCTAATTTGATTTAAAAAGCATGAATTTGATTTGAAAAAGCACCAATTTGATTCGGAAAATAACTGACATGAAATATATTGCAATAATATCTAAAAACTGAGATCGTTCATCATTTCTTCATAAATTAACAATATGTACTTCAGCTTTTGCAATGGAAAATTGAAAATTTGAGGACGTAGCCAGTGGACCGAGATAAGGTCTCACAACAATTGACGTCCGAAGCCGCTAGTCGAGCTCTTCAAATTGACTTGCGTAAGGCTAAGTAGCTGTCAAAATGTGGTCAAATCTTGATCGAACATAAGTTCAGCTATAATAACTTATTGAGTGTCTTTGATACGAAAAGTGTTTTGGATATGATGTGTGCTGTCCTCGGTGACAGTAAACGTTGCAGTTCAAGAATTTTTAATTCCAAAAAATGATTGCCGCGTATATATAGAAACATAGCTTGATAATATCCCTATCGTGAAAAATTATTCGGGAACTGCACGTTCTTTGTCTTTGATTGACTTCACTCACTTCATTCATTGGATCCATCGAACCCATAAAATTTCCTAAGTCACAGTGCACAGTCCTCCATATTAAAAACTCACTATCTTCTCACTTCGAGTGAACACATAACCTCACTTTCAACATGTCAGCTTAAGTCTCTCGGATCCGAACCCGAGAAACTCAAGCTTAACGAAGATGTCAACTTCGACGTTAGCTCTAACGGAACGTTCTACACTTTGACGGAACGTATGTCAAATTTAGCATAGCTGTTAGTGACAGAGTGCGTATTATCCCAGGACGACTTTCGGCTTCGTACGTCATTTGTAGTCAGACCTATTGCTGGAGGAAATTTCTCCCAACAAAAAATGGGCATTGAAGATAATTTTTTTTGTCATTGGGAACTTGCGTATTGCTTTGTTTGTGCTCATAGCTTAAGTTAGTATAAAAGGACCTATTATGATACACTTCAGTTGAATTTTTTTCTAGAAAGAGCTCATTGTAGTTAATTTTAGCTTTATCAGAGATTTTCATTTGATCAGTTGTTGGATACTTCTTTGTATCATTAAAGCTCGCAACATCTTATTTATTCGGTTGTCGCTTTCGTGCTTGTTGGATTGATTTCGTTTATTTTTTTCGTGCTTTGCCGATTTTATTCATCGTAAAAGGTAACGTCTAGTCTTTAATTTCGACAAATCAATTTTTATTTTTTTTATTTTCTCAATGAAACCGAAGCCCACATATATATTTGGCTTTATTGCTGATTTCGCTCATTATATTTATCCTTATGTTATTTTTTATTTCTCAGTTTGAGGCTTTTTCTGTCACCTTATAATATTTGCTGGACCGTAAGACGAGAGTGTCAGACTCCTGTTCTCATTTCGAGCGATCCAAATCCCATTACGACTTGATCATAATATTCATAAACCAAAGTGAAATGCCTGGATCAAATGTTCCTTTTTCTATGAATGAACTTGACAGACATATGAAGTATATCAATCCAAAAAAAAGTCAGCATGATAAGGTATCACTTGCATCAACGCCAAATACTAATATTTATTTTACTACAACAGCCGGAAATCGGAAGAAATATTTCGACTTGATGTGTACAAAATGACATCAGGAACAACTTACTATTTGTTTTTCGCAAAAGTAAATGGTCTTGGCAATCGATATCGTCATTTGTCTCCCATTTCTAATGGCAGACCAAGACACGCATGCCGATTTTGAGACCTTTCTCTCAGTGTTCAGCATGTTTTACTATCAATTTTATGGTCAGTGCATTTGTAGCATTTTGTGAAAGTCTCCAAAATTGGATTAATTGAAAACTAATTTTTGTCTTACGAACAATTTAAGCATTATCATCAAAAGGATCTGAGCGTTAATTTTACGAAATTTCACACCCTTACGCAACGTCTGGGAGCGCATCGGTTCCGAAAATTATCACTTGATCATCTTCTAAATGCAATTCGTAATTTATTAGGAAAATATATTCTAAAAAATAAGCAGGGTGTTTCAAAGCTTCACTTGCTTTTTTCTTCATATTTAAATTTTAATGGGTCAGGTGGATTTTTCTCTTCCTTTTCGAATGCCAGGATTTGGAAATAGTTGCTATAAAATGGTAAGTTTTGCATCTTTGTATAAAATCTGCAAACCTATTTAAGTTTATGAGAAGCCAACATTTTCGATTCGTCTGCAAACCTAATTTTTTTTTCTGGATACCAAAACGATTGCTCGAAAAGGAAGCATCCCTAATGACAAACAAGTCCAATCTGAAAGTGACCACTTGAAAATATTTCTAAGTAATAGTTATGTTTTGACAGAAAATTACTCTTCTCTCATAAAAACAAACTTTTATCATTTTAACTTTTCTACGCCAACGAATCTTGTCATCTTTCTATTCGGTCGTGTCCAAGTCATTTTGGCCGGAGTACACTTCATACTGTGCCGTGCAAAATCAAACAATAAACAAGCAAATCATGCGTCGTCCACAGAGTCACATCGAAAACATAGAAAACGACGAAAACTCCAAACAAAAATACAATGAAAATGGCGAAAATTCAATAAAGCCCACCTGACGAAAAAAACACACCAATAACGACAACAACCAACAAATTGTTTGTAGTAAAAACAGCATGGGCGCCAACAGGTTGGCATTGTGGCAACCAAAAATGGATATTTGAATGTCTCTTGAGAAAAACAGAAAATCTATCTTAATTTCTGTTTGATGTAAGTTGTTTTATTGTCTTCGTCGTTTATAATTCAGAGAGACAACGCAGCAAACGACAACGATTATTGAAATAAAATACCATTTTAATGGCGAGCCATAACAATTTTCATGGCTTGTATTGGTGAAAAGTTTTTTAATGTGCATTCAAGTGAATGTGAGGTGAACATATACCTACTTCGTGGTCTCGTGAAAGCTTTCCACTCAGCGGGAATCTTCGGCCTAATTTCGACTAAATTAGGACATATTTTTTTACTTTATCTGGATTTGGAGATTAGAGAAGTAATTAAGACTACACAATTCAGTGATGACCACGTCAAATTGAAATGGGCACGAAAATTTGCTCCATCGAAAAATGAATCTGGGCTCCGAGTTGTGGCTGAAACTTCGAACACATGTATGAATATCTAGATTGATCCGTTCTATCGATTCTGCGAAAGGGTTTCGATTCTAAAAATATTAATGCTAACTGAATTTAAAACTCACCTCGCCCTTATGTTATTGAAATCCTGTGCCTATGCAGCTCCAACAGAGAATCAGGGAAATATTTCGATGTTTATTAAATTTATTGTGGAACTGATTAAAAAATTCCACCTCATCGATCGACCACGGTGCCAGCAATGGCGAGTTAAGTCTGTCTAAAAACTGCAGGATCTGTTTGCGTTTCACCAGTATATTTATAATTCCTCATATCATCGATTCTTTGGTTACAGTTATGTAAAGGATTTTTGGTCATGTCCTCGATGTTGTGTGAGTCTGATATAGAGGTTTTATCGAGTTGGTTTACTTTCAGTATATGCACCATATACAGTGTCTCAAAAAAGTATCCGGGCAAATGGACAATTAGCTGCAAATAATGAAAGAACAAAATTTGGCAAGGAAATGAAACCGTTTCTTTTTCTTTATTCAATGTATCATGATAACACTTTGAAGTAAGTACCAAAAAAGCCGCATTCAATTTAACCAGAAGCATTTTTTCAAGAATAAATGCGCATGTCTCTATTATGGCAGTCAAAAAAAATATTCAGGCAGAAAGTGTACAGTGAAACATCGTGACGGGTCGCAATTAGTGTGAAGCTGTATGTCTGCAGTTGGTGTTGGCAATCTAAAGTTTATAAATTTGACCATCTCACGATTCGCAAAAAGAACTTGCTTCAAAGTGCACGGAAAATGCAAATAGAGCATTTTTGTTATTATGAAGACAATAACCCCAAGCACAACTCGTAAATTTCTCGACTCTGGGGATTGTACAATTCCTAGGAAGTGATTGATACCCCAGCACAAAAACCAAATCTCAACCCTTTAGAGCATTTGAGGGATCATTTGTAGAGGTAAATTCGTGTTCACGAAATCACAAATCTGACCACCCTCAGAACCGCTCTGCAGGAAGAGTGGGAAACGATTACCCCACAATATTGCAAATTTTTTGTCAAATCAATGCTGATCGATTAAAAGAAGTAATCAAAAGGCGCGACGATCCAACAAGGTATTAAATTTCAGGTTAAAACGGAAATTTTTTGTTGAAATGTTTCTTGTCGAATACCTTTTTGGCTTTAATTTTCAGATTTTTTCGACAAAATGGTCCCTATTTATTTTAAAATCGCCCATGTGGGAACTATTTTGTATTAAACTAATAATAAATCATTCAAGCATAATTATAATACCATTTTATGTAAATAAATATACAATAATTCTGTGCCTTTTGAAAATAGAGTTGTAAAAACTATGCTCCCCGGATACTTTTTTGAGCTACTGTAGGTAGATTTTCGTATGATCTGAGCTTCGGTGATGTCATCTATACAGGGTAAATTCAGCAGGATACTTGTTGATATTCCGAGGACACTTTAAAGTGTGTCCTTCGTCAGTTTGTCTCGGTGTTAGCTGTGCAATCTCAGCATATGTTGAGAACATCTAAAGTATTTGAAGAAGGAGGTGGGTTTTCTGACGAACCCTTAGGATCCCGGTGAGCCTTGGAAGACTTCAGTGGGGTCATCATGTAGAGTGTTATTTCCACAGATAACATAACGGTAAATGTAGATATTAGGCATTAAGGCTATTGCAAATATCTGTATCGATACAAGTTGGTCGAAGGACCCGGGGCACAACCTTTTTCGATCCAAATTCATAAGCTACAAACTAGAGCTGGAGGAGGTAGCAAATGTACGACTAAAAGTCAATAATCTAATGAAGATAATAGTGGAATCATAAGGAGTTTGGACAGCATTAAAAGCACGAAAACGTAAGCCCAGATACGCAAAGTCCTACATCAGAAGTAACGTAAAAGAAGTGCAGGTAAACAAGTAATTTGTCCACTGACCCTGTTCCCTGGAAGTAATACGTTTCAGCAGTCTCGTGTAATGTGTGAAAGGAGGTGAGTTGGAGTTTAATAAGTAGAAATCTGACATAACCTATACCTTTCCCTCAGTATCTAAGGTAGAATTTCTATATTTCGATTATTTATAGGCATGTTGATGATAGAATTTTCATGAAAGCTCAAGCATTTGTCAGCCGCCTACCAGATAAACGACGCAAACATTGCCAAGTCCCAGTGGAACTTAGTTGTTGGGCCATGCCAACTGGAAGCAATTTAATGTAAATCTAAACAGTCTTGTAAGTTCTGAAGAGTTGCTAAAGATGCACTCTGCTTCAAGTTGATAGTTCGCACAGCGAGTTCCTCATTTAACCCATTCACTGCCAAGAAAGAGTATACTCGTATTTGGCGGGGTGTTATTCATTGCCGAGACAAGTATATTCGTCATGCTTTCAATATTTTATATTTTTTATGCATGTAAATGATTATATATTATAAAATTATACGCTTTCACCAAGAAATAGCATAACTTAGGTAAACAAATAGCACTTAAAATGTAATTGACAACGGGAATAACTTCATATGATTTGGACTTGGCAGCGAATGGGCTAAAAAGAAGTTTGAAAGATTAACAAGACGTAGGTACTATTTGCCGATTGCTATCCAATGTTTCATTAAATCTCAGTACTGGGTGAGAAGAAAAAGTTAATTTGTCGGACAGTTTTATTAGTCAAACAATCTTTTCCCGGCAAGGAAGAAAATAAAGATTGAATACAGATTTTGATCTGATGATTTGTTACCAAATTTCACTTTCGAAAGCTTTTTGTCGTCTAGCAGACTTGAACCTGGTACTCGATGCATGGGAAGCAAGCGCTCTAATCACTCAGTCACCGAAACTACAACGTGAAACTACAAGCTCTGTAATTCTAAAGAGGTTTCTGTTGTCGGCACACTTATAAATCGTCTGATAGCTATTTAGTTCATCCAACATTCGAAAAGTCTGATTCTTTACGTGTGCTGTCGAAATAAACTAGAATTCTATCAAATCAAAAGCCGGTATTTATACAACATTGACACCATTACAAGTCAATTCCTGGACGGTTAATGGACGGTCAAAATTGCACTTATCATACGTGCTAGCGTCATCGATAAATCAGTCAAAACGTTTTAAATCGATAATATTCCGATACTGAATGATTCATCGCCGGAACATTAAACATTCTCCAGAAGATTTCCGCACACGTTTCAATGGGTGTGAATTTATTACGTGAGGTTCTTACCGCTTCGCGCATCTCAGCCTCAATCTTAGTCCCACTAGACGTCTGACTGTGTTTCATACATATTTTATTTCAGGAATTTCTTAACGCGTTTCAAACAAATTGAAATAGCTAGTTGCCAAGTCATCGCATGCGATATGCTATATGCAACGGTCTTTCTACACGATCCGATAAATCTCGATGGATCTTTAACCTATGAATCAGTTGGTTCGATTGCGGTCATAGATACATTTTCATCTTATGCAAAAGTGGGTGTTAATCGGTCGGCATCGATGTTTTTAAACTGTCCAAAAAATAGACAAAAAAATGACATTGGTAAAAGTGTCGGTGCAGCTGAAGGTGTTCACTAATTAAATCAATGGATCTTAAATATTTTCTTTAAAATCTCGCTTTCGCTTTCCCATACAATAAATCAGAATAGATAAAAAGCTCAAAAGATGCAGATATGAGCTAGGCCAGGCCAGGCCAGCACAACGATCATCGACGTGAGCATACAAGTTCAGTTGAAGAAAACGATGATGATGACGATGGTCAGCTATTCTCTGTGCTATTTGCCATCTTTTCATAAAAGTAAGTTCGTGCGTATCCACGTTGAACTACCTTGCCAACCAGTTTCCCATCGACCCATCGGCCATGCCAACCTTTCTCAAGTGGAAATGCAAGATTAATTTTTTCCCTTGGCGAAGTTAAACCCAAGAGTGCGCGCTGATGTCATCCAAAGACTCTTGGTTTTTTTTGGACCAGCCAACTCATTTGATAGGAATTCACTTATGGCTTCTTCATAACTTTTTTGTCTCGATATCGAGTGAGTTATGCTGCTCGACAAATACCGTTTCGTGTATATATGCGCAAAGCTGACTGGCACTGAAAAACAAAAAAAAACACACCTGAGCAGTTACCCGTGTATGAAAAGCAAATTATCAACAACAGCTTCAACGTTGAAAAGCCACGAAACCGTTCCTAACATCAAATCTTTTCTGTTTTTGTTTATTAGATATTCAAGACTGCTATGTGTTTTTTTTATTGGCAAACGTATCGCGTTTAAAGACCTTTGCCAAACCGGAGAAGTCGACGACAACTTACCGTCATTCTTTCGGCATTCTTCAAACAATTTTCACTAAATTTATTCAAACAAAGTACATACAAACACACACATCACGGCTGAATAAAAAAAAACCCGAGAAAAAATGATTTGAAAATCTATTAAAGAAATGTTAGAAATTGAGAAAACACAATAATTTATTCGACTAATGGACACTATTATCGAAATTTCGAGTATATTTCTGATAAAAAGATTATGGGAGGTCGTTTCACTTTTAATTCTCTTCATGCTGTACATTCGTGCGAGGTATGTAGTTGCCATCCATCGACGTCTCCGTGGAATTATGTCGTTTTTCTTCTTGTCCACACAAAACTGTGTCCATTCAAACCAATTCGATTTCGAATCAATTATAAGTGGAAAGTAAAAGCGTCTTAAAACTTGTTTGTAATTTTCTAATTTTTCGATGATAATTTTCTGGGAGCGATGTGTGTGCGATGGATGTGACAATTTTATTTTATTTTTAGGGAGTTTTAAGGTTTTTAGGTTTGGGAAGGATTCAGCACAGTTATTCATAGAGAACACCTCTTGTAAAAAAGATATATGTACTATCAAAATAATGCTACAAATATACATATAAGAACATTCAATAATCAAACTGGGCATTTGTTGATGCACTTAATCGAATTGTTTGCTTATCAAAATCGTTATGATCGCGAGTATACGAGTAGCATGCTAAATTCTTAAAAGTTTTTGAATGATATTGCCTTGATTCAAGGAACAACCCTCGGAAATTTTTACCGAAATAGTGCGATTGGTTTTATAACCATTACTTTCTTAATTTTGCAGCTATCGAATCGCTAAAAACCATTCTACAGGCAATTGTAAGCTCTAATGCGAAGTTCGTTTAAATGGCTTGAGAATGCATGATGGTCTTCCGCCACAACTACGATCTTTTAACGCTGATATTTCAATTAATTTTTATTCTAAAGTAATTTTCATAAATCCCAAATTTTGCGGCAAAAATTCCAAATTTTTGTTCTCATATATGTTTTTCCTATCTCCTTTATTTTTTAATATATTTTTATAAAAAATAACATTTTTTTAGAAAATTATTTTTAACTTCCCAGTTCCCTATGGGAAGTTATTGTGATGGGGTCGATTTTGCGAATCCCAAATTTTCACGTATCCCCACGGTTTAAGGTCTCTAGAATCCAAATCCATCGTTTTTAGAGAGATGTCTGTGTGTGTGTGTATGTACGTATGTGCGGATGTGCGTTCGGAATAACTTTTCGTCTCGATTATCTCGAGAACCAAAGATCGCATTGACGTGGGACCGGTTTCATTTGACGCGTAATTACGTAACTTAAAACTGAATTACTTTTCAGCAAAATCGGTTAAGCCGTTTTTTATTTAGGATGAAAAAACTGAAAAAACGACTAAAAATTGCTTATTTTTAAACTGTTGATAGTAAATACCTTCATAGTAATGTTGTTATTATTGTGCGTTTTAGCAAAATTGTGATCAAATTTGTAAAAAATGTTATTTCAAAAAAAATAAAGATTAATTTATAAAATTCCAAACTTATATTGTCAGGTTTGGGTGAATGGGAGTAGAGACGCTAAAGCATTTAATAATTGGATATTGCTATAAATAATTTAATATTGTTAATAACAATCAAATAATATTAGTTATAATTTTATATTGTATATATAAAGTCAATTATAATTATTCAGTAACGGTCAAACATTCTTAATAACGAATGATTATTGTAAATAATAATTAAATACCCTCAATAATAGTTGTGGATTCCGAGGCCGAGATGGAGAACGAGGTTGAGGACGAAGTGGATGACAAGAAGGATGACGAGGACGAAGAGGACGAGGTTACCGAGGCTTTGGTAGAGGATGGCCAGGTGGTGGAGACGTCTTCCTCTACCAAAGCTTTTATGGTTAGATAAAAAATTGATAAAAATAATAAAAGTAATTATATTAATTTAGAATAATAATGTTTAAAAATGTGGTCTAAGTGCGACCCTTAAGGCCCACACGACTAACTTCCCAGTGGGGTGAATAAAATGCTATAATTTGCTTTTATTATTAATTACTATTATTAATAATTATTATTATTAAACATTATTATTCTAAATTAATATAATTACTTTTATTATTTTTATCAATTTTTTATCTAATCATAAAAGCTTTGGTAGAGGAAGACGTCTCCACCACCTGGTCATCCTCTACCAAAGCCTTGGCAACCTCGTCCTTTTCGTCCTCGTCATCCTTCTTGTCCTCCACTTCGTCCTCAACCTCGTTCTTCATTTCGGCTTCGAAATTCACAACTATTATTGAGGGTATTTAATTATTATTTACAATAATCATTCGTTATTAAGAATGTTTGATCATTACTGAATAGTTATAATTGACTTTATACAGTGCGTCGCATAATTATAGAGCCAATTGTTAATTTCGGCATTTTTTAGTTGGTTATCGCTTTAAAGTTATAAAACGTGCAGTGTATGTTTGGCATTCGTCATCAGTGCACATGCAAGCAGTTTCAGTGGTGATACCGTATTATAAGTAGAAATAACAGTAAAAGTGTCATTTCGTGCTGTCACAAAAGTATAGAGCCATTATCTACATTTTTAGTTTGTGTTTTAATTTTTTTTCTTAAACAGCCTAGAATTATTTTTTCTAAATATGCCACGTGGTAAAACTCTCTCACCGAAAGAAAAAGGAATGATAGAGGCGTACTGGAAGTCTGGTGACAGTATGCGGGAAATTGCTCGCAAAATAAAGCGATCGCACCATGTGGTACAGAATTTTCTTGCAAATCCGGGAAAGTATGGAACGAGAAAACGTCCAGGCCGTCCATCCAAACTCTCTCCACGAGATAAAAGAAAAATCATTGCTACAACTTCGAATTCTACGAAATCTCTCGCACAGATTCGAAACGAATGTGAGCTAAATGTGTCGAGGGAAACAATTCGGCCGGTTATAAAAAATAATCCGAACATTGTACAGTCTAAAATGTTGACAGCACCGCTTCTTACGCCTCTTCATAAACAAAAGAGGCTAGAATTTGCGAGATTGAACATGAACCGGCAATGGAATCTGGTGAGTTAAGCACCGACTGATGCGAGTGTTTTATTTATTCAAACAAAATGTGAAAACTTTCAAACAATTATAATAAAGTGTTATTTTTTATTTTATTTAGGTAATATTCAGCGATGAAAAAAAATTTTGTTTGGACGGACCTGATGGATACAACAATTATTGGCGTGACTTACGGAAGGAGCCTCTATATTTTTCGAAAAGAAATTTCGGTGGCGGAAGTTGTATGGTGTGGGCGGCATTTTGTGCTCGCGGGAAGCTGAATTTGGTATTCACTTCTTCCCAAATGAACAGTAAGGATTACCAGAATGTCCTAGAAAGTAGCCTGTTGCCATTTTTGCGGAAGCATCGACGTTCAAAACTAACATATCAGCAAGATAACGCCGCCATACACACCAGCAACGACACTAAGAAGTGGTTCGAGAAAAAAAAAGTTACGGTTCTTGACTGGCCAGCCCGTTCACCAGACTGCAACCCAGTAGAAAATTAGTGGGGAATAATTGTACGCCGGATTTACGCTAATAATAAAACTTACGAAGACGTAAATTCTTTGAAAGTGGCAATATCCGAAGTCTGGGAAGCACTGGAGTCCACTATGTTGCAAAACTTGGTAGACAGTATGCCAAACCGCATTTTCCAGGTCATACATAAAAATGGAGGGCCAATTGCTTACTAAAGTTTAAGTTTCTAATTAATATTATGGTTTTAAGTATGAATAAATTTAGTTTCTTTGAAGTGGCTCTATAATTTTAAGACAGGATGTAAGAAACTTTTGTAGAATTATTTTTTAATTTAGACTGGTATTGGTATAGATTTATGTTAACTATTCTCTCTTTTCATCGGGTAATTGTAATTTGTGAACAAAACAACATCAGCTCTGCAAGGAAGTTTGAAAGTGGAAAATCTTGCGGTGACTCTATAATTATGTGGCGCACTGTATATACAATATCAAATTATAACTAATATTATTTGATTGTTATTAATAATATTAAATTATTTATAACAATATCCAATTATTAACTGCATTAGCGTCTCACTCCTGATAATATAAGTTTGGAATTTCATAAATTAATCTTTTTTTCAAATAACATTTTTTACCAATTTGATCACAATTTTGCTAAAACGCACAATAATAACAACATTTCTATGAAGGTATTTGGTATCTTCACGAATTAATAGTGCGTATCAACAGTTTAAAAATAAGCAATTTTTAGTCGTTTTTTCAGTTTTTTCATCCTAAATAAAAAACGGCTTAACCGATTTTGCTGAAAAGTCATTCAGTTCTAAGTTACGTAATTACGCGTCGTTTAAAACCAGTCAATCCGATCTTTGGTTCTTGAGATAATCGAGACGAAAAATAATTCCGAACGCACATACGTACATCCGTACATACGTACATACGCACATACACACATACGTACATACGCACTCACAGACATCTCTCTAAAAACGATGGATTTGGATTCTAGAGACCTTAAAACGTGGAGATATGTCAAAATTTGGGATTCGCAAAATCGACCCCATTACAATAACTTCCCATAGGGAACTGGGAAGTTAATAATAGTAATTATTAATAATAGTAATATTTATAACTTTTTATTCACCCCACTGGGAAGTTAGCCGTGTGGGCCTCAAGGGTCGCACTTAGACCACATTTTATTTTTTCGTAAATCAACCTTTATTCAAAGCTACGCATTTTAAATCAGCCAAGCTTCTACAAATTATTTTCAGGACATAAACATAGTAAATAGTAAAAGGATTACGTTTAGTTTGAATTTTTGTGATAATATCTGGAATTTTTTTATTGATTTTTTTTATATGAAAAATTAAGACGACAAAAAAACTTTTGACTCTTACTCTGTTATTTTTTGTTTAACGACTTTTATGAGTGCTCATTCCAAAAGTCTTTTAAAGCAGTTTAAAAAAAAGTTCAGTATATTTTCCGAGAAAAAGTTACCGCTTTGTCGTTACTTGACGTTGAAAAATTTAATTTCAGTTTTCACAGAATACGAGTTTACGTTTGACGAGTCATGACTCGATCCCTATTACAAAATTAAAAGAAATGGATTTCTTTGTTATTGATTATACTTAATTATTGCTTGTAATGTTTTTTTGGATAAAATGCACGATTTTGAGTTATTTGTGAAAAATGATTTAAAAATAGGCATTTTTTCGATGAAAAATCGGTATGTTTGATCACGAATAACTCAAAAAGCATTGGTTATACGTAAAAATTTCTTAGAACATTTTTTGCGTAGAATTGACCTCTTGATTGATTTTCACGGTTATTTTGAAAATTAAATTTTCCACCAAGAAGAGGTGGCATCCACCCGCAGGGGAGTAGCGCAGAACGGCACTATATAATTTTCGTTTCAATCGGGTTTGAACGAAAGATTTCGGAGGCATAAACCGTCAGTGACTGGACTAAATCTCTTCCCGGTCAATCAATATATACGTGAGCAAAGTGTTGAAACATCACTTCAAAAGTGATCAAAGCTCTGGCTCGCCCTGTTTCGGTAATATT
Source organism: Oxycera nigricornis (assembly GCA_963942545.1). Lineage (NCBI taxonomy): Eukaryota > Metazoa > Arthropoda > Insecta > Diptera > Stratiomyidae > Oxycera > Oxycera nigricornis. The sequence continues at coordinate 24,918,462 of OZ012660.1, forward strand.
CACTCCTTACTGAACAAATGCAGTCCCGTGGCTGCTCAAATCAAGTGCTACATGATTTTTAAATCAAATTTTGAGACTACTATCTAAGATATATTTCATTAATAGCTTCTCCTGAATGTTGTGTGGGTCTAGTTTGAGATGTAAATTCATCCATGAATAATCATCAAACCCTAATACGTAAAGTACGTAACTTTGGAGTATCTGGTTCCCTACTCAATTGGCTACAATCTTATCTCTGTGACCGAACTCAGATGGTCAAATTCCAAGGTCACTTATCTAAAAGAGTTTTTGCATTCTCCGGAGTACCACAATGCAGTCATTTAGGCCCTCTGTTGTTTAATATATTCATTTCTGATCTATCTGCGACACTGTCTAACATACCTCACCTATTCTATGCTGACGACTTAAAAATTTACTACAGCATCAAAACACAATCGGATGCAGCCTTCCTCCAGTCCAAGTTTCATGCACTTGCACACTGGTGTAATCAGAATAAGCTCTATCTGAATGTCAGCAAATGCCACGTGTTGAGCTTTTCTCGTAAGAATGCAGTTACTACCTATTCTTATTACCTTAACGACATCGTATTAAACAGGGCTGATCATGTCGTTGACCTCGGCGTAGTCTTAGACAACCAATTGCGGTTCAATCTGCAATATGACAAAGTCCTATCAAAGGCTAATAAACAGCTTGGCTTCATTAAGAGACGAGCCAAGGAATTCAAAAACGTTTGGGTTACCAAGTCCTTATACACCACCTTCGTGCGGCCTCTGATCGAATATGCTTGCATAATTTGGAACCTCGTTTTTGTGCTCCACAGCGACATACTTGAATCTATCCAGAAACAATTCTTGCTTTTTGCCTTGAGGGACCTCTACAACCCGACTGTCTTTCATAGTCTTCCTTCCTACAAATATAGACTAGACCTTCTAAACTTAATGCCTCTTTCATCTAGAAGAACACTAATGAGTGCCAGTTTCACCTTCGACGTTATCAGCGGCGCAGTAAATATAGTAGCCCTCGCTGATAGAATAAAATTTAATGACCAACAACAACGTACTCGACACACAACCCTGCTTAAAGAATATCGGCATCACACGGCCTATGGTCATAATGAACCGATAAATAGATGTTGCAGAATATTCAACACAATTAGTAATCACTATTCTCCGGGTATCCCTAAATCGTCCTTTAAACGTAACCTGACAAAGGCCCTATTGTCATCATAACCACGCACTCCCCAACTAAGCCTGATTAAGTTTTAATTAGACTAATTTACTTTACTTTAACTTATTAATTATTTATGTATTTTGTAGTGTTTACTTGATGCCTTGTTTGGTGTAAAATAAATAAAATGAAGCACACCTCAGACGAACCGCATCGTCAACTGCGCTTGCATCGTTATTGGTCACTTGTGGACGCCACAATCGCTACGCGGAATGTATCACGGCAATCACCTTAAGTCGATGAATATTCTCCATTTCACAAAAACGTAGCTTCAATTGTAACATAGCCAAGAGACACTGGAAAACATGACAAAGATTCTTAAAATTATAAATGTATGTATCATTTGATTACTTTCAACATGAATAATCATATTTAAGTCAGATGTATGTAACCCAATGCTGAAATCAATTGTGAAGCACGGCGATCTGAGGTTGTGTGTGTTGAAAAACCTGGTAAATATATTAAAGAAATCATGAATCAACCGACGTAAATGGATATTTTTCATTGCTAAGCAGTCAAATTGGAAGTACAAGACACCATTTAATTCGATTAGGACAAAGATCGTTAACATACATAACAGCTTGCATATATTGGAAAAACTTTCCTCACCAAATAATTTGAACGTTGTATGATAATTACTGGATCAATAAGAGAAAACCGAAGATCCACAATATTTCAGCCAAAAACGGGCTTATTTGTGACCTTCAAAGAAGAACGGGATATAATTCGGCCAGTTTTTTGCAAAATAAAAACATGTACGTATACACATTCAATGCCAAACGGGGTAGAAATTGTTATCAAAAGCAAGGAGCTTCCTAGATAATATGAGAATATCTACATACAATAGTTTTCTTATGGTTATTTTTAATAAATGATGCAATCCGAGTTTGATTTTGTAATTATTATATTTTTCCTTAAACAGCGACAATAAACTTCATTTTGGTTTTCTATGAATTGAACCATATTATAATTTATCATATTTTATAAATCTTATTTATAATATCATGATAATTATTGTTAATTCCCTGACAAAGAAAATATGAATCTGCGACTATTTCTTCGAGCAAAGCTGCATCTACCTGAAATAATCGAGATAAAGGCTTGAAACAAAGATTAACCCAATAATTTTTATTCACCTAACTACCAAAACTTTCTTTTTTGAGGTCAACTAGTTCGTAACAACGTCAGACCTTGACGTCGCGTTGCGTCCAATCGGCAATCCAAATGCAACGTATTTTGGAGCAATTTTCACACTTTTCATGTCTTCCGAACGGGGCTTCCCCACCAGAAAAGCTAATGCACCTGAAAGTATCTCATTCGGCAAACTGACGATTGATCGATCCATTCAATCACGCCATCCTTTCCCCTTGGTAAGGCGTCACGCCTTGGCGCCGGAATTTCAAGCCAAACTTGCTTCTTGTTGGAGCAACGATTGCCAAATTGCAATATCGAATCACACACAACTGGTGGAGTTTACAAGCGCGGCTTTTCACGACACCAACCCAAGATCCCAAGACCCCAACACTCAAAAAAGTTGCATCACAACGGTTCGTTCGCGGGTCCAGGTTTCAAGAAGTGCGCCAAGTGGTGAGGTGTTGTGGTGATCGGCTGTCGAACGGTAGCCAAGTCTCCTACGGACAGGGGGCGAACTTAAGCGCCAACTTGCCGTTGTTGTGGCACTCGACGTCCGACACAGCTATTACCACCATTATAAAGCGCGATATGTTATTGTAGCGTTATTTACCCTTGAACTATGCACGTTATTCGACAGCCATTTGACTGACGACATGTAACGACGACGCCATTCACCCCAGCTCCAGATACAAAGCTTTTAAACGGCATTTTAATGGCCAGCTACGGAATACGGGAAATAGATACCAAAGATATGTGGACGGACCGATACAGATTAAGATGCATGCATTGACGAACAGATATCGCCTCGTCGTGTTCGCATGGAACTTACGTGTTCAGTCGATCGCCGCTGGAATGCATCTTTTGATGCATTCCAGATAAACTTTATCGTTGTCCCCCGGTCCGCATTTCGCTGCTCCCCGCGACGACGACGACGAATCATGTGTGATAAGAATGTTTTGCTATTTTGTATTGTTCGACGTGCATGACGATCGCTGGCGGTATGTTAATCGAGTTACGTGGTTCGTTACAGTAATAAGCAATTTCAACGATGGTGGCGGCATCAGATGTGCTTATTCAATCTAGACTACAGAATGCAGTTGAAGCAACGGAAAAGTACTCCAGAATCAATTAGAATGCGAGATGTAATATTATGACATGTGCCGATCGATATGTACAGCACGAATTGCGGCATATATTCGCATGTGAACAGTTGCATGGGTGGCACTTGTCGAGGAAGACAGTCTTTCAGCTAAACATATAAGAGGTAGTTCCGACAACTTTTCTGAAACTTTTTGAAGATATTATGCATGATTAATCCGCCATGGGCTTCAAATTTCAGACATTTGATTTGCAAATAGGTAACACACAATGAGTTCATTGAGACAAAAAGGGGCTACTACTCGATAAGTAAATATCCTACATTTTAAGAATCTTCAAACTTAACGTTCAGTAAGGAAGTAACGCTTTGTTCAAAAAGTATGTAACTTTTTTTAATTTATCCAGATAATTTTTTTGCCTTTTTGAATTTTAAAAATGTCTTGCAATGTTGGAGAACGTTGATGAATCAAATTACATATTAGATTTGAAACTTATTCAACTGAAACGTGCAAGAAAGCATTCGGAGGTCAAATGCAAACAAAAATTAGTAAAAAGCCACTTAAGCTTTGTACATTTTTAAAAATCTATGTTTTTTTTTAAACTTATTTGGATTGTAAATATTCTCAAAAATATCGTCTTAAAATTTAAGAAAGATCCAGACATTATTATTATAGTTGTGCTCAATTTAATGTGCGCGCCTTGTGTGGACACACGCGGCTCTGCAAGGCTCCGCCACTCTGTATAGTATATAGAAAAATGTTCGAGTGATACATGAAAACAAGTGTATGAACTGTAATATTGAATTTAAAAAGAGAATGCTGGCCTCATAACCCTGTCTAACCGATATTTTGAATACTAGTAACGTTTTGAATTTCGGAGGAAAATAATCTCTCTCAAAACTTTAAATGCACTTGTCTCAAAACCACTTTTTTCATGCTGTGTCAATGATTTCTTCGAAACTACAGAACCGATCCTTCTGAAATTATTATTATATATTGACCACATATAAAGTTGACCACCGAGGCCTAAGTTAGCCTTTTCTGAAAAACAGGGCTGCAACTACAAGGTACCTGCCAAGCTAATCGCGCTTTATATGCGACAAGGCATATGATATGCCGTGATAGGGTGGGCCCAGGCAGTTCGATATATGCCTGGCGAGCTTCACTGACGTTTAGTGGCTCGCAGAGGAAGTATGGCTGGTATGCAGACAGTGAAAATAGGCGTCCAAATGGTGCAACTAAGCCTGAAATTCAATGTGTCTAATGAAACTAAACCATACAGGCAGTAATCTATGCCGCCGTATTTAACTCGATTTTGAAGCCGCTGCGAACTTTAAAGGCTATAAGCCTATAACATCCCGAGCCTAACCTACAGCAATATACAGGTAAATCCTTCTACTCTTTGACGATTTCACTCGAATTCCACTGAGATTCCACTATGCTATTACCCATCACATTTTGCAAAAGATATTTTCGCCAGTTTTACTGTGAAATGCCAAAAAATTGCTTAGCACCTGTGAAATGAACATGATCAGGTTGAATCCAATTAAAATTCAATGTCATTTCGCACGCATCAGCTTTTACGTTTGGGCGGATCAGTTTCCAAATTTCGGACTTCAACGCTTTAGGATGATGCGATCCAGATGACTAACAAACTGGTTCATCACTTGTGAAAGACCAATAAGAGATAGTAACATCGTCAGGCCATCAATATGGTCATCGATGGTGATGCCTCGGATGATGGATTTTCTTACTTTCCGAATTAGAACCTCTTTCTGGGCTTTACCGCACGATTATCGTGCATGCATTAGAAGCACATTGTATGCGCGAATGTGAGACCATAGCAAAGTTGGAGGTGGTAGCTTCTATGGCGATCGGTCGGACGGCAACTTTGATTGCGGTCTGCAATTCATCATGAATATTAGTGAGCTTAGGTAACGTCAATTATGGAACACTCAGCAAGTGTCGATAGCGGTGTTGCTGCTGGTGCCGCTCTTACTCTTGCCGCGGCACATTTGCACATGTCGATGTCGGCTACTTCACTCATATGCAAATTTTGGAAATTTTTCTAAAGCGTCCGCCCAAGGCGCACCAACTTAAATTCCTATTTGAGTTAGAAGCAACTCGCGGCTGGGCTGCTTCTCAACCTTCCCGGTAAACACTGGCTGCGTGGTGTAAGAGATGTAAAGATTGTTTGCGGATTATGTAACGCATCGGTAGTAGCAAGTGCAGTAACGGGTTAAGTGAGTCAAGTGAACCGTAGACATATGTATGTACGTAGAGTAGCTGAAGCTAGTCGCTAGCTCCTGCATAATCGCGGCTAGCACGACGTGCAACAGACCGTCAAGCAAAACGTCATATGTGCAAATCAACGGCAACCACAAAATAGTTTATTATAATGCGATTTTGCAATGGTCGTGGCGCTCAAAAGCGCGTTGCGTATTTTAGTAGTTATTGACCTGTTTCGCCTATCAATTTATTGTATTGAAAATCAGTTTTCGCACTATTAGCACCCATTTTATTATGCTTGCAGATTAGGTAATATCCAGCGTATTTTCAGCACTAGCTCAAGAGCCTTTACCAACGTTGATTGAGTGTTCTGAATTATGAAAGATGAAATCGAAAGCTAATAAAAAGTACCCTACTTAATGATGGTTTTTGTAACAATCGCGCCAACTGTTAACTGAAATTAAACAATTGCACCAATCGATCGCGGGAAGCGAAAAGTTCCGAGTGGTTCACAACGCGACCTAAGCGTAAATCTTTCATCGCCAAGTTGGTAAATATTACAGTCATTGGCAATAGCTGCAATGCTGTTTAAATTATCTACCTGAAAGAAATGGCAACATTTCAACAAGCACTTCATACGACAGGCAAAAGATTCGAATGAAATAAAAACGACATTTTAATGTCAATAAATACTCATTAGAAACATGAAAACAATCTCATCGGCTACTTATCGTGATAAATTGGTCAATAAGATAACAAGTTGCTTGTTTTGTTTCGGATACATGCATAAATCGTAAACTTTGAACATAACAAGAAAAGGATTATGGTGAGTTTAACGTTTGATACGAATCCGTTTTCAAAAGTCCTTGGACCAACATAAAGAGGTCCATCCAAGACTCCTTCATAATAGAGATACCACCGCCTTGATGGTCAGCTACTCGTAGATTTGTCAATACTCACGGTTACGATTAACTAATTTCAATTTACTCACCTGGAATAGAAAAAAGAGAAAATAAAACTAGTTTGTTTGTACATTGCAATGAATCTATGAACCATTAAAAGCACTAAGGATGACCATCGTTTCCCATTGGGATATGAGGACAACTGCCATCAACCACGGTTGTCGGAAACGGAGCTGCTGATCTCAACGACTGAAGAACAGTTCGACAACGAGCGTCACCAACTAATGATGTGTTAGACGTACGGAAGTCCTATTTTAACTTGAGTATTAAGACGCGCTTAGCAGACATTCGTAAAAAAAGACCAGATATTTGGAAGAACGACTCGTGGCTTTTGCATCATGACAACGTGCCGTCTCACAAAACCATCATTGTGGCCGAATTTTTGAACAAAAATACCACGAGTATTATTCTTCCTGCTCCCAAAACTTAAATTGCCGCTTCCAGAAACATGTTTTAATTCTATTGCAGATATAAAGGCCAATCCGCTGAAAGATCTTAAGGCAATCTCGGAATATGACTTTAAAAGAGATTTATTTGATAGAATTTACAAAAGCAAGTTAATCTTTCTTATTTTGTTGCCAGTGCGGCGGGAATCGCACTCTCACTGGATTCGTAATAATTTATTTGAAATGCTTAGAAACAGTTCCTAATTCTGAATGTTTGTTGTTACTACTGACGAAGAACATTTGGAGGAATCCTGCTAATTATAACTTCGTAGCTGTTCGAACGCCAACACATATCTTTCAGGCATTGTGTCTGCCTACCATTTTTGCGTGATCAATTGCATTGTATGCCAGGGTACCGGGTACAGAAACAAGGGTTAGCAGTAATTAGAATGCTAAAAATTGAAGCGATTGTAACGTGTATTTGAAGGTGGATCTCTGGAGCGTGTTTTGCTTTATGCACTACAAAAAAAAATTCAAATTTTTGTTGATATCAACAATGTTTTTTCTTTCCATGCCATGTTCCTGTATAGCTATTTTTGTGTAATGTGTAATGCGCAAAAGACCCACCTTAAGTTTAATATAAGAAACGGAAGCCACGATTGCCTACAAATTTACTTCTCTCAGCAATAAACAGTTCATAAATATTTCTCTATCACAATTCCATTAATTGAAAATTCATGGACTCGAATCGCATGTTTTAACATCTACTACCTTCAGCAACTGTCGTCATTACTTGCGACCATTGCATATTACAGCAATTACATGAACGATTTATCAAAAGTCCAGTCCAGCATTTAACCCGTGTTATTAATTCCAATTTGTCGAACGGGGCAAGTGAAAGAGAGTGTAATTTCACTTGATTCGTCCAACTTGCTGCACGACTGGCGCTAAGGAGGTGCACAACACATTCTCGTTGGATCCCATCAAATGTCATAAAGCCAACTGCTAGGTGCATTTGATAACAATCGACTCCAATAAAATTACACAAGCCAGCGATTGGCCAGCACACAATGAAGTTCAATTATTGCCGTCATTGAAAACTCATCCACTTTATGGACTAGGCCATATTTTTTTGAAAAATAAGCTTAAAAATATGAGAGGTTTCTTATCAGACGGAGGCAAAGAGAAAGTCAGCCTCCTACTGACTTTATGCGATGGACACGGAACTAATCACAACAGAAAAAATTGTAATGTTATTTGCAGATATTGTAACAAGTCACATGTTGTATCTTTGCAATTCGACGAGTCGAGGTTTGGCTGGTCTTGCGATGCTTGGGTCGGGAGATTGCAACGAGACGACTTTGCTAGGCTGTTACGGTCGCATTTCGATTTAAAAAAAAAAAAAAAGAAGTCCTGATTGACTTTGACTCGAGTCAAAAAGCCAATCAGGGCTCTGGTCAAAAAGCCTGCAAAACGCCAAACGTAAATAGCGCAAACACCACTCCACTGAGGCTCATAGAGTAGTTTAAGAAATTGATGGAATAGAAATTTTTAATTTAAGAATTGGATTATATAAACTCATCATTGAATGCAAGAGTGGTACAATCAAGTAGAGAATAGGAACTAGTTCAATAGTGGTAAGTAAAAGATAAGTGGTTACTAGTTTAAAGAGAACATCATCGAGTCATCCCTGAGGAAATCATCGACGTCAAGCATCGCAAGAAGTCGCGAAGAAAAACCACTACACAAACTCATCGTCATATGTTTTCCTCCTTTTCTCTTAATTATATCGATGACCTACCAATCAGCAACTAGACGTAAACGCGGATGAAACGATTCTAGTTACCGGACACCACTCAAAACTTGGTATATCTTTCAATAATACATACCGTCTTCTTGATGAATTGATCGACTAGACGAACACTTTACACCCACTGCCAACTCGGAATCCGTTGAGGATCAATTCAACCGATTGCGTGACGGTGAAGACAGCACGGAAACGGATACGCCGGTCAAGAAAACTCCATCACCGAAGAAGATAAAACCAATGCTATCGAGAAAAGGAACGCAACGACAGGGTTGCCAAGTTGAGGGTTTTTACCCCCATTTTGGGGTATTTTACAAACCTTTGGGGAAAAATTGGGGGTCAGTTAATTATATTTTTATTTTGGGGGTGAAATTGGGGTTTTATCAAATTAATCAATTGTTTGCAAAATGTAATTTATGAGATCTGATTCACTTATTGCACACTAAAAATAATTTTTATTGTGCCATTCGAAGACTTCAAATATTGCCATATCCAGCAAATTATCATTGATACCATGGCTGAGATAAAACTCCACACTAGCAAGGAGCTTTCATCAAATTTAATTTATTTATATATTTTATTACTTTCAGTGTCAGTTATGCTATTATAACGTTTTATTTTGTTCAATACTGTTTTGGGAGCTCGACCAACTATTTCAGCGATTTTATGCACAATCTTACCGATTTCAGACTGCCAAATTATGGCGTTTTTTAAATTCAATTGAAGTTTGAGTTCCTCTTGGTGTCATATTGCTGCCATAATGTTTTAAACATAGATTATCCTCAACAAATGATGAAGAAACACTTTCTGATGATTTCCCACACCCTTCAAATTATAAAAGGGAAGTCAGCTCTAGTCGTTAAGGCAACGCAAATCATGTTAGTGCGTGTTCCATTTAATCTTTAAATTTTAAATAAATTTTTATAGATTTATTTGTTTCAACCCATCTACAATTTAAGAATATCATTTAATTTTACATATTTCAATAAATTACACATGAAACTCCAAAAATATATTAAAAGTTTTTCTTTAATTTCATTATGCTGCTACTTGTGTTAATTTTAAGTCTCGAAAGTAGATTTGTTCTATTTTGACTTAAGCTCACTATGAAATATAGATGAAAATTATCAATGTTTTTTGTATGAACTTTGTAAAAAAGATTGCTCTCAAATTATTTGGGGTTTTTTTAAAGAATTTCGTCCGATTTGGGGGTTTTTATTGAAGTTTTTGGGGGCGAAGAGTGAGAAAAACCTGGTAACCCTGCGCAACGATCGTCGTGGCACCGCATCGTTACCAGCCAAACGGAAACGTCTATTGTTCTCGCTGTCGGCGACATCGCGCAAACGTCTATTGTCCACGGATTATATCCTTTCGCCAAGCACATCGCGTGGCGGCAGCACAAATCTGGTCACTTCGATGCTGAATCGTTCAGTCGTCCAAGCACCAAACGTACCCGAGATTGATTTAAATACGGCCGCCCCGTATCGGAAGACTCACGACAGAACCGATGTAAACAATAACAACAGACGCGAGCTGTCACTGGGAAATGTCGGAGTGACATCATTGGTGGCGAAAAAGCCAAGATGGCCGTTGCGCAGACAGCTGATTCCAGCCCAGTGAGTCCTACACCAGTGGTTCCAAAACCAGAATGGGGACTGGAATGGTTCCGCAAGGAGCTGATCCGTTAGGCCGAATTGATAAATATAGCTGGGAACAAAGGAAGGGCTCTCTGTTTGTTCTTGGATCGTAAACTGGAGAGGCTGGGCGATTGGACGGTGTGAACGTGCCGGATAAGAGGTGGGAAGTTGCCGCGGATTGTGGAATTGTGACATTTTAAGTAATTAGGATTGATTTTCTTGTTGATTGCGGGATGCAATCGTCACTTGCATTGAATAAACTAACATTTTCCTTATGTGGAACGACTAGCAATCGCGGGTGGTATCAAAGCTGACGTCTCCAATAGAAACCGAAGTGACACTTCCGACATTTTGTGCAGTCGCAAAACCGAATTACGGATTTGGCATTTTCTTTCGAAGTAGTTTCCCGATCTAGTTGTAGATATTCAGTCCCAGTGAACATTGAAATCGTGGTACATCGAATCGAATACTACACATTGAATTATAGTGCATACTTTGCAATTTAAAACTGTGGCCCCCTGATCATAACCTCAATTGGAGTTGATAACAATTTTTCATCTAATTGGATTGTATATTCCTCCGTGCCCGCATTTCCTTAGCACAAAATCGAGTGTTTATTTCGTTGACTGCACCATTAGCGGAGAAAAGTGAACGGGGGAATCGAGGCACGACGATCGAACGAGCGAGCGAGCGACAGTCGAGCGGTAAGGAAATTGGCGAGGGCGGCGTGTGGATGCGACAAGGGTAAGGCCCGACGAGGAATTTTCCCGACCACGACGAGCTTCCCTGCACGGACAATCAACAGCGTAAATAGTAAGTATATTCTATAGTTTGACCACGGGGTTGGGTTAGTTTCGGGTTCCTTGCGCGGGTTTCAGAGTCGCGACCCCAACCAAACCCCAGTCAGGGTTGGGTCGCGGGACGGTTGTCGGCGCACGACTGGGTGGCGCCCAAAAACGATATCAAAATTACCCCGCCCCTCTTCGCGGGCAAAGACGCCGGGCACAACCGTCCACCCCGCAGCCATTAGAGGCTTCGGGGGTAATAGTGCGCCTAACAAGGCTTTTATTTGCTGACAATGGACGAAGCATCCAATATCTGTGCTGCATTGAATCTATCCAAATGATAAGACAATCTTGCTGCATTGAGGAGTTGATAGGCAATCAAGAGCACAGTGTGTAACGATTATATGTTCTTACCAGTAATTTAAATTAATTTTAGATTTTTTTAAAGATATTTTTGTGATTTTTTTTTAATTTTTATCCAGATTTTTATTTATTTTTTTATATTTTATTTTACATTTTTTCGCTGACTTTCATAACGAATGCGATAGTTTTTCAAACCATGCAGATGATTTAATCATTTCCTACTTTTTTTGTGTGATTGAAAAGCATGTGGTTAGTTCCCATATTTCTGCGTTTTCATATGGCATCCACGCATGCCGCCATGGGAATACCTTTCATTACCGCAAATCGATTTTTCTTTCTCGTATAAAAAATATGTATACATATATGTAAAACGGGGAAAACTGATCCAATCTCTTGGAATGGCTCTATGTGCAATTAAAAGCCGTGCGACGCAAATGTCAAAAGTGCCCGGAAAGTTTCTTGCGCCTTGCAGTTTAATACACTCCAACGATGTGGTTACGGTTACAGTTGCCCGCTGGCTGATGCTGCCGTTTCTGCTGTCTACAATCTTTTTTGCAGCCAACAATAAATTACAGTATAAAGTACTTTGCGTTTTCATTATTTTTCGCCTACAAAAGAACATCAACGACCGAAAGCAATCAAGTACACATTGCCCCGACCCAGGCCGGTAATGGTAGCCTGGATGTTGCGTTTATATATAATATGCTCTGTATCTGAAACTTGAACAGAAGATATACATAAAAGTGAGGTCTGCGCAACATTAAAAACGGCATTTATCAAAAGGAAGTGATCGCTGTGGTTCCCATATTTCCGCATACTAAGCTACGATGCGGTGGGTCGGCACCACTGAAACATTGTCTTCACGACACTTCCAGCTTAGTTTGCGGCGTCTTCCACGTTCTCCTAACCATATTGCATCCAAAAGAAAAGACAACGGAAAACTGTTTCGTTTGAGGTATTAAGATTGTCGTTATCGCGGTGTTTTCTGCGATACCAAATCACCACTGCCGCTGCGATCTTTCATACAAATTACACATCTACTATCTAATTACATACTTATCTCGCACTTGTGGAAGATGCGATTAAAGCCAGAAGAATGCGAGCCCGCGAAACAATGCGGATTGTAACCATCCGTGAATCACACCTGTGACGTGGCACACCTTCATCTTGGGAACTTCTTTCGATGCTGGAAGCTCCAATCCGTACGGACGACAAATAACAAACGGGCAATTATTCAAGGAAAACGAAGATGAATTTGGGGAAAACTGAAATTGCGTGACGTATGAACACGCAAGATGAAAGTTGACTAATTGTTTATGCTGAAGTTCTGCGAAAGTACTTTCTGTGAAGTCAGGTTTCTATTGATAGGGCTTAATGATGTCTGACCAAGTTTTCAGATAATTTATTACTCATGCCTTGGTACAGTGAATTGTTTGGAATGTATGCAATCAAACCGGAAAACATAGATATGTTTTAAAAGAATTTTATTGTTTCGCTATAAATGTGATAAGGCATGAATATCATCGGATTGTATGCTCCACATGTGAAGTTATCTTCGTCCGTGACCAAAATATGAAGTGAACAAAAGTCAAGTATCGTAGCAAATTTTTCTTGTGTTTTTATTTCATTTTAAACACAAGATAATAAGAATAATAGCATTTGATTTTGATTTTGTAGCGAGAAAATTTCTTTAAAAAAACTTTTTGCAAGCCATTTTATGAAGCCAAGCCACTAAGATATCGCTTCTACTAATTTGTAATTTGATATCGCTTCTACTAATTTAAAGGAAAACACTTGATCGCGCTCTTTTAAAATAATTGTTTTTATCTCTCGAAAAATGTATGTTTGTTTATTCTTGTTTCTTTCACATGTTACTTTCGAAAATGTTGCTCAAAATTAGCCGATTGTCTATGTTATAAGGAGCCATCCAAATATTAGGTAACGCAATTTATAGAGTATTTTAACTACCCTCCTACCTCATGTAATACTAACATTTTCAAAGACACTCCTCTTTTATTACGTAAAAAATTCATCGTACTCCCTCACACCTTGAAATATTTGAATCACAAAATATTAAAAATGTAAATACTATTATGCAAACATCCTTTTTTTATTATCTGTTTATTATAAATAAAATTATTTTAACGGATTTTAAATTTTGTTACATAACAAGAGGGGGTCTCTTCCTCCATGTAACACTTAGTAACATTTTCAAATATCCCCCCCCCTCACTCTTATGGATGGCCACTAAGATCTTTCGACCCAACACTTTTAAATCGCCATTTTCTATAAGGTTAGGGAGGGTTAGGCTATGACGTCCTTTAATTGTTACATGCGCCAGAAACTTTAAATATCAGATAAAATTCGCACAAACGTTCGGAAAATGTTTTCTTAGAAAACTGCTTCTTTCCTTTTTTGGGCTGCAAATAATTTTTATAGATCGAATCTATGGGGTTGTCATTTTGACCCGACGAGACATTGGACGTGTCTTTGGTTGACAACACAGACAAATTATTAGGAGCGCAACTTCATTAAGAGCCAAGCGAAAATTAGACAAAACAAAATTATCAGCTGCAGGCATTCACCAATTCGGTTTCAATTTTATTTTTGTAAAAATGCATTTTAGAATTCTGAGATTTATTATTATTGTCCATCTATTAGGTATAGATAGAACCTCATGAACCTTCATGGCATCAAAATGATATCAGGCCAATATTTTCTTATGCTACTCAAACTATCACTAGGAAATTTATTGCAAAAACTCTCGGAGTCAAAAATACTGTTGAAAAGATCCAAGCTGATAAAAGCGCTGTGTCTTTTGCAGGAAAAACTGCCAAGCCTATTTATTTGATGTTTTCAAAGAACTGGAATGATTAACTCTAATTGAACTGAGCCTTACACCGAGGTTCAAGTTTACAAATCACTTTCATCAATTGTTAATTTTTTGGCTTGGCTAGTGAAACCAAATTAGACTCCATGAATCGATGATTCAGTGGTTGCAGTTAAAAAGGTGGACCACAACTGACACACCACGTTCACTAGATCACTTTCAAAATATATACATAGATTGAGGGGAAGTTACTCAACATTTAGCCCAAAATCATCTTAATTTCGGCTTCTTAAGGCATGTGAAATCAAGCGCCAGCTAACACAAAATAACATTGGGAAGGTTGTGGTACGTAATAACGTGTGTTGCCTTTAAGTCGAGGCGTATATTCGCTCGTATAAATATCGTAGCGCGTGATTCCACGAGCAATGGGAAGCTAGCATCTGAAAGTAAGCTAGCTTTGCTATGATAATTATATCATTCATCGTTGTTTGTCTTGATCTTTATGCTGTTTAACAAGAAGGTAAACCCAAATGGATTTAGCCTCACGGTCTTCATTACATACTGGTATGAAACAGTGCAGCAACCAGCGTCCAATCACATGTAGAGAAAGATCAATTTTACACACGATGGAAATACCAGTTTTTTACGTGTTAAAGGCTCGATCATACTTACTGGCAGACGCTAGACTCATCTAAACTTATTTTGAACTGTAACTTTGCCCGCGCTTTAGTGTTCTAGTCTGCATCGGTACAAATACTGACCGCATACTAATTCCGTCGCTGCGTGCATACGGACGCGAATTGCTGACACACAACAGCAGCTCCGCCACAATACATTTGCTCATTTCCACAGGGGAAATTTCGCTGCGCGTTATCATCATTTTTCCCGCGCGAGTTTAGAATCGAAGTCTAGAGAGCTCTTTCTGAAAGCTCTTTCTGTCCTTGCTATAGCTTGTTGCAGGCTTCAAACACGATCCAGGTTTAAAATATGGCGATGGACCAATTCTTATGCTCGTTAATGTGAATCTGAAGCAACAAAAAAATTCCGACAGGCAATGCGGCAACGCTAGGTGTTTAGTCTTCGAAAATAGCAGCGAATGCTGGTAACATCAAGACATTAAGATCTTAGGTTAATAGCCATCGAACATGATTTGAAGATTAACAAATGCAGGATCAAATGTCTAAACGGCGGGAAATTGAAAGCTGGACAATTTGTTTCTCTTAGACGATAATGAAAAAATGAAATCGAGCAGCACATTAATATGAAAAATAATTTCTCCTAATCATGAAATCTCACAAATTAAAATAAAAAACAAGTTGAATATGGAGTGCAAGGATGATGCCAGTGACAATCACCACGAAATAACAAGTATCTGGCATCCACCTAGCAGGGAAACCACACAAATGTTGGGCGGACTAAGGAGAAAATTTGACGATCATAATTCAATTTGGTTGATTGCAGACATTTAGATGGCACTAACTTTATTATATTTGGCCAAAGTTTCATTTTTGGACAACAATTACATTTCAATTTGTTCGATTTCAAAGCATACAAAGTATGATCTTCTATTTCAGTTTATCAATCAGTTTTTGTTGGCTATATAAGCAGAATAGTTATCTTTTTTTACTTTCAAGAACGATCAGTGTTAAGACCTGAATGTCGTCATTCTCACATATCCTTTCATCAACTTCATATCCAAATCTCTAAAATTGCCTTTGATGATCTTATATGGATGTTCACTACGAATCCAATGTGCTGCTGGCTAAAAACATAAGCAGCAGACCATCCAAAACATATGGGTGGAAAACGTACTGAACAAACATTTTGAGCTCTCAACCCGTCTCGTTTGATACCGCAAGCATTTTTTTTATTCCGAATTGAATTTGAAAATAAATTCTCATCAAACTACAGTCGGTTACAATCAAGTGAGATAAACCTGTATGATTTATTGCTAATCGATTCACATTTGCCAAAATTTCATACGGCTCAAATTCACTGTAACAAATACATACATATACGCAAATTACGCAAAAAGGCGCCAAAATATTTCAAAAGTGTCCACGATTCGTTTGCAGCACGCTATTTAAATCTTTAGTTACCAAGTTTGATAGCTGACAATAAAATCTAAAAGCGCATAAAACTTGAAATCATCACGAATAACTTATTATGAGGAACGATCGAACAACTCTTTTACTCTACAACCTATACCGTGGTAGTCGTTCAATTTCTGTGCGATGAAAAGTAAATAAACAAATTCTTTTATTAATTTCCCTTATTTCCATGGTCGTACGACAATTTGTATCACACCGAATAGCCCATCATCAATTGCCTCTTCTAAAAATGAAACCTCCAATGGAAAATTTGCATATTACCGAAACAAACGGCGCAATCCAAATTGAATTGAGTCTTCGACTCTGATTCGATTATTGTTGTTATCCATTGACGAGGGCTCACTTGATTGAACAATTCCATCCTCTACGAAGATTTGGGACTGGGATTCCATGTCCAAGACGTATGCGACTTATTGAATGGTCTCATCGAAGGCAATTTTCGACCATGATTTATTTTCATAAATTCAATGTTTGGATTTTGAAATGATGACCTTTTCCTCATCGGAATGTCTATCGGCTTGCGTGGATCGAAACTCTTTCGTTTGCATGGCTACATATTATCAATACGAAAAACAACACGAGTTATCATTGAGTTTTTAAAGCATCATGTGTTGTTTTCCCGAACTTTTTGTTGGACACTTTGTTAACTTTCTTTCGTAGCTGCATTTCATCGAACCCCATAGGATGGTGGGATGCAAAGAGTGGCACTCGAGCGTTAGTGACACCGTATCAGATACTTATTGGACTATAATAAATATCATAGATTGTCAAATGATTCATAAGCGGTTCGATGTTGGCTACTGCTCCTCAGACGGCGCCTATCTAAAAAGTGGCAATAAAATGCAGTGAGAAGGCGACGCTACGGCGATCAAGCGGATAATAATTGAAGATAGTAAAAGAAAGTATGCAAAGTATGCAGTTGGTCGTGATGGACAGTAAAAGTACCCAACAAGCCGGGAATTTGTAGAAAAATCGTTGCTTTTTTAAATTGCAATAAAATCGATGCCATTGAGAAAGCCCATCACTGCTCGTTAGCGGCAATTTCTATCGCAGTGTGGAAATTTAAAATTGCAATAATTTATACGCGTGTAAAGTGACATTGTTATAAGTCGACTGTTTATCATATTATCCTGCATTATGAATAAGAAATTTTCACAGAAAAATAATGATTAGATTGAAGTTCGCGATCCTACATTCGAATTCGGAGGTGATTCCCTTGGGAAAATTAGCAGTGCACATTCATATCCATCTCTTCTCCATCTAGTACATAAATTATCATTAGCATCAAAATTGTTCCCTCTAAATACTAGGTCCTACCCAGAATTGTAACTCCCCGATTTCAAACCCCATTGTCAAATATTGTTGTCCATACCATTATCGAAGGATACACCGATTTGAAGACAAAGACCTCTACAATATTATCTTTCGGTTATAATATATTTTTCACGGACGAAGCAAGGTTACCATCCTGGATCCTGTTGTCAATTTATACAACCAGCATTTTGTTAGAAAAATGAATCTATTGTACTCATGTTTTTGAGCCTAAGTTTGTTTATTTTGGAATATATTATAATTTATGGCTGTACGTGCTCTCTCAGTCTCTCAAGGGTCAGCATAATGACCTGATTCTTCTATGAGAGAGTGTTTCACAGATGTTAGAGACTGCGTTCTTTCTGGTTTCTTTTGAAGGTTTATGCGTTCTAGATGTTAGTTCTGTTCTGGTTTTCACTCTGAAGAGATCTTGCTTGCTTGTGACGCATTTATTAAATATAGCCTCACTTATTTATCAATATAAATCTGCGTATATTTATTATCCACCCTTGACCAAAACATTCGTGGTCACGAGACAACCTGCAGGTCACCCTAAATGTTATAATGTAGTTTTAAAATGAATGTTTAATTTGGCTTCATTGATAATTGCCTGATAAGTCCATATGGATTGCCTTCTGTAAACGGCGAAATTTATTTAAAGTTTGTAAAGCATGGTATGAAAAATACCTAGTATAAAGTGGTTCCACATTTAACAAAAAGTAGTAACAGGCCAAGGCCACGTTTGGGCAATTCAAGCCGTCCTTCACCAGCGAAGAGGGAGGTGGGGACGAAAATCATTAAGGCGCCACTCGCTTTTATGCCGGAAGCATCTCACTACCGATCCCGAATCAGAAATTTGATCCGCGCCGATATGCAACCATCAGTAACAAGATTTCGGGATAACCCGCGAATTGTCGGTAGGTAGATTCCACGATAAATCAATAGGAAGAAATACTCTGAAACACCCTCTGTACGCAGGTCAGCTTGACACCCAAGAAAACCATTAAATGACTTTAAAAGAATTTAATTTAAGCTATTGAAATTAACTGATTCTACGTCCGTCGCCAAATTCTTCGCTTACCAACACTCGCAGGCGTAGCCTTGCCGGAAATTGGGTGCGTAATTCACTGCCAAAGAATGTTTTGAGTCGTTCTCCTCGCAAAAAGTGGTTCTCGAGAAAAACAATCTCAATTTGCAAAATCCAACTAAATGGAGCCAATTTTAAAAAACAATTTTCGAAAATTACGAACGCTTCTTTCAAAAAACGGATAATTCCTTCAAAAACGATCGCAGGCTTCACTCCCTTGTAAAGCTTTTTCGTGTTCCGATGCGGCATCTTTGGTGGTTCATTAGTAGCCCCAATTCAAACCTTAATTTTAACTCGTTTAGTTCCACTGCCGAGTCATGACGATTTTAAACCGTCATCAGTCAATCTGGCGTTGTTGACAGGTTGGTTGAAAAATGTGAAAATCAAGACCGCCACTTGTAAAGCTACCTACAGACTTAAAGTCTTGCTGAGATCATTTCATTTCGAAATTTTTCCACCTGTATAGTTACTACTTTCACAGATAAACGCAACGCCTCTGCCAGTTAGACTACCAACAATCCAACTACTCCATAAAAAAGAACAGGGAAAAGCATCTTTCATCATCAATGTCGCGACATCCCAAATCGAGCCGGCCTTCTACAGTAGATGCCTCCAACTATCTCTGTTCAGCACGCGTCTTCCAGTCCGCTATTCTTGACAGCACTTTGCTGTCTGTGCCAATGCTGTCCGCGCATCGTTTTCTCGGCTTGTCTGGTGTTCGATTTCGCTGGGATGTACCCTTCAGGTATTCTAGTTCGGTCCATGCGTTCCACATGATCATCTTACTGGAGCTTCACAACTTTGGAAACGGGTGAGCCGTTGTATATGTTGTGCAACTTATGGTTTTCTGTTCTGAATATTCTTCGAAGGATTTTACCTTCGAACATGTCAAAGGTATTTTTTGACGCTTGTGTCAATGTTCAGGATTCACAGTCATATACCATCCGAGTTCTTATCGTCACTTTGTAAAGCTGTGGTTTATTTTTCCTATGCACTTTGTCGGATTTCAAAACTGACAGGACAAAGAGATAGACCTCAGCTAGGTTAGTTCTCAGTTGGACTTCGTCCTTTTCTTCGCCATAAATGCTCATAAGAACCATTAAGTAGATGGACTTGTCAACGTTCTCCAAGTTATATTCTTCTCTTGTCAGGTTTTTTTGATCGGCATCTTTTTTCGTGTATGGATTATGCTTCACTGCCTCACTGACCCTTAACACTACTTCTTTCGAAATTTTGAAATGCACCTTTGGTTTAATATTATGTTTATATCGTGAACGTATGCAATTTTCTGGGTGCACTAGAAGAGTAAGGTGTGTCATTGTGCATTTTCCTGACGATATACTCCACGGCCAAGCTAAACCGAATAGGTGCGAGTATATCGCCTTGTTTTAGGGCTGAATTTGTTTGGAAGCTCAAAGTCAGTTCGCCAGGATTTGGAATTCTTTGTTTATAATCGTCACTTTTGTCATTTTGATCAGTTCTGGTGGTGAAGCAAAGTCAAAAGTCATCTTTTCTTTTTGCAGAAGCAAAAATATGATCGAGGAAATATGTACCAATAATTGTATTGTACTAAAGAGATTTTTTACGCGTAAGTTCAACTACAAAATTGTCATTAAATGAAAAAAAATTCCCACGTTTGCACGCTCAAATCCATCAAGTCCCGCTTAAATAATTAAACAATTGCAATATCGCTAAGCGCGACAAACAGACAATTCGTGACATAAAATTTATACGTTTAGCATTCCATAACAGTTTGTGACCGGTTGAAAGTCACGGCGCAAAAAACGTTGCTCAAGATGTATTGTTCAAAAAATTGACACTATGTTACGAATCTCATCGGCATAATGTCTGAATCACATTATCCAACCGTTTGGATGACTCCAAACGTGGAGTCAACAAAACAATAGTCACCGACCTCACTAATTCCAACAGCATCGCAGCATATTTACGGCCATTAATCGTCTGGTTTGTGCCGACTTTAAGGAGAATGAAATGCCGATAGCCATCAATTCAGACGTTATAGGATCGGCTAAGCAATTCGCGAGCAGAAACAAAACCAACGGCGATTCGACCTAAATTATATAATGGCTGAAATCGTTGAAACCGCTGACATGCACCCGCACCGTGGCCCGTTGGAACTTGCCTATTATTTATTAGCTTGCACACCTTCAATCTGCCCCAATGCCGAATGTAATGACGCGAGCCATAATCAGAAGCTGATATTTTCATATCTGGACGCGGAGCAATTTTGTCATCCAATTAAAGTAATTACCTCGGAAAGCTCATAACTTCCGCGAGTCAAGGAGCCTTCGGGGCTCTCGAAAGAATAGGTGAAGTGCAAATTGCACGGTGCTCGCCTCCTCAAGAGTCATTATGTCACCGAGAATGTAACAGAATCGTCTTCTCCGCGAATAACACTTGACGCAAAGAATGGCGAAGGAGGAGGTCAACACTTCATGGACGACAGCCCCACAGTCGCCAATTCGTTTGCAGCAGCAGTAATTTGAATGGATTTCGCCCTGTTTTTCGGTCATCGCCGTCAACGCTATCAACGGCTCGATCATCATCATCACCACCATCGGCGTCTTCCTATTCATCTTGAGACTTCCATTCAATCTTGGTCACTAGGGACCCACAACATATGGTTGGAAGCTTCATTCCTCGCGGGTTCTCAAGGTGGCGTGCAGATAATTGATTGTTTTGGCGGACGCATTCCATGCAATGACCACCACCTACCTCGGCAAATGACCAACATATCGTCTCCGTGTCTACGTCTGCAGCTCGGAATTCTTTTTAGTAGTTCAATAGATAATGGGGGAATGTCCCGAGTGACAATTATAGATACATTTTCGGAAGCCACGATACACGCACTCCTCCTCCTCCCTTCGGTGTTCCTGGCATTTTATTGAATGGAATCGAAAATTAGTTTCTGGTAATTGATACAAACGCGGGGCGTGGAGAACGTTGCGTTTGTTCGGAAATGGGTCAAACGCTGGGTATCTTATTCTTGGGCAATTTTGTTAGGGTTCAACGATCGCGTTTTTGTTCGGGATTTATTCTCTAATGACATTACTGTGATTCAATGATGAACATATAATTTTATCTTGTTGTAGCAACAAGCCGTACCCGGGTATGTACATTGTTAAGCCAATTATAAGCAGAAATAGAGGAGCTCAGCGATCGAATGTATGTACGTTACTCAACTAATGCAGAAATGGCACATTTACTGTTTTCGTGAAGTTATTTATTTTTTTCGTTGGAATTGACTCGTGTTGTGCTACCGTAGGGAACTTACGATGCCGCCACAATAGTTAAAGACAGAAGGAATGTGGAGTGATTTACAAAACTGCTAGAAATTAAACATTCGGAAGATAAAGATTGCGGGAAATTGTCTACATTAAACATTAGACTCTAAATGGTTCCAGAAAAAACGTAACATTGCCACTTTTTGTAGGTGCTTTTGATTCTACTGAACTGATATTTATTTATATTTATTTATTTAAATATTTAATATTTATATTTATTTATTTATCTATATTTATTTATATTTTTTATTCATTTATTTATACATAATTATTTATTTATTTATTCATTTATATTTGTTAACTTCCCAGTATATGGGAAGTTCTTGTAATTGCCTCGAAAATCGAAATTGAAATTTTCAACATATCTTTACGTTTTGAGGTCTTACGAGTATATTTTAAGTGTTTTTAGAAAGAAGTATGTATGTGTGTGTGTGTATGTACGTACGTACGTGCGTTCGCGGACAGTTTTTCTACGAGCATAAATCACGTAAACAAAGTTGTATCGACTTCGTTAAGGTGTCAATCGAAGCGTCTTTGCAATCTTAAGAGAGTTTCTGGGACACTTCGGTGGTGGGGGTTTGCTGTTTTCACCCCTTGAAGGTCAACCCTGTTATGCGCTATATCTCGTGAACCAAACGTACGATTTGCTTTGTCTAGGTGTCAATCGACGCGTATTAACATTTACGTGATTCAGATTTTTAACCTGATTTTCAAGACGCAGTAATCAATGTTTATATAATTTATATACTCTAAACAGTTTTTGTAAAATATAACAACAAATTTTTTTTTCATGATCACAAAAAAAAATTAAATTAAAAATAAAAAATTATTAAAAGTCATCATGACCTTCATGGTCATTAATGTCATTCATTATATCTCGAGAACCAAATATAATCTTTGCATCATTAAGAAGTCAATCGACGCGTATTAACATTTTAATGATGTTTTTAAATTTTAAAAAAAATCTTTAAAGCCATTTTTTCAATTTAATAAAAAAATATTAAAAATTAGTATTTTCTTTCATTAAAAAATTAATTAATAATTGATAAAATTAACATCGTAATAATAAATGTTTATAAAACTTATCAATCTTCATCAATTTTTGTAGAGAGACCAGCAAAATATTTTCTCATGATTTCAAAACAAATTGAATAAAAAATAAAAAAAAATCATTCAAAGTCACCATGGAAAATGTACGAGGTATGATCAAAAAAACTTAGCTTTACATTTTTCTCGAAAAATATTCATTTACTTATCTGTTTCGTATCCTTCAAAGAAATCCCCGTCAGATATATTGCACTTATGCCAGCGCTTTTTCTAATTCTCGAAGCATATCTGATATGCACTTTTTGGTATGACTTTGAGCTCTTCCAGCGATGCGGCCTTTATCTCCTCAATCGTAGCAAAATGTCGTCTTTTCATGGGTCTTTAGTTTTGGGTATAGGAATTAGTTGCAGGGAACCAAATCCGGCTGAGGCATGATAACGGTGTTGTTTTTGGCAAAAAATTACGGATGCACGTGGTGCAATATCCATGACTGGTTGTTCCACAATTCCGAGCGTTTTTGTTCTTATTGCTTCACGCAAACAGCCCATAACTTCAGTGTAATTCTTCTTTATTTACCGTACAACCATTTTGCAAGAAATCACGATGCTCCACGACATTATGATCGAAGAAAACAGCGAGAAAAACCTTCACATTTGACCGAACATGGCGTGCTATTTTCGGGCTTGGCTAATGAGTAGATATGGTCAACTGGATTGGACCTTGAAGACAAGGACATTTTTGGAAAGTAAGGGAAAGAAAATCAGTTTCAATCGCGTTCAGATCTATTTGAAGAGTAATACAATTATCTTCTGAGCGAACAACATTGTAAACTTTTAAGTTATCAGCATACAGAAGACACTACGTCAGAGGGAAGGTTATTAATGTAGAGTATGAAAAGAAGAGGGCCAAGAATAGATTCATGAGGAACGCCCGTGGTAGGATGGAAGAGAGAAGAATGTGCTCCACTTAGACTAACAATACATGAGCGAGAACTGATGTAGGACTCAAGCCTCTGATCAAAATTGAACAAATATCATGATTTGAACTGTTCGTGGTATTTGTTGTCTTGTATTAACGTGTAATATTTTAAGAATATTCGCGACACATCTCTGACTGACGTCACATTAATTAATAGTTTCGCAGTCCCAACGTGACTTTCCTACTGATAAAAACAAGCATAAAATGGCATTTCGTTGCAAAAATATGATTGACAACTAACAGTTTTAACAGTCTTATCGAAACCCTGACAAATCGAACTCTTTGCATTTACCGTTATATAAATAGTTATAATTAAAACGTTGAATGTATTTTTAAAAGTTACAATCGTCTTGATAAGAAATTGATAAGAAAGTGTGGAGTTTACTTCGATTTGTTGCATTTTGTTTTGTCTGAATCCAATCAAGTGTTTCGGTTATTGTTGAAAATTGTTGAACCTAGAATAAGTGTCGGCTTTTCGCGATCAAAGACATATTTTTATGACGCTTGTTATTGCACTTACTGTGGTAGATAGCCTTTATTACCTTTTTTGACCTTCACTAAATAAACAGATTGTCGGTTCAATAGTTTCAACTAATGCTAGCACTTTTTGAGTAGTGCTTACATAGCTTTTATGTCAATCATAGACAGCCGGATATCGTGAGTAATTTTGTTGGGAACTCCTTTGGCAGCCGTGATAATAAATAAAGATAGTTTCAGAATACCAACATTTTGAATGATTCTGATGGTCATCCGCGAGTATTGAGACACTCTTGCATTTTTCAAATTGAAGTTTTGCAGTCTGGCGAACCTTAATACATTGAACGGTGCAGATGTAACAAAGTTACCAGTCAGTATATTCGAAAATCTATAAAAAAACAGGTAGGCCGACTTTGATTTTCAATATCTTTACTAAAAGAAAGGTAAATCGGTAGAGCAGGACTGAGAAAACAAAATCGCGTGGGGGAAAAAATGTTCCATCATCACTGAATATTTGTCTATCACATCCACACTTCCAAATCTAGTGGCTTTGTTGACAGCATGAAATAGAGCTAAAAAAAACTAAACCATCCTTTTTTGGAGAAATAATTCTGCTGCTCTGTTATTCAGATCGGATATTGAATCGGAAAACAAAGAACAAACAGGTTCAAGAATTCGCAAAATTTGATTCTATTCATTTTTAAATTGCTTTCGAAACTGCACCGGTGAATATTTCAAAATGAATGTTGCTTTATTTTAGAGAATCCTTCTGGTTATTCGTGAAAAATAATTTTAATTGAATGTCAGCCGCGGCTAACTGTCGACAGTATTTTATCCTCTTATCTTAAGAGGAAGCTGAACCTAATTTTGCACAACGCATAATCAATTTTTTCTGGCTTTAATTCACAAATAAGTCCATGGATTTTTTCCTTAAATACCTTGATTGTTTGAGGTCGTAGAAGGAACAGCGAAGCTTAACAATTTCCATAAAAAATAGTTCAACTACGTCAAATTTGACACCAGGTGGTGATTTCATTTAAAAAAAATTTCTTATTTTTCGCCAGATTCTACAGCACATCACACACTTTGCGAATAGTACGTTTTCAATAGGTTTCATTGTTTTTGAAGCGTTGTGCGATCTACTTTTCAAAATTGAGATATGGTTTGGCATGTGTAGTATCATGCAAAGCGCGTCATTGTTGTCAATGTCAAGGTAACACGCACTTAAAAAAGAAACCAAAAAATGACCACCTTTTATCGACTGAAATTAATAGAACAGCGAAAAATATAAATGAGCTGAGCGCTTTCTGGAAATTTTTTGAAGATACGGATTTGAACCTGTTAGGGATTGAATTGATGAAATGTATTCTCGTTAAATAATGAATAAAGTAATAATAATATGGTCTGTTGCGATGTGCGAAATATCAGAATTGTGAGTTTTATTGGATTTTGCCGCCAAACATACATGAAAGAATATTTAGATCCATAGAAGGGATTTGATAGAAATAATATTGGAAGGGTCACTGCAGTATCTCGTCTATACTAATTTCCATTTGTATTCAATTAAAAATAGCTCTATTTGCATCTTAAATCAACAAATTTCAAGCTAATTTTCGTAGTCAGGATATGCGCTTCCATGCAATTTCATCATTTGAACCGCAATTTTTTAGCAGGCTTCCATGAAGACGTTGTATTCAGAGCGTTATACTAAAAACCTGAAAAATTTCACGTTAAAAAGAACATTCGTCCATCTTAGATTAGTAACCACATCCAACGACATGATTCCGATCAAACACTTTTACAATTAAAGCATTCGAAACACTTGAAGAAATCCTCTTCCACTGCTACTTTCCATCAATTTATCGAGAATATCAAAATGTAACTATGTCTGATCCCTGCTAATCTTCCGTACAATGGTGTTGTGTAGGAGGAGGATTACAAGTTGAAAAGTTTTCAATTTTCAATAGCAACGACCTCTTCATTCCTCCTCCATTGACGATGTCCATGTCGCCATTCGAACATTGTCTTTCATTCATAAAAACTGGTTCGATTTTCACCTCATTTCTGTATGTCTCGTGATTTGTGGTTTTGCGGCGTTGATTTCTTGACAATTTCAGTTGATTGTGTTCTGGATTCGAATCGAGTCTTCTTCTTTTGTCTATGGTAAATATCTTCAATAATTTACATGTTATATGGAACTATAGAGCGTGGTACTCTACACTTCAAGAATTCTTAGTCGAGCTGCATGGCTTCAAATAAAATTTGGACAACAAACAATAATTGTTTGGGATATAATTTCGGGGGTGATCAACGCTTAAGAGTCTTACATTTGTTCATTGAATTCATTAAAGTACTTCACACATCTCTTTGACTTGTGTGTAAGTGCCATTGCGTTCAGGACAGAAACGAGTTCATTAGCATAAATTAGTGATGGTGGGTTTTAATACTTGCAAACAGAATTTCCGACTCGTCTGTCCACAAGTAATAAAACATCAATGATTTTGATGTGCTGAGACCAAATTTTGATCTACTAAAAAAATATTCTTGAATTTTACGATCATAGCAAATAGCGTCATTACTATAACAAGGCAACTGTTATAGTATACTCTAGAGCTAAGAGTAGTAAAATTTCAAATCATTAAAGCAATGTCGGATTAATGGTTTTTGAGTTCAGGGGCTAAAATTCTACGGGGCTCCTTGAAAAGAATTTTTTAAACACTGAACTGATTTCTTCAAAGTCACGGAAATTAAAGTCTAGTGAAGTTTTAGAACGTTCAGTTCAGGGATGATGCAATGATCGTTAAGTCCAGGGACGCGGCAATGATCGTTAAGGGTAATTCAGAAAAACTAATTAGGTTTTCCAAAAGTGGTGGTGATCGCTCAGTTCGGCGGGAATGCAATAATGTGTAGTATTTTCCGAATTTTTGCTTCTGCTTTTTACTAAAATTTTCAATAACCATAAAATTGCACTATCACACGATATTATCAAAAAAACAAATATCCAATTCAAAAAAAAACAAAGCCAAAATCAATCTAAACCAAAGTTCTAGGGTGACCGTATATTCCCGATAGGCAACGTTTTTTTTATTGAGCCTACCAAGCGTTAGATATAGCCATTTGAGATCATCCCTCAATGGCTTACCACGTGCAATACCGCATAACACGAGCTGATGGGTCCCCTATTCGTTGTTTAAATTTTGTTTCACTGTGATCAATTCACCTGCACTATGACATATGACAACGATTTTCCTCACCACCAAACTTGACTGTTTTACTTGGCTGGTTCGACATCCCAGTGAAAGCGGTGGTCAAATTTTAACGTTTGGAGGTTTGTCACAAATTCTATGAATTTTAAGCTACAATAATGAGATAAAATGATTATAACATATGTTTTATATGAACGTAGATACTTTATGCGCCGTGGGAAGGAGGCAACTTAATGAATTTTAAATGTCGCTTTCCTTTTCTTTGTTATTTGTGATAAATTTGTACTGGTTGTTGTTTTGATAGAGATACGAATCGATTAAGCTCATCGTTTTCCAAACCTAGGGAATTTGCGTTTAGTAGTTTTTAGCCACGGTTTTTCTAGCTTAAATTTATAAATTTACGAAATTTATCGACAAGTTAAGGATCCGACAACGCATAACCTAGACATTCCTAGAGGAAAGACAAAGTATCCACTGAATATCGCGAAAAGTATGGACTTGCTGGCAATAAGCGAAAAATGCCGAGAAGCGGGAGGAAATCGGCATCCCTTGACTTGATCCTTCGAAACTACCTTGATTAACCATGAGTGCAATGACACCGACTAGTTTGTACAATCAAACGATTTCAACCTCAAACAATGAAGCATTATGAAACTCGTTTATTGTCTGAAGATCTTGATTAGGACGCTTCAAATAATACATCGGCTTTGCATCATGCTGTACAGCATTCTTTTGACGTTTAATCAATTTATCAAATAAATGGCACGCAACGACAAAATAAACTATCCTTGACTATATCCACTTGTCACTTCACTACAATCGTTTCGAACATGCAAAACCGTAAGACATTGCCATATTTGTTCCGAAACCAATACCAAATCTGTACGACATCAATAGTTTGCTTCAGATCAGATACACGCATGCAGATTATGCCTTTTCGACAGTTCAACTGTGGCTTTGTCACCATTCTGTCTAACATGATCCTTGCAATGAAACGATTCCATCCAGCCATGACTCTTGCATTGCTGCCCTGAGAAAAACCATACCTGTCGCGAACCAATTCAGAGTTGATCCCCTCTCGTCAATCAGTTAATTGATTGATAGAATAATTGTAAATGTTCGTTTAATAACTTAATCCCGAATGTAGATGCCATTTATGTTTCTGCAATCGATCTGAAATGGGAAGAACATTTCCGGCTGTCACGAGACCAACTCCGTCTAATCCCACAGTGCGCCAAGAGGCAAAATGACGAATAAATTGGAACGGTCGGTCGACGACTGGCTTGGAGGCATTTTCTTAGTTTGAATCTTAATCTTAAATTTGATTTAAAATGGCCCCTATTTGTCGTCGGATCGATGGCCGACATTCATATTTGAGTGCTTCCAATTTATCCAGGCAGACAGACACCACACCTAATTTAGTTAATGATTTGTGTATGGGCTGAGCTGAAACTTTTAACAGGCTAATTAGTATTAATTCTAGCGAAGAGTGGCAATTAATCAGACACACATCGTGAAAGTAGCTTGAAAAGCTGATTGTGTAGTCAAGTATAAATGTCTAATTATGGTGGCATACGTTTTAGATGATTTATGTCCTAGATTATGAACAACATGCTATTAGCGAGTCCAACAGAGATTTGTGTGTGTTCTTTGATTTGTTTTATGATCTATCTTTGATTGGTTTATGATGTCTAGATGCCTGAAGATGGTCATTTACTCATTTGGTCTTCAAATTGAGAATATAAGCGCCTTGTTAGAATAGAACGCTTTGGGTTGGAAGATTTTTAAATATCCTGGCTTGCAACCCATAATCAAACCAGCTGAAGAAAAACAGTAGCGAACATCCCTCAGACCAACCAACTAAAATACCGACCAATTAAACCGCGAACAACATTCTCTATCGCGGTTAATAAATGAATCTATTCTATGATGTTCTAGTTTAACATCTAGCACTGTTTCCATTCAAGTTAAGTTTTGACGAGGTCTTCAGATTGTCACCCCATTGAGTGCATCTAGGATCAATTTCAGCAAATATGCATCGATTTGCACGAAACTAGACTTGCTGTAACAAAAGAATTAGAAATTTTGGGTAACATTCTATCCTTAATACTAAATCCGTGTCAGTTGCGGACAATGCGATTTATACTTGTACTCACTATTAGAATTCGGATATGCAGTAAGAATTGATCAGGACGTACGATCAAATTCAACATGTATTTACCTGGAAAAAAAAGAAAAATTGAATTAGTTCGGATGATTTAAATTACGTTGCTTTTAAATAAAAAGAAAACTATTTTTGTTGAACAGTAAAAGTCATATAAAACGCTTCCACGACATAGTTATTCCATGAAGCTCTAAATCCCTCGCTCAAAATACCTAGTGGCAAAATACAACCGACAAGGAAAATCGCATGACGACCTTATTTTAGGTTAAAGCCATTCATTGAACAGCAACCTCTATTTTAAATTGAAACACCATACCCTGCTATCTAAAGGTCTGTAGAAAAAAACTGAATCATGCACACCATACATGCATGTCTATGCTGTCTAATCTCAATACATAGTAAACATTCTTAATATAATCCCAGACCTGGAAAATTCCACGCTTCGACGTTTCCCATCTGTCTTATTGTAAACTGACACCAATATCGATCCATCTTGTATCTAAAGTATGAATGGAAAGCCAACGCCAAGTTGCAGGGTATCGAGAAAAAAAGTGCAATTGGACAATTTGCCCCGTCAAATGCCAACGACAGCACTACCACGGGCCAGAAAAATAAGCAGCAGCAACTGGTACTCTTATACTTAACATATTCTCGCGGGTATGCACAACATTAGATGCAGATACATAATATCTGATTGCGCTCACCCTATCTGTTTTCCATAACTTTTCCTTTACCTTCTTTCCCCGTGCTATGCATGCTCGGCTAAATATTAAAATATGTCAAACCGTTGTGGTATTGCGAGCGAGGGTCGAGATTTAGCCGCTGTTTCTGCTCTTGTTGCCGGGGCTACCATTGTTGCTGTTGCATTCACTCGATCCACGGTATTATGTTCCAAATAACCGCATATGCGAACAAACAAGGCTTACAGCATGTATGCAATCGTGAACAGCATTCCATCGGACGTAAGGTGATATCACCCCCTTGAATTTGAAGGTGAAACTGTTGCATAGCTCTCGATAATGCCATTACAACGATTTGCAGAAACAGAAACATGCTGGGATGCAAGATTGCTGGACGAACTAGATGAAAACCGCTAAATTTGTTGCTTATCCGGCCACCGGTTGACTTGACGGCGCTCAGAGTTCCATTAAGGTTGCAACATTGACAAAGAGTTTCACCTTGCCGAACAGAGAATTCCACCTCCAGCGACTATTGTGTCAGCTTCGAAGAATTTTTATGTTCTATTTACCAAGAATTTTTTTATTGAAATGTTATACGACACTCGATAAAGCATTGGAATGTTTTCATAGACAACAAACATTTGATTTCTGATAACTTTGGTAGTTTATACACGTATGTTTCACCACACGTGTAACGTCCTGCGATAGATTGATACTCGCAGGAATTCAGACGATTCAGATCAATGAACTATTCATTGCCGGCAATCTTTCGAAAATAAGATGCATGAAGGAATGCTAAATTTAAAAAGGACATGAACGTGGTAACATTGAAGATTTTTCACGGTTTTACAGAAATTTTAGAACACATTTCTACGTGTCCCTTCAATTTTACTGACTATTTTTCAAAGGCGTATGCTTCAAATTAAGTAAGCCCGCAAAGAACAACCAAATCCTTACAATCAACAAAGTTTTGTAAATGAAAGAGCTGCCAAAACTACAAAATGGACTCATTTTTGAATAAAAATTACGCAGGAGCGACGTAAAAAGGTGTATTGGCACAAAAATGTTGATACTATAATCAAGCATTGGGGTCGGAAAATTGGTGGTATATTTAGCATCCGAGGCGCCAGCTGCTTCCTAATGGAGTGGATATCTCACAAAACATGGTGACGGCGGATTTATTAGGCGATTAGAGGTAATACCATTTGTAAAATTTATCTTTGCTTCCAAAATTTATGTACATAAATGTATGTCATATATGCACTTTTGTGCAAAAGTTAACGTACGCACACTCGAAAAGGATGTCAATCGAAACAGCTTCCATTCGAATTAAGAAATGGATGTTTATTTCAATAAATAAATATTCACTGAATATTTTCTGCAATATATCAAAGCAGTTAATTCAACACAAAGAAATCAACGAATAATCGACACTTTCTCGGCGGGCAAAATTGAATTTTCTTAAATTTTTTCCAGCCTCCAGTCAAGCTGATTCGCAATTTGATTGCACAGGGGAAAAAGGCTATCACTTATCTTTCATGAAAATTTTTGTGCTAAATCTACTCGGTATGAGTTCTTGACGTTAATCGCTCAATTCCTCCCTAAAATTGCTTTCGCCTGCAGTAACTGTGAATCCTGCACTGTAGAATGTCAAGGCTATGGGTTTGGGGTCATTAGCGTATGAAATTTTAGAAAAATAGAGAATTGGGAGAAAAACACACTGACAATATTAGACAAAGTTTCTCATCATCATCAATGGCGCACCAGCCCAAATCGAGCCTTGGCCTCCCGAAGACACTGCCTCCAACTGTCTCGGTCCAGCGACCGCGTCCTCCAATTAGCGAATCCCAGCAAGGATTCGCTGTCGTTGACAACTGCATCCTCCCATCGTTTGCGTGGTTTTCCTGGTGGGCGGCTTCCTGTTGCTCGGCCTTTCATGGAGCGTTTGGGAATTCGCCCGTCATCCATACGCTCCACATGGCCAGCCCACTGAAGTCGTAGCAGTTTCGTCAGAATCGATACCGGTGGCTCGTCATAAAGAGCGTACAACTCATGGTTGTACCGGATTCGCCAGTCCGGTCCGTCCTTCACGGGCCCCAGAATACGTCTCAAAATGCGGCGTTCGAAGACGTCAATCCTTTTTTCTGAGGCTTGAGTCAAAGTCCATGTTTCACATCCGTAAATCAATACAGGACGGATGATCGTTTTATAGACGCGCAGCTTATTTTTTCGGTGCACTTTGTTACTTTTAATCACCGAGAGGACTGAAAAATATATTTTATTAGCTAGACCAATTCGCCGTTCAATTTCGTCCTTTTCATTCCCGTCTTTGGCGAGGTTGACACCAAGATAAATAAAAGAGTTAACGCTTTCCACACTGTAGTTAGTTATCGTCATGTTTTGTCTATTTGGCGTCTTTTTTCTTGACTGGGTCATATATTTGGTCTTGTTCACATTGACCCTTAGGCCGACTTGCCTAGCCGCTGACTCCAGCTCAGTAAACGCTTCTTTGGCACGAGATAGAGATCGGGCCATGACGTTGATGTCATCGGCGTACGCTACTATTTGAGTAGACTTAAAGAGTAGCGTTCCCGCATTGTCTACTTTAATCTTCCTGATGACATACTCTAGGGCCAAATTGAAGAGTATGGGGGCGAGGCCATCACCCTGTTTAAGACCTGAGCTGGTGTCGAAGCTTTGAGTCAGATCGCCTTGACATCTGACTTTAGATCGTGTGTCGGTCATCGTTAGTCTGGTCATTCGTATAAGTTTGATAGGTATCCCAAAATCAAGCATTATTTTATATAGTATATTTCGATCTATACTATCGTATGCTTGTTGGAAGTCTACGAAGACCTGGTGCACGTCAATATTGTATTCCCAGCACTTTTCCAGCACCTGTTTTACTGAGAATAGTTGATCTATCGTCGACATACCGGATCTGAAACCGCCTTGGTATTCGCCAATTATTGTGGAAGTGTACTGTGTCAATCTTTTATTAATAATTTTGGTCAGGATCTTGTAGGACGTACACAGCAGTGAAATGCCTCTGTAGTTGTCACATCTAAGCTTATCTCCTTTCTTATGTATGGGACATATGATGGCCGTCCGCCAATCATCAGGTAATTTTTCATCGACCCATACCTTGGAGATGATCTGGTGGAGGCGGTGCGTTAGTATTGGTCCACCCTTTTGAAGGAGATCTGCTGGTAAATTGTCGATTCCGGGTGCTTTATTTGGTTTTTGCTGTTGTATGGCTGCTTGCACCTCTTCAATAGATGGTATTGACGAAGATGGACTGCATAGGTCAGCATCTTCAGGAATCGTTATTGGCAGGGATGTAGTTACTGATGGTGGATTTAGTAGCTCAGAAAAATATTCAGTCCACCTGTGATTGATGTCGTCTGGGTCGCTTAAAATATTTCCCTGCTTGTCTCTACATAGGCTTGATTGCGGCTTGTAGCCTTGTCTAAGTCGCTTCAATGCTGCATAGGCGTCCCGTGTGTCGTTTCTGCACATATCGTCATTGATCTTCTGGATAGTCTGGTTGTTATATGTTCTACGCTTGCGTCTGACTATTTTTTTAGCTAACCGTCTTAGCTCGTCATATTTTTGCTT
This sequence comes from Oxycera nigricornis, assembly GCA_963942545.1. Classification (NCBI taxonomy): domain Eukaryota; kingdom Metazoa; phylum Arthropoda; class Insecta; order Diptera; family Stratiomyidae; genus Oxycera; species Oxycera nigricornis. The sequence goes on from OZ012660.1 coordinate 24,952,903, forward strand.
CTTGGCTCTTGTCGGTCTTTCAATGTATTGTAAATAGGCTTCTTTTTTACTTTTGAGAGCATCTTCACATTCTTTGTCGAACCAATCGTTTCTTTTCGACGTCGTTTGTCTTCCTACGGTTTCTTCCGCTATTGATGTTACGCCTTCTTTAAGCTGCGACCACATTTGTTCAAGCGATGTGTCCTTACCTGCCGGCGGTGTATTGACAAGGTAATTCGTCAGTTTCGCTTGATAATTTGCTGCTACTGTTTCGTTTTTCAGACACTCCACCTTGAACTTAGGAGTCCTGCTCTTTTTCTTGGTGGTGCATCTTGTTATGCGGCAGCGATATTTTGTCTTGACGAGATAGTGGTCTGAGCCGCAGTTAGCACCACGGTATGATCTAACGTCAAGCACACTTGTAGCAGCTCTTTTTTCGATGACGAAGTGATCGATCTGGTTGAAGGTTCGTCCATCGGGTGACATCCAAGTTTGTTTGTGGATGTCGCGGTGTTGGAAGTAGGTAGAGCTTATCACCATGTTTTTGCTGGTCGCAAAATCAACTAGTCGCTGACCATTGTTGTTGGTACTTTCATGGAGACTATGCCCTCCCGTTGTCCCTCTGTGAGTTTCTTCTCGTCCAACTTTAGCGTTAAAGTCCCCTAGTAGGATTTTGATATCATTTGAGGGTAGTGAATCGTATGTCCTTTCTAGGATGTTGTAGAATTCGTCTTTGACGATTTCTTCTTTCTCTTCAGTTGGAGCATGACAGTTGATTAGCCATACATTAAAGAACTTCATTTTCATACGGATCGCACATAATCGTTCATTCACCGGTTTGAAGTCAGTTATGAGATGTTTAAATGAAGATGTTACAACGAAGGCGACTCCAAATTCCTTGTTTCCGGTTGGTTTGCCGCTTGTGAATATTGAATGCGATCTTAAGTCACTTATTTCATTACCAAGCCATTTCGTTTCTTGGACCGCCAGGATGTTAATATTGTATGTCGAGGCTTCCTTGAGAAGTTCTCGCAGTGATCCTGTTGTATTGAGTGTTCGAACGTTCCAAGATCCAATAGAGTAGTCCGTTTTTCGTTGCCGTTGTCGTTGCCGTTTATCCAATCCAATCCGAGGCCGTGTTTCAGGGTTCGTAGCAATTGGGTAATGCCAGGCAGGGTTGCTAGCCCCACGCTGGTAAGCAGGAATATGGCGTCCCACACTCGCCACTACCGTCGTTAGTTGGGTATCCAGCGGGCACCACGAGGAGGTGACGGTTCGATTTTGCCCGCAAAGTTTCTCAGCTGCCCGTTTAATCCCACATCTTAGTACTTAAGGTTTTTGGAAGATTAGTGGAACATTTCGGGTTTGAATCCAAATTATTTGCCATATTGTCGAAATTATCAAATTTACAACACTCATATCCTTGTTGAGATACGTTTTGCAAATTTTTATCATTTTTTCTCTATTAAATTTGGAAATGTAAGGCTTTTTCTCGCAACTCGACTTTTGTAATCAGCTCTAGCCAATATTGTTCTTACTTTGGCGTTTTGATTTTTTTAAAGAAACCGTTAGTCCAGCAATCAATGCCTTTTGATTCTATAGCATGATTTTTTAATTAGATAAATACCTTTACTTTCTGATCATCAGTTTTAGCGCCCCATCGCTTTTTGTCTTACCAGATTTTCTTGTTTTTGAAGCGCTCTATAATTCCTTGCACAGTTTTTTCGGCCAATCAAGTTCGCTATTTATCGATATGATTTTCTTTGCCGAATTGAAATTTCCAACTTTTTCTTTCTAGTAAAGCAGAAATGTTCACGTTTTGCTTACTGTCATCAGTAATTTCACTTCTAGTGAAGGAAACATATTGGAAGATGATTTTTTCAGGATTTCTATTGAGCCCTTGTCAAAATGCTGGACAGCAATTCGTACGTGCGAAAATTTCCTAGTATAGTTAACTTCCAGAAGAACCGTAACATATATCAGATTCAAATGAGACGTTTTTAGGGCTTGCCTGTAAAAGTATGCATTCTAGAAAATGACTCTAGTCCGGACTACGATCAGGCTTTCCTAATTAGTAATTTGATAATACTAACGCGGCAGAAATGAAGCCTACTCTACATTACACATCACTATGACCGCATAAACACTACATGTTGACAAATTGTTAATCCAAAACCTTGAAGAATATATCAGATACAATTACCAGCTAATGACGATCGGAGTTGGCATAGCCCAGTGGAACGAAACGTAGCGAACACAGGTTCAAGCTAGAGTTCACGGATCAACAACAGAAGATGGGGGAACGAGATCTGGAAAGGCGATATATACCAGTGAAGTTTTGAAGTGGCCGATCAGGAATCAATCGTTGAAGATCTACCTTTATTTTTTAAAATCCGTTTTTTTATTTGGACGTATAAAATTGGTAGAGCTCCTTCTTCGTGGAACGTTTGGCCCAGAAATTGTTGAAATTCCATTGGACGCTTGCTGGCTAAAAGGCGACATATTCGACGGAGGAATAAGTTTCTAAGCCGTGACAACGTTCGGAATAGGAGCGGTGTTCAACAAATAGTTCAGTAGTTTAGACCTAGACTAAGTACAATATTGGAAGTATAATCATTCTTAATGTAGGGCTAGTTAGAAAAAGAAAATGATGGCTGCAATATCTTATTTTGAACAAAAACTTGAATTAAGGCAACATCGCCTCCCTTTGCAATTGACTGGCTTTGTTGTGGAGTATTTCCTTACTTTTTTGGCACATTTTCTTCGTGTTGCTTTTTGATTACAGGCGGTTGAGTGTCAGCACGGAAATGCTGACTTCGATATTTATTGCCAGGACAGTTTCCGCCGAGAATCCTAGACGTTAATCTTTGTTGAAAAAATGAAGTCATCACTTTCTCGCCCGAAAACCCTTTGTTTCGTGGTATATGACGACACCGATCGGAGAACACTCTAACTCTCGGCCGTTTTTAGTGAGAATGTAATGCGAAAATAAAAAGTCACAGCTTCATTCATTTCACAATTGACAAAAATCGCCAAGAATCAGTTAAATTAATCCAGTAAATCAATCAATCAATCAAATTATAATATCAGTTTGCGAGCATTATTCTTTAGAATTTCACTGACTCATTAATTCATTCTGAACAGAAATAAAAGTTATGCTGACGATTAAAAAAAAGGGTCAAATTGAATGCAATTTTCGACCAGTAATTCGTAAATTTATATTGTTTCTTATGATTCTCTGGCTTCACTTGAAATTCATTCGAATCGACGCATTTGCGAATAAATCTTCTATTCTACTCTTCTTCATAAGTTGAGTCATTCCATGACTTACACATTCTCTCAGAGAAAATATTTTTTTGTTTGTCTTTCAAAAAAAAAAAACCAAATTACACAACTTATCTGAAAAATTCAGACATTGCCACAACGAAAACCAAAGGAAGTTTCGATGAAATTATTTGCATAGCTTTGTGCAAATATCAAATTCAAAGATTTTAGGTCGAACAAGATTTTGTCCCCGCATACTCGTACATAATAATCATCATTGTCATGTTTTGTTGTAATCAATATAAATGTTATTGAGTTTTGTAAATATTTTGTAACGATCAAAGTCAAAATATTTGTTAACATTTTGTTGTTGATCGATACATGGTTGCGCCTCCCGATTTGAGCATCTTTTGCATACAACATTTTGTTAAGCAAATAAACAAAATAAAAAATTCTGCAATGCAAAAAGAGTGGGTTGGTCTTATTGGTTTTGTTTACTAATCAGTCAGTATTCGACATTCTTTTCGGTTGGTTATTTTGAATAGTTGTAGTTGAGTTTTTTCTCCGAAAATTTGATATTATGTAATTAAAAGATTGCCAGGCATTGAAAAAAAATTACGGATGATTTATAAAATTAGATACGACTTGAATTGACATCGCGGTTGATTACGTGAGGCGATCAATCATCAATAAATTGCAAATAAAGGATATTTTTAAAAAAACCGTTTAAACGGTCTGAGTTTTGTGCTTGAATGTTTAAATTGGTTTCTGCGAAACGTCTATAGGAAAGTCGCCCGTGCGTGATACTTCAACTTTCCGCTCATTATGTAAGAAGTAGATTCGGTTTATTCTTTGTTCAAGTTCCACGCCCAACCTAAAATAAATGACTCAAACACTGAGACGCTGCCTGATTTCTCCACTTTCCACAGTTGACGTCTTCCACTTGCAAGATAACAAAGCGTCTGATGACCGAAACGTCGACCCCAGGAATTCCCACACTAATTTCGATGCATCTAAACCGCTGGATGCAACGTTTCCAGCATTAATTAGTCACGGCGTGACTCATTCGTGGCTGGCAGAAGCCTACCTTGTCATTATTACCAAGTCCAGTTGCGGCATTACGAATCGCTTGACACTTTTGTACTGGTTCTGGCGACGCTCAACACCGCTAAACTGTAAATTGAAATTCTCTTGCATGGTGTGAAACTACATATTATTAGTCCAACTGCTAAACTCCAGAAACAAGTTAGCATATAACAGCTTTGCCCCCTTTCGAACGACTTACGTAATTTTCCCTCATTACATTGAAATTCTACTTGAACTTTTACATAATCGAAGATAAGCCGTTAAGGCCGTAATCGCTCGCGATTATGCGTAATTGCACGATAGATAGATGATCCATCGACCATAGTAGTATCGAATGCATTGAAAATGCAAGTTTTCTATGAATTGTACTTATGAAAAAAATCAGCTTTTCATAGAGTTCTTTTTGTACTCATTCGCTGAACAGATCAACACACACCAAATGAATGGTATTCTTTGAACGAAAACTGTTTAAGAGATTTCCAACAGTTACCGAGACGTTCAAAACACTTGAAATGTAGCAGTAATGTAAGGTGCTGTATTGTAATCGGTGATACGTTATTGAAACGTTACGAGTGGCTACGAATACCAAACAATTCAAAAAGATTGCCAGAAGATCGTAAATGGTATGTTGAGAATGATTCACCTGCTGTTGTGTGGTATTGTCACCATAAAGAGTAACTAATGACCTATGCAAGGAATGGAAGCAATCAGAAATCAAACCACGAATATGTTGCTCATAGAAAAATTGTCCAAATGACTGCAAAAGGTCATAAAGCTTGTTATGAATCTATTCAATTTCTATAGGGAGTACCTCTTGTTGTTTTCTTCTTGAAGTGAGTGTCATTTTAACATTAGTAACAGTGGCGCACTATGAAGTGCCGAAACTGCGTTGCAAGAAGCCAATTGTTTTTTGCTTAACACTTTATAACTCAACTGCATATATTTTATTAAATAGTTTGTGTTGTGATAGGTTTTAATAAATAAAAATACACGAATTTTTTAGTTTTCATTTTTTTACTAAGAAATGAGAAAAATGTACAAAAAGGATGTGTGACAGATATGTCACACTGCCTTAAACTGTTCGTCTAAGATGTATGGAACGCTTTGAAACAATTGTTAAGTTTATTGTAGCATAATGCAACGCCCACTTTTCACAAATTTTGTGTCGTTTTTGTATTTTTTTCGTATTTTATCAACTTCACCCACGAACAAATGCCACAAAGTGAATTTCGCACGAATTTTGATACACGTAACGTCATACAGTTCACACGAACTGCATGAATAATCCTTAGAGTGGTGGGTTACCGCCGTGTTACAGTGATTTAAAATGGAATAAAATGTAAGGTTTGGAATTTGTAAGGAATTTTCTGGTATGTTACAGTAATGTCACACCGTGATATAAAGGGTTAAGGTACTAGTCCACTTTATAAATTTCAAAGAATGGATTTTTTACATTTTTCGACTCCTTAGAACTTCAAAAATGACCTCCAGAAAAATGTTTACGAAATTCGAAAGTTTAATATATAAATGGCGACTTGGAGTGTGTGCGCGTTTTCGGCTCTTTTTTGGTGTTCGATCAGCTGTCGATCGCGTAGCGTCTCTTTCTTTCCCCTTCTCTAAATTTTTTTTTGAAAACGGTGGTGCATTACTGTGTAAGAGACCTTGCTTTTTGAATTGCCGTTTAAATTTTTTGTTTCAGGTCTACCAATCCATGGATTATCCATCCGCCGTGAAGTAACGATTTTTTCGTATTGTTTTATGGTGATGTTATAGATGGATTGTATTCTAATCAGCTTTAAATTACTTTTTCGGTCAAAAGGTAAACGATTTTTGTAAGAATAGATACTGAAGTTGGGAAGAGATATTGTAAACCTAAGTTATAAGAAATTAGACTTATTTAGGTAACATAAAATCTCAGAAGGGCTATCGTTAAGGTCCATATCAGAAATTTTCTTATCGACATGAATAGAAAGCAAACCGACAAGAATGATAGTCGTGTACATACAACAATTCGAATTCTTAATGAAACTAAACGTTTGAAAACTAGCGACAAGGAAACGTTTTTGCCGGATGCAGTCGGTGAAGGCGCTCGTATGAATTCTGTAAGAAAACGAATCGGGCAAAAGAGCGATGGACTCTCACAAGATGATTTGAATAAGTAAGTTTTGCTGCTGGAAGTTCAAAGTTTCCGCAAATTTTGTAGGAGTAACAAAGAAAGTGCAGGGGTTTGAACTTAGTTTCTAAAAAGTGTCGCTAAAAATCAAAAAACATCAAGAAAGTGAATCGTAAACGGAGGATGTTTTCCTTCACCCTTAGGAGAGTTATGGGACTCCTTCTTATCCTTATCTTCTAGCTTTTCTGCGCTCATCGTTTTGTCACACGATTTATTTTCTTACAAAAATTTTCTTAGCTTATTCGCCGATTGTATTAAGGATGAACGCTTCCTTCCCACTCGCTCTCACACTTTCACTATAGGATTAATTTCAGCAAGAATAAAAACTGTAGAATGTGTACAACCGTCATTCTTATATCGACGATTTATGCTCCTCAATATTTCAGAAATTGTCTTCGAGAACATGATGAAATCACATCATATTTGTATTGCTATGACCTCAAAAACTAAACAGTTTAGTGGTGCAATAAAATTTTGTTTAAAAGAATCACTAACGTGAATTTCATGTATCATACTTGCTTGGAAAAAAACAATGTACAAGCAGATTCTCTTTGAAATTTTGAGCAAAAAACTTCCCGTAACATATTTAGAATTCCATCGAGACTGTCCGCACACCCAATCTTATCGTAGCCGTTCCCTCTCTCAAACTCTACATTCCATCTGGAGCATCAACATTTGAACTTATCTTTTTTTCCAACCATTTCTATGGAATGGCCTCAAATACCGTTCTGATATTGTTATCACTATAAAGTTCCACAAAACAAAATAAATATTGATTCATAGACACAACCAGACCGAGAAGAATTTTTCTCATAGATGAATTATATTTTTATCTTGGAATTTCCTAAAAAAAAAAATCAAATATTATTTCATTACAAAAAAAAATATTCAATTACATTCGCGTCTTTTCACCACGTTTACCACACATTACGGTCAACATCATACGATGCATGATGATATGTATATGGATCTCGGTTTCAGAGATAATGGCAGGTGAGGAAAAAACTGTTTAATTAATTGCGCGATTTGAGAACATGAGCTGGGCTATTGTTTCACATCTCGATGACGACCAAAAGTCTACTGCGGGTGGAAAAGTGTTTTTTTTTGTTCTGCAAAACTTGAGTAGAGTCAAATTGCGAGATGCTGGACCACATGACTTGTAATTCACTTGTAGCTTCGGATGCTTTACAACGTAATATGTGTAAGCATGCCGGTATGCTACATTTTTTACAGTGGAATTTTTTTAATTCACATCAGAATATTGTCAACTGGGAGTATTGCATAGAAATTCAACAATTTTTTTACCGAAATTTCTATTAGAAGTTTTATATAACAAAATGTGAACCTTGTACTTTACTTCAATTTTTTCTTCAACCATGGCGACAAAATGGCGACCATAATGGAGCCCTATTAAAAACTGGCTGAGTCTCGAGTCAGGTAAGTCTGAGTCAGGTAAGTCTGAAACAAAAAAATTCAACGGTATTTTGAACTAAACATTTTGGGTGCAAAAGAAACAAAATGGCGGACTTCTCAATTTTTTGACCAACTTTTCGCAAATAAAATTGTCTGAAAAAAGGTTAAAAATTTATAAGAAATTCTGATTCTAGTTCGAACTGAAACCGTGTTTGTACTAAATAAATCCCTGAAAATTTCAGTCAAATCGATCAAATAGATTTTTCAAAATCGTGTCAACCAGGTCAAAAAACGTCGTTTTGAGAAAAACTCGTTTAAGGGGTCTTTTAGGTTACGATTTCCAAAAAAAATTAGCCATTTTCTTCGAAATAAAGAAAATAGATATCATTTTGAAATATTTTACATATGTAAATTGGTACTGTGGGTTTACAAAAATATTTTTTTATAGATTTTTGTATTGTTTTTTTTCGAACCATTTTTTTTTAAAAACACCAAAAAATGACGGCGGACGTGATTTCAGGTGACTGGATCATCTGGAAAAACAGCCCTATTTAATCCTTGTTTGAGTATCTATTGCAGGTACCGGAATGATTTTTTTCATGAAAAAATAACAAAATGGCGACCATTTTTTTAAAACCTACTTTTAAAGCTGGAAAATTGAGTGAAAATCGGAAAATTTGATACCGATCATGATTCCGTTACCAGCTATAGCCATATATGTGTGAAACAACATTTTAAAAAATCAGATTGATCGGTTGAGTATTTTTTTCATCGTGTCCGTCAGCTTAAAAAAACATGAATTCGAGAAAATTGAATCGCGTTTACTTTTTATCACGATTTTTTTAACGCTAAATACGCCTTATCTGCTATGCCTGGGCCATACAAAATTCTTTCCTTTTGTGCATCTCTGCGAGTTGTTCTGATTTTTTACAAAAATTGTATCCTAAAAGACCCCTTAAAGCTGAAACACCTGCAGAGCGTGCTTAAACATGCTCTTTTGTATCGCTGTATATATATTCTGGGCTTCGCCGACCAAAATGAAAGTTTGTATACTAATTTTACATATACAGCACCAAAAAATGATGTTTTTTGGAAAATAATTTTTTTTGAAAAACTAAATCCAGACTGCTCCCTTAAGCAGGGGCGGCAAATTTTGAGTCACACGCCTGATGATCATAATTTAGTCTGCTTGAAAAGCATGCGGAACAGGCTTTGTGACTACAACACCAAGGTCTACTATGTGTACTTTACTGATGACATATAGAGTTTAAATGAATTCTCTTGATAATATTATACGCACAAAAGACCTTGATTATATTGTCGAGCTATAATGCTGATAAGCGAAATCTGAAAACATTTGAATAATTGGTAGTTGTCCTAACTTTTTGAAGAAAAGTTATATTTTTAGTGTACTAAACACTTAAAATACGACTGATTCACATAGGGTACATACTTATCTAATCTGACGATGAATTGTATTATAATTTCAAGGCTTTTAGTGTATAGACATTTTTCATATTCCTATTATATCAACAATACTCTATTTAAGCCGAAAATATACTCATCCACGAGCACATGCCCAATCAGGACCATCATTGCATACCATCTTCAAGATGCACTTCAGTTACGATTCACACATTTTTGTTCAAACATATAAACGCATCCTGTCTGCCAGTCCTTAGCCAAGTGATTTATGGCTACCGCTTTCATACGCATCCTCTGCATCGTTGGAAACAGAACTATCTTGCACATCTGAATCATCTTTTGCTGGTTTTTCCATAAAACGGTTAGCATTCAAAACCAAAGCGAAGAAGAAAAAAACGATTATCCTTATCTTAAAAAGAACCTACAAATTACAAGCAAATATTCTAGCGCTTAATTTCTTTTCTCGTCCAAGGGTTTAGCAATCTTGCAGCTGATAAGAAAAATAAAATGCCAGACAATCGTCAAATATTTAACACTCTATGCACCTTTTGAATGTGGACCCTTTCTTTCAGAAATACTTTCGTAGAAAGAAAGTCCTTTCGGTGCGTGAAATACGCAGCTAAGTGAAAGCCTCATCGTAGCTACAATAAAGATTAGATAAACTCAAATGTGACTAAGTTGCTTTGGACAGTGAAGCAACATAGCAATAATTGAGTTGTACAAATACGCGTCAATAGCGATAAGATTAGATAAAAAAATTGTAATTAGCCAAAAGGTATCTGCACCGCCAGCAATCGATCGATTCAAGTATCTATCTCTCGACGTAGTGCATTAAAATGATAAATCGGTCTTTGGTTTCTGGTCTCTCGTGGCATTTAATCGATCGCCAATAAGTACACGCATGAATGCATATGAATTGTTTGCCGAATGTTTGTAAAATGCTCGTTGCCTTGAACAGCACACATTTGCGTCGTTGTCGTCGTTAGTTTGCCTTATCTTATCGCTAACTTTCCTATTTAATACTTCTGGTTCAATCTTTTGTCTCTGTGCATGTAAACAGTAATTACGGAATATTTGAAATTGTTTTATAGAGTAAAATGTACAAACAATCGGAATTACACCATATGCTGTCGTTTCGGGCTTGAATTCAGCCACCGTTAAAAACTTATGTGATTATTACATTAAAAAATATTTCGAATTTTCGTCACACAGCGAATAAATACTAAAATATTCTGTAAAATACTGTCGGCCCTGCGATACGACCTTGAGAAGCCATGCAGTCACGCATTATATTACTGATTTTTTAATACCTTTAGCGTGATGTTTACGATTTTTTTAAAAATCTGCCCATTTTTCTCCGTTTTTGTATTGTTTGCTTGCAGGAACTTCATCAATAGATGTTTTAAAAATGCACTACATAAAATCTAAAAACACTATCGAAAATCGATACTACGATCTTAACGATAAATGTTGCAGCCAAGTTTCATGCAAATCGTTGCGAAGTTCTCCTACATCTCATTGATGGTTTGAATCTTCGATCAAACTCATTATTTTGTTGGAATATGAAAAATGAGGTTAACATGATAGACACAAGAAGTAAATCAACTCGAAATGTCACCACACAACCTCAACAATCATAAGAAAAATGTTCAGCAACGACAATAATTTAAACTATTGATTTTAATACACGAAATATCAAAGAATACTTTCGACTCTCAAAACGAATATTTTTGTAACGAAAAAAAACATTTATGCAAACAGTTTTGTTTTGATAACGAACAGCAACGTTGGAAGTTTTTCATGAAAATTTTCGTTGTGCTGTACGAAGGTTTTCATAGCATTTATGACGGTTTTTGGGTCTGTGTTTTAAGTTCCTGAACTTTATATAACCATTCACCTTTTTACCATGGAAAACTTTCAAATTTCATAATTTGAATTGATGTAGAAAATACAGCTCATTCGATTTTTTTCACATGAGTGACCGTTGGTCTGCCAAACACTAAAATGAACCATAGAAAATTACTAAGACGAAGCGGTCTTTGAAATTTTGACTTAGTACCCTACTTTTTGGAACCCGTGAAGCCGAACCGATTGGACCGTCCTTTAAAAAGGATAGGTATAGAAACATTGCCTTACTTTTCATACTGGTACATATAGCAGTAGTATAATAGTAGTATAGTTTGGCATCTACAATTCATTTTACAGTCCAAAAAATTGTTTTGTGTCACTTTTAGGGATCATCGGAAGTCCATTTTTACATGTGGAAAGTTTCATGCAATATGTCTATAGTTAATTTATCCAGAATTTTTGGGACCAGAGCTATTTCATTATCATCAATGACGCTCGAACCTAAATCGAGCCTGGGCATCATGAAAATATTGCCTCTAGAAGTTTTGGGCCATCAGCCGCGTTCTACATTTTGAGAATCTTGACATCTATCTGTGTCGTTTACTATATGCGTTAACGGACTCCTTCCAGCGTCTGTGTGGTTTACTCTAGAGGGTGGCTACCAGTTGCTTGACTGTCTATGATATACTCTGAAATTTTGTCGTCATCAATTCGATTGACTTGAATGCCTTCATTGAAATCAGTGCAATTACACCATTATTGATACCGCTGGCTCGTCAAAAAAATTATACCAATCATGGTTGTATCGAATCTACCGCTCCGTTCAATCCGTTTCTCATTTCATCTTTCTACAGCACGTGAAATCGCGCGCTGCACCAATTTTTGAAACAAGCAAGGACTTCGATTTGAAATTTCCGACTTTCAACGTGGACAGAGGTTACTACGAACCATGCCCTTACAACGATGTGTAGGTGTGAGCTGGTAAGTTTACGCGCCGTGAGAAGCCAACTTGAAAAATTTACATTTAATTTCAATTGTTTTTTCATGGTCTGTGACAGGGACCACGTTTCACATCTGTATTAAAACTCTACGTATCGTTGTTTCTTATATCTGTAGTTTTTATCAGATGTACGTTGTTTGATTTAATAATTGGGAAGATTGAAAAGTATATGTACACTATTGACCATATTAATACGCCGTTTAATCTTGTCCTTCTCATCACCGAATTAGGCGAAATGAACACCAAGATATAAGAATCAGTCGACATTTTCTAGGATATAGTTGCCAATCGTCAAATTCTGTCTGATTGGCGTCGGTTGTCGTATTTGAGTCATGAATTCGGACTTAGAATTGACTTTTGAACCGACTTCCTTGGCCGCTGTCTCAAGATCGCTTAACACTTCTTTGGAAAGAGAAACAAATCGTAGCATGATTTTTACTATTGTTGTTCATAGAATATTTTTTTAATGATGTACTTGAGTACATCTTTAATAATAAAGTTGCAGAACATAGCGGGTAGTGACCACTACTCTGCTATAGACCCGAGTTGATTTCGAAGTTTCGCTTAAATTCTGACTTGCGGACTTCGGTCATCGATAGTTTGGTCAGATTGACAGGTATTCCAAAAACCAATCGGATTGATCGTTCTGTCTAAGTACGTGTCATATTTTAATCCTGCAATTCTCTACAAGTTTTTTACTGACTCAATGTGCATGCTGGATGGTTTTTGTATGGTTTAATTGTCAATCGAAGCATTGTAAACTTTTTTTAAACATTTAAGCATTTCTTGTTGACCAGAAGGATGAGATCACTTTGTGGCACATAATTAAATTCTTTTTTGAGCCCAATTTTAGTTTTTGATCTAAGTGAATCAAACGTCTTAAAACTTTATATTTTCGTTTAATTAATTACAAAAGCGGTTTTTCAACTTCGTTCTTCTTAGAGTAGACAATACTTGACAAAAAATTAGTTTAACATATGCATGGAAGACATATGATCTCTAGAATTATCTTCCTATTTTTACGATTTCCTATAATTTTCCTGATAGGTAATTTTTTTAGAAACATCAAGTTTACTTTTCAGATGCCACTGCAGCATAGGCACTTGAATTCAACGCAATTGGTTGAGACAGCATTTGAAAATTCAACAACAAACTGGAAGAAAGCAACAACGTACTGTCTTCTATGTGAAAACGAACATGGAGATAGTGAAAGATGAACAGCATAGACCATTTTTACGACGGCATCACGAATGTATCAGCCCATAGGGTATAAGTTCAAAGCGCATTTCCGGAAAGATTTAGGCAACCAAATGAGGCTGAATGGAATTCTATCTGTTAAGCACGTGCTTTATGTTGGCGGCGGCGGCGGCATAGGTTTAGGTCCAACTTTCTCCTTAGCTAAGTCCCTGGCTGACCTTCTTTACCGTCCATCGTGGTTGTCGTCATCTTCAAAACGTGATTCTCGTTGAACGATTCAAGTCGGCCGCCAGACATTGGGACTTTCAAATCGCGATTTGCATGGAGATATTCAGTGTAGACTCCAAGTTTTCATGCAATGCAATCGCGTTTCCTTCTTTTTTATCGGGGCTAGTGGAACTATTCATCCGAAAGTAATTGTGGCGGAATTTTCCCTCACAATATGGAATGCCATTTATTATCCATTGCCTTCGCAACAGCTAGACACGGAACACCATTGCTACGTTCATCATTATGCCACCGCTTAGAACTTGGGCCAAGAAAAGAAGCTTATCTCGACTTGAGAAGAATCGGGCGCAATGCAAGAAACTTGCGTAAGAACAAACAACCCGGATATTGCTCCGACTTCGAATCCGCACAGATAATTCATGTTTTGTAGCACATGCACGCGGCACATGTGGAATGGCAAATTTAATGACATTATTCCCATTGCTCGACAGCAATACACATATAAGGAAGGCAGGGCGCCATAGTTGATAATTTCTTATGAGATCCGCACAAACTAGTTTCAAGCAGCGGCCGCCGCTCGACTCCCTAGTTTAAGCCAATTAAAGGAGCACAAAGCTAACAACCTTGAATCCATACGTTCTTCTTAGGCTGGGCGGGTTGATCATGCGCGCGACCATATTGTCATAACATGAACTTTTGCCGCGATGGCATAAAACCATTGCTGCGGATGCTCGGCGGTAGCATTCGGCAGGAGCAACTGTACAAACAATTGTGAAGTTAAATGATCATTCCGAGGAACAATTCATTCATGGCCCGGCAAAAAACTGAACCATTGCGGAATTACAGCAGAATTTCTCCAAATAATAATTGCAGAATTTTCGCTTCAGCTTCAACATGGTACCGCGCGCCGCACAGCATCCGTTCCGACGGATCAGGGCACATCTTGGCATGAGTTGGTGTTTCTTAAGGCATTAGGAATGCCGTGCAAGCAGCACAAACACCAGCGAAAATGCAACGTTTAGCACACATAACTGCTTTTGTTGCTGTTGCTCTTGCTTTGCCATAGCTGCTGGTTTTGCTGCCGCCATTCTCCGCCACGCCAACCAACAACAATCAATACTTCGTTTCGCTCTTGTGGATTGCTTGGACCCGGGCTAGCTTGCTTGCTTGATTCCGAGCCGCAGCGGTCTCGCATATTTGCACAAACATTTGCTTTGGGAATTCTTCGGCGTTGTTTTCGTTGTTGCTTGCTGTGCTGGCCGTGCTAGCTGCAGCCGCCATCGTTATCAAGCCTCTTAAGTCGCGCCGAGGCGAGCAAACGACCTTCATACTTTTTCATCGCGGAACGGATTCGAGAGGAAAGGCTTTTGCACTATAAAATGAGAAAAGCGAAAGACACCAGCAGACTAATAGCGATAAAGTTACAAGCGGGGCTGAAGGGGGGCTTCTTGTTCGTATATCGTGGCCGCAAAGAGGTACACGCTACAAAAGCACCACAGCTGGCCAGCCAAGATAGCAAGTTGGCTACGCTGCTGGCTGGAAGGCTAGGCTCGTCGGCTGGCGGACCCCCTTCAATTTCGTCTCCTGGCGGTTCTGACTTGGCTTGCTTCGACTTGGCGCTGCTGCTGCCACGACTCAAGACTTTTATGAAGACTTCTTTCTATTTCTTGTGCCCCTTTGTTCAAGATTGTGCGCGACCAACGACTGACTGAAGATTTTAACGTACACTTGCATCTCGTCCCCGCACACATTTCGCCAGCTCCACCATCTACCAGTCGTCCCGTCCGCCGCGGCCAAACTCGACGTTTCTAGCCAACTATAAAGTGGGTCTTAAGGGGCATCGTACGACCGCCTGAAGAGTAGGCTTCGACCTTACTTACATGCTGCCTGGAAAAAAATCTAATGTTTGATGTAAGACATCAGTTTCTATGTACGTAGACACACAATTGAAATCCGTTTCATTATTACAAAACGGAAACCGAAGCAAAACTAAAGAATTGTCCATTCAAAAAAAAACTAACCGAAAATATGCTTGCACGCATCATAACTTCCATATGATGTAGGGCAGCATCCAATTTCGGATCAGTCACGGAAATGATGGCAAACTGTTTTGGAAGAATTATGAAAAGAATTCGGACACATTCCAGTACAATTTTTTGTAAATTTCGTTAGGTATGTATATGTATCTCCCAAAATATTCCAAAAAATTGAACATTGATACTTCAAAATCAACCAATGGATTATAGTCGATTGACTGACCAAGGTCCGAGCTGTTTCACTTAACTATCTTCCGGATCCAAGGTAAGCACTACTCGGGTGTTCCATTCAGAGTTACATCAATTGAGTTCCAAAGCAATTTGAACTAAGGAGTAAATTCTGTTTGAAGAGTTTAGACAATTTTTGGCAGCTTAGACCAACGTTTATACCAACTCAAACCCTTCAGATGTTTCTACTTTTGGTGTGTGTCATTCAAAGATACCTCAACGTAAGTCATCTATTGCAAAAGGTCAATTTGAAGCTGTCTTTGAAAAAATAGATTATTGGAAATCTGCCGAAATCCAGAGTCAGAAGAGCATATCTTTACTTTATCCACATATCACTACCCAACATCAGAAAACACTGCCCAACTTTAGGAAGTACTGAACAACTTTAGGAAGCACTGCCCAACTTAAGGAAGCACTATTCAACATTAGAAAGCAAAACGATCTGTCCTCAATGTTTCTTCGTCGTTCTTGAAAAATGCCTCATTAGAATGGAATAATAGATACTAGATTTTTCAGCAGCGCAGCGATAGGACGCATGATTTTCGTAAAATCTGTTAAATCATTGGCAACGTTCTTGTTTTTGTGAAATTTGTTTCCGCGGGGATATGGTTCATAATTTGTTAAATTCGTCACTAATTTTTGCCGGTCAATGAGCCTTGAAAACTTTTCACCCGTGACGAAAATTACTCAAGGCTGAGGCAAACTATCCCGAGAAACGATAGGTTAGGTGAGGTATGGTTACAAGGATGCTAAGCCCAACGAATTCTGCTTCACTTAGACCAAAGATATAATATTGATTATTATTATCTTTGAAAATATTAAACCAGTACTCTGAGACTCTTCGAGTGGAGATTAAAATCATATCAATGAATTTATATATATATATATTCATATTTCGAATTGATTAGGTGCAAGATTAAGTATAATTTTTTTAGAGATAAGAATAACGTAACGAAATCAGTTAATTGAATTTGAAGATGTTAAAATCTCAAAAAATTATTTGAAGTATTAAAATAGTTTGGTGGATGACCTACACAAAAGGAAAAAGTATGCAAACGATCTGTTACACGGCCAACAATAGTAAAGGAAATCAAGGAAGATTGTTTGTCGAATTCCTCCCAAAGAAACGAAGAAAACATTTTTTGATGCGACGGACGACGACATAGTGGGTGGAGATTGTGGAAGCAAAGCGGTGCCGAGCGCATCTAGCAAGAGTACAGGATCTACAGGTAATAATTTTCTTAAAATTTCCAACAATCTTAGAGTATCAATAGGAGGACCAAGAAAAAACGTATTTAACATGTAGAAATCCATGTGACTTCGATGAGGATCTTTAAACTGTCGAAAGAATAAGCATTGCATCCATGCCAAGGAATTAAGAGAATTGGCCTTAGAACAAGCGTAATTCCACACCCAAATGATTACAATGTCGATTTGTAAATCATGCTGTGTTAATTGCTTATTCACTGTGACAACCATTTTCATATTCATGTGAAACTGTTGATGATTGATTCTAATTACTGTCGGGTTTCCTCGAAGCAGTGCGCAGTCATATAATCTGCAGACGAAACCTGCTCAGTCAACCCAGTAGGTCAAGTTTATCAGCATATGTTTAATATATGCATGGGAATATAGAATATGGAGAATATTTCAGCGAAATAAGACACTTTTTGGCTTGGAAAATGCGTAATTTGTGGCGGCTTGTCACAAACGTTTGACCAAAAAATCCTTCCTTAGAATAAGAATGTAAATATTGTGTGAGACCCTAGTTGTAAATATTGTGTAAAAATCCCATAGTTCCTACTTTCATGTCTTTTGGGTGTAATTAAAACATCCTCAGAATCGTAAAGGTCTGCGACACACTATCATCCTTTGCTTTATTCTACACTGGTCCGTTTCATATTTCGTATCCGTCGTTTTATTGCACCCACAAGGTATGTTCATTGTTCATAGCTCCCTAATCATTTCCTTGACTTTTCACAGAGTATCCTCATCCGAATTATGTTTGGCTCTTTGATGTGGACCTCTTGAAGAGAACGACATTCAAATACACGTCTTTGAAGGAGTCATTTCTGTTTTCTTTTTTGCTACTTCTTCGCTAAAAATTATGAAATCTCAGGCTTATTTCTGCAGGTTTACAATTATTTAGGAAGTCCATAACTTAAAATATATTAGACCAAAAGAGAATAGTCTGGCCGTTAGCGCTAACAGTTTTACATGTTTACATGTGGCTTCAATCTTATCAAGGTCACAGTAGTAGGCTGTATTAATTGTTCGCCGATCTTAACGAAAATCAAGCAGCAAACTCCTTAAGAGTCCTAAAAAGCTCTACCTATCACTTGCCCGACTAACAAATGTATTTTGCCATTTGACGATTCTGGCTTCAACTCCTTCTATCACTTCATACTGACCCTTTATGACTTAGGGATCTAGAGGTGAATCCAAGTTTCATTCCAGGTAACAATTCTTCCAGAAAAATCTCGCCCTTCATCTTAGAGGAGCAAAACGTTCTTGGAAAACTTCAACTCGTGCAATTTTTAGTTCTTCAATGAGCAGTTTTGGAACCCATCGTGCTGAAATTTCCCGAAACTCGAAGTGAACTCGGATGATGGTGTGAACACTTCCAATTCCGATGGACACTTTTTCACTGATTTCTGACATAGTGAAATGACGATCACCTTCAATGACTACCGTGCAGCTACAACGGTGTTTGAAGTGATGCTGGATCGGGCTCCTCTTTCGTGATTCAAGTATTCAACCTTTTCACGACTCTTATTGAGTCCTGCACATCAGACGTTTACTTGTGCCTTCGAAAACGTTTTATCCCCGAACTGTACACGCCCATGTCGCTAATTTTGGGTAGGTTAAACATTTCCATTCGTCAAAAACTTGATAACAAGGCGTTGCACAACCTTGAGGTGAACCTTTTTCTTGCTCATTATGGGAACATATAAAGAAAGTTATTATCAGCGATCGGGTGGCCTTGAATTACCTCGGGGGGACCATTCACTACCATCCCGAACGATACGCCTGCACATTCCATGAATTTTGAGTTCTCAGAAGCCAAAAGTAAGGTGATATTTGAATGACCCGCATGTCTCGAAATTGATTTTTTGGATATTTCGCTCAGATTGAGTATTATTTACTTATCAAGTGGTACTTCTTGTGTGTTAATTTCGTAGTCCAGATTCACTGGAACTGAAAAACCCACGACTGATATTTTTTATCGCGCTTCCGAGGCGAGCAGTATTCGACACGAGTGAACATCTTACGAATATGTGAACACATCATAGTTGATTTTTTAAAGGGGATATAAAGTTAGCATGGATTGAACTATGAAGAAAAAGAACGTATAGTGTTCGACTTTTGGGGCACACCGAGATTAAGAGCTTTCACCCTACTTTCGGCTCCAAAATAAACTTCTTTGGTGCATCAATACTTAGTCCATGTTTCTTAGATATGGTTTTTTATCTTGCTTCGTTTGCATAGAAAGTAGAGTGTTTTTTAATGGTATATAGCTTTCAATAGAGATATCTGTTATTGTAGCTGTCAAATTTCGTTATCATTTTGACGTTACGTTGAATTTACTTTGAAAAATTAACATGCAAAGACTTACTCCCGAATAACGTCTCGAAATAGTGGAAATTTATTTCCGAAATTCGCGATTTGTGCGGCAAACTTATAAAGCACTTTGTCTACTTTATGGTACTCATTATCGTCCATCTGCACAGCTCATACGCAATATGAAGGCAAGATTTATGTGCGCCTATACTCTATGGGGCAATGTACATCCAACACGAGCTCGTACAGTGCGTACCGAATCAGCTATCGCTGAATATAGTGTGACTGAGGATCCAGATTCATCGATTCGAAACCGTTCTTAACAGCTCAGCCTTTCTCTGATCACCAAATGGAAAATTTTGAGTAAAGATCTTGGACATAAGCCCTATAAGATCCACTAGTGCAGCAATTGAAGCCATTGGACCATCGTTTGTGTCGAACGTTCGGCGAATGGGCTGAGAATGAGTTAGAAATTGAACCGCATTTTTACCGTCAAATCATTCTCAGCGTTTGGGCACATTTATAAATAAGCAAAAAAAAAACGTTTTTGTAGGGATAATCTACTACAAACTTTAGAAGCCGGCTGGATGGACTTTTCAAAACGCAATCGCGGTGGTCATATGCAAGCAATTATTTTTGAACACTAAATTTCATGAAATTTGCGACCTAATCAAGTCAAAAAATTAGCCATGTCAATAACTTATAAGTTTTATGTTTTATGCCTCTAAAAACACCTCACACTATGATGATATGATTTTTTTCAACCCTTATGTCAATTTTTTCCGTAGTGGAATGTATGCCCGGGAATAGCGACACATGGATTAAAAAATTGTCTGTAAAGTTTATTCAATTTCAGTTGCAATGAAAAACTTCCGATTGAATCATCCATAGATTTATTACTGCTTGCTTTTCCTCATTCATTTTCGAACATAAACAACAGCTGGATCAAGGACTCCCAACCGGATGACTGCCACACTGCCTTTCGGGATGGGGCAGGCGCAAGCCAAATCAAAGGGACTTTCTTTACTTTTTGCAGCTCGGCAGCACAGTCGTGACAGTTGCAATGCACACAAGCGATTCGTTGTATTCCATTCAGGAATTGCATCAATTCGGCAACGGCCCTCATTCAACCGTGCACGAATGTCAAGCAGACAAAACGTTGACATTTTGACGGTAATACAGTCCCTTTTGGAATCGTACACGCACACAGAGCGCACTCGCTCGCACACTCCATCATGCCATGTGCATTCGGCCTCATGCACGATGCGCTGAATTGTGCAAGTCCCTTGGTGTGTGTGCCTGCGTGTGACGTCAAAGGGACCCCATTCAAAGTCAGCGCAATTTTCACTGAAGTCCATGTTTTCGGCGAAACGCGCCTACGTTACGAGCTCTTACCTTGCGAACGGCGTCTGCTCCACGTCGTACACTTCATTGATATCCTGCGGCACGAGCAGGGCTCGTAGGCGTTCCTCGTCAACGTCTAGAAGCCCGTCGCCGATGGGGCGAATTCCGTCTGAGAACATTTGGAGCCCTTCTTCAATGAAAACTTCCAGACTCACGCGCTCCGCCTATCAATTCACCGCACTGCCCGTCTACAAACACTTGTTTCACGTTTTCCGGTCCCGTCCGCGACACGCCGTGACCACCTTTCTTTCCGATTGATTTCAGTCGAATTTCATTCACCACCCAAACGCGAAATCGCAATCGGCAATCGTCTCGAGGCGAAGGAAACAAGTCATCACACTTTTTGTCCGCGACGTCTTTGCCAGCCAGCCACGACTTTCCTCGCCGCCTTGACGCAATAGGGCGCACCTGAAGCCCTCGAGCCGCCGCAACACCCTATTTCAGTACGTTTGTCGGCCGACACTCGCCCACACAGCTCGGCGATGCAATTTCGTTTGCGATTTTCGAACGGTCCTCGCCAACCGAAATCCGGCGGATTCGATTTGAAATTCGTTCGCGATCACTGCACCACGCCCGCGAACACAGCGGAGTCCGTCCCTTCCTGAGGGAGAACTCGCCAGTCACCACACGTTCTGAACGGGAACGTCGCGCTCTGCGCTGCACTGGCGACCTGCCGTGATTGCCCGTGCCCGAGCCCTCGACGCGAAGTAATCAGACGGAAACCTGTGCTTCGCTCCGCGGCGGCCAACTTTCAACTTGCGGTTCTGATTTCTGACTTCTCGGCTCCAACTCGACGGCAAACACTTTGGCCACGGAACTCCACTGCTGCGATTGCGAACAACCAAAACCAACTGACGAACGGCGACGAAGGCGAGCCGCTCGTGGCGCGACTCCGCTACCGCTTCCAATTTCCAATCCGCGATCTCGCCGCGGCCCCTGCCAAGAACTCGTTTTCCGCTTTGTGCAACCTCGAGGGGCGCTCCCCGCGGCCGTTTGTCGTTATCGTCCACGTTTCTTCGTTACTTCTCACTCGCCCGCCCTTCACCCCGCTTGCTCCTTAAGATGCACTTCTTGTACTTAAATTGCACTCTGCTCTGCTCTGCTCTGCTTCTTCGCCTCGACCACTTATGTTCTTCCGGTCCGCGGACAATTCCCGACTTCGCGTCGTTTCTCTTCGTCTGATTGCATTGTGCATTTCGAACGAGTTCGGGTTACCAGAGCTACAAGACGGTTAACGAGATTCGATTCAGCAAAAGACGGTAGGTGTGGATCGTATGTTGTGGGTCAGCTGAACATTTTTGAAATTCGAATTTTGTGTAATGTTGGTGCTATTTCAATTCTTAAACGTGCAATAGAATAGTTATAAAAGGATTGGAACATTCACACAATTTGTGGCTTGAATTTAAATATTGAGAACACTAACACAATCTTAAATCGAAAAGGCGTACCCAATTAGGGTCGCATCACTAAGCAAATTAGCCTGCTTAGAGGCGCCAACGTCTCAAACGGCATCAGACTTTTAATTTCCGAATGTTGAACAAAAAAAGCTTTGATATCTACACGAACAATGATAATAATACTAATTATGTTAAGAACTCAGTGTAGTAAGTTGAAGGACCTGATGTTATTCGTGTCATCTTAGATATCGTTCATTACCTACATAAGGCTTTTGTGGCGAGGGGATGTAATGGAATTCTTACGCAGTGCGATCGGAAGAGAGGTTTCAAAGCTTTTTTACCTAAGAGAGTTATTTTTACATCGACGCTCTTAAAACACAAAAAGGAATAACCGACAATTTTGGCGAAATTGAGATTGACAGGATATTGAATGCAGTTTCTGTTTCTACGTTGACTGAACTAGATTTTGCCGCGTGATCACCATTTTTGGTAGTTGCGTCCAAAAATTTTCATAAGTGATATTGTATTTCTACTTTTTTGCCATTTGATTGCCTTGCAGTTCATCTTAAAACAACATCAAATATGCAGTAAAAATTCGATATCTGACAATATGTAAAACGGATAAAATTTCACTTAAGATGGGTGAAGAAGTAACTGAAACCATTCGAACCATTGCAATGAATGAACTCAAAAAATTACAAATGATCCATGCTTTATTAATGGACACTTCCTCATTCGTTATAAATATGCATTGCTTATTATTTCTGAATATGTCTGGGAAGTACAAAAACACCTTTTAATTTTTAGTTGATTAAAACTTTTTTAGTTTTGCAAAAAGTTGATTGGCAAAAATGGGAATTCGCCATTTTTTTAAAGAATAAATTTAACAATTTTGCAGGTTTTTTATTGCATTAATTAAAAAGCATCTACCCTGAATTCATTAAAAATTGTGTCAAATCATAGAAATGACGATACGATACGATCTGATCGATACCAAAAAAGTCTCATTAGAGTGAGTGAAGCTAGGTAGAATCATTCTCATCAGCCACTAATTTATTATAAATATTAATTTATAACATATTTTGCGATCATGAAAACTATGATCTTTTGTAGAATAAAAAAGCTTCAAAAAATCCTACCACCCAAAGCATTGATTGCGAAAAGTGCAAAATCGATTGAAAAAATTGATAATTTTTTAAAATTATATGTAATTTAATAACAATAAAAACGACGATAGTAAAGTTGTTGAAAATTTGCCCAAATTATGCAAATGCTAAAACGCTTTGATTGATACCACAACAACGCCATTACAATAAGTCCGATGCATTTTGAAATGCGTCCATCATAAATACGAATTTTCGAGGCAGTGTAAATGGACTATTACACAAACTATAAATTGATAACCACATCCACAGCATAGATAAAATATAAAAATATTTGCTTTCTTCTAAAAGTCAAATATATAAAATAAATCAATAAAACTACATTAAAAACAAATAAATTTGAATAATTACCATTATTTAAAATAGAGCTGCTAGTTATAATTATTAAAGATAGAATTCAAATTCTCAATAAAATTAAACCATAAGAAATTATATTCACCTCTAAAAATAACAAATTCTAGATCAATTAACTCTGCAAATATTAAATAAAACCAACAAAAACGGTAACCTGTGCGCCAGTCAAAATTTAGATTTGTTAAAATTCAAAGGAATTATACAGAAAAAATACTTTAGCATTGCAAAATAATAAATGAATTAAAATATTTATTACACCATGAGTATGTTCTTTTTTTATCAAAATTGATAATCCTAAAGCTCCATCACAAACTCTAAAAGTTAAAAATATGATTGTAAAATGTATTACATTATTAAAATAATTTAAATAATTTAAATAATCAGATAATAATAAAAATCTTTGTAACACAATAAATACTTTCATTAGCATGTTAAATGTTTCAACTTTATTTTTAAAGGTCTAATTTAACTTCAATTTGTATGCTAGCTTCAAATCTTGCCATCGATTTCTGAATTACTTCTACAAAACCGATTCTTATGGAAGTTTGTAGTCCACAGTCCAATACAAAATAATGATGATAAGATAATTGAATAACTATAATAACAATATAGATAACCAGCAAAATACCAAAAATAAATAAAAACTTGGATATAGAGATTGCTCATCAGTATGAACTTTGAAAAAATCGTACAATATGCAATACTAGAGGGAGTTCAGTGGGTTTAGAAGTGTAGAACTTTCAATACAGATATCTGCCATTGTAGCTTTTAGATTTTGATCTCATGTTGACATTGTGTTTAATATATTTTGGCAAATTACCATGAAACGATTTTCACCCGAACAACGTCTCAAAAAAGTGGACATTTTTATCCAATATTCGCGTTCTGTGCGCCAAACTTTTAGAGCACTTCGTCCAACTTATGGTACTCATAATCTTCCATCTGAGCTGCTCATACGCACTACGATGGAAAATTGTATGCCCACGTATACACTTTTGGATAATGTTCATCCAACACGAGCTCGTACAGAGCGTATCGAGGCAGCTGTCGATTTAACTTAGAATCCAAATTTATCGGTTCGATGCCATGCTCGACAACTTGGTTTCTGTCCGTCCATTACATGAAAATTTTTGAGGAAAGATCTTGGACTTAAGCCTTAAAAAATCCAACTAGTGCAGCAATTGAAACCTTTGGACAAAATGGCTACAACAGGATGGCCCAACACGCCATACAGCACGTGAAAACATTACTTTATTGAGCCAAACCTTTGTCAACGAAACATTTGATCGCCTGATCATATGATTTAACGTCAATGGACTACTTTTTGTGGGGGTACGTTAAGTCACATGCCTATCCTGACAAAACAGCAACTATCGATGAGTCTACATTGGATGCGTTATTGGCTGGAAAAAGGGGTGAAAAATTGGACCGACAGTATGGCCTTCCTACGACACAGTAGCAGTGGTAATATACCAGAAATTATTTACCCATTAAATTTGCAAGCTTATAAAGGCAAAAAATTGCCATTTCAGTAATTTATTTGTGTTCTTTTTGTGTAAAAAGTTCTTTGCCTCTAAAGCCCACTCTACAAAAGTTCTATAAATAACTCTAAGATGATCTATTGCCCATAACGTGGTGTTACGTTGACTTAAAGTGAAACATACCGTAGACTTTACCAATGAACTTTTTTACTATTTTTGACCTCGCTTTTTGCTTGCTAAAAACTAAAAGATATAAAAAACATTTTAGCAAATATGATCATGAAGCCCAGCAAATCGCAAAAAGTTTCACCTGACTGCTTCCTGGAGCATCTACAATTTTGCACAAAATCCAAACATTCAAATTTGGTAACTTTAGCATTATCCTTTGCGAGTAAAATAAAATAAAAGAAATATTCATATATTTTAAACTGATCTTAACAGCTTTGTTGATTTTTTCTTTTTTTCAACTTCCGTAAACAATCAATAAAAAATATTTTTTTGTAAAAAGTAAGAAATAAATGTATGTAAAGATTCTTGCTTTGATCTTTCTTCATATTTATTTAACGTGACGTGTACAATACGATTTCCAATTTCCGATCATTGATCAGAACGAATGTTGGTGCATTGCGCTTGAAAAGCCTTCATCTAAGTTCCATAGCACAAGGATACAATTGTCGTCACTATTAAGGACCTTGATCAATTGGCAACGGTCGGCCGTTGCAAAAGCGAATCAAAGAAAAGATTTTACATCAATTTGACGAACCGTTTCCGACTTTTTTTCAAAGCGAGTGTGAATCGTCAATTTGACCATCGCCGAAAAGCTTTCTTCATACGCTCAATCAATTCCGGAGCCATGTGAACTTCTTTATTGCTTGCAAGTGCCATGTCGGTTCGTTCCACCTGGATAGCACCTTCGCTTCATGTAAATATCTTCTTGGAAAACATCTTGCCCATTCCTTCGTCAATTGAGCAATCAAATCCATCAATGAACAAGTCCTTGAAGCGCTCACCCATCTCTCGAAATCGCTTCATGAATGATGGAATCTACCTTCAAGAATTGTTTGTTCATGTCTCAATAGTCATTAAATGGGGAAACAGGATCATTTATGTCGGCATTCTCTGGAAAATGTACATTCGATTGCACACAATATTGCTTCACGCATTTCAGATAAATATTTCCCAACGGCCACGAAGTACCCGCCACCCAATCCTGGCATGCTGTAAACCTTCAACTCGAAGAACTAAAATTGAAATCGCCAAAAGTTTATTTATAACGCCAGAAATTCCAAAGTTAGTACGCGTTTTTGGTATGCCAGCAATTTCTAAAATGCTCGCCATTCCGCATTTAGCTATTTCCTCTGCATCTAATTTAGGTATCCATTTGCCTGGCGCACATCGCATCAGTGGTAGAGCAATGGTGGTGGCACCAGGAACGCACTCCCTTCGCCCTGATATGGTTGCTAGCGCTTGCTAGCATTCAAGAAAAGTATCTTGACGCGCGAAATTTCGAATCTTTCACTTGGCCGCCGGGGATGCAGCGCGTCCCCAAACTGCCTCATCGTTTTCGACAACTTTCAGGTTGCGTAATCCATCAGCACCAGCGCATTCTTGCATTCCGATTCCCACTATCTCTTTGAAACTGAAATTGAAATTGATTGAGTCCCGACTGCATCTAAATCGGAAAGACATGCACGCATCTAGTATGAGTGGGAAATTCGGATGCGAGTATTGATCGAAGGATCGACGAAGCTGGTACTTCTATAACGCGACCTATGTCTATGGGAACTACTTAGTTTTAACCATTGCTTCTTCGAAGATCCAGGCAAGTACTCTGAACTATCTGATTCATCTAGTTCCTTTAACTAATTGTTCTAGTGCATTTATGGATTGCATTCCATTATATCTCAACTAATGATCTAGACACTCTACTCCATATAGTATTCTTCAATACATTGCGAACAAATCAAACTCAAAATACCAGAAAACTTTTGTGGGTAAGTACTAATTTTGAACACAACTTCTCACTGAAGATACTTCTTTAGATGATTACCATCATTTTTAAAGAAGTTGAAATTTATTGCTAGAACAAATAATCCTCCCAAACGTGATGCTCATTCTCAGATCATCTGCAATGGAATCCTTAGTCAACATAAGAGAAAATCCTTTCTAAAATGATTCCTCTATCTGAAGCTTGGTAGGCACCCAAACAATAACACCATTAGATGATGTTCTCCAAAGAGAATGCTAACCTCCCCTTTTTGAGCAAGAGTCACAGAGTACAACGTTTCTACCGTTTTTTCCTCAAATTTCAAACGCATTTTTTATTGTTTCATATAATTTTGTTAAAATAAATATGTACCATTTTGGTCGACAACTTGTTGCCATTTTTCTGGTAAAACCATTACCCCGTCTCAGTAAAGCTTTTGTGACTTTTGGGTGAAAAATTGAACTAGATGATTTTCACAGGTCTCTTTTAAAGTCAATTTTATATCATTATGAGAGTTTTGCAGTGAATGAAACAAATGATAGTCTGACTATGCAAGATCAGGACTATACGGTGAATGCATTAAAACTTCCCAACCAAGCTCTCTCAATTTTTGTCGAGTCATCAAATAAGTGCGAGCTGGACGTTGTCATAATGGAACACAACTCCCTTCATGTTGATCAATTCTGGCCGCTTTCTTTCAGTTGCCTGATGTAATCTGGTTAATTATTAACAATAGAAAACAGAATCATTCTGTTGACCTGCTTGTAGCATTTCATGATATACGATTCCCTTCCAGTCCCACCAAACACAAGGCATAACCTACCTCAGTGACTAGTGTGGCTTTGCCACAGTTTGAGCAATTTCACCACGTTTGACCAAAATCATTTTTGCACGTAATTATCGTACGTGATTCATTTTTTGTCACCCATAACTGTGAAAATCACAGACGTTTCAAAAAATGGTTCAATTTCGTTTCTTTTCAGCAATGGTACGTCCCTGAAAATTACCCTGACATCTTTTAATGCCCAAATAAAAGGATAAATGACTTATCGAACAGTATCGAAAACGTGGAAGTATCTGAAAGTTTCAGTATTGATGTGAAAATGATGTTACAATTTCAACTTAATGATGTGATCACTTGGAAGTTGGATGTGTATATTAATGATAATTAAATTAATAATAAAATAAAAAACAATAATTGGTCAGCAAAGGCAAATTTTTAAAAAGGTACAACTGGGTCAATTAAAGCTATCTAAAATATTTGAGTGTAGAAATACAAAACTACGTCTTGCAAACAAGACGAAGATTTGGCAGACAATACCAAGACTAAGTCTACAGATGCTAGTCAAAGTGCTTAAAAATATTCAACAGGATAAATTTGTGAATATTTTCAGAAAAATGCTTCAAAAAATAAGATATCAGGAACCATAGAACAGGTTTCTTGATAAAATACTGTTATATTTTTGCGAGTCGTTATGGGTTCGTCAGGAATTTTTGGTATTTAAACACGAGATTTCGACTAACAGCGAATTGTCTACTTTATTTCTACTATTATTACACGGAACACTAAATTTCGTACAAGTAAGTTTGACCTCACAAATGAGCCATGCGGTCGCCCTGAATCACAGGTCAATAATGACGAGCTAAAGATCACCGTTGAGTCTAACCCTTCTCAGAGTGCCTATGAATTATCGTTGATATTTGGTGTTAGTAGACAAACGATATCCACTAATTTAGCTCAAATCGATAAAGTGAAAAAGTTGAATAAATGTTCCACATGAACTGAATGAAAAACAGAAGCCAAAGCGTTTGGAAGCTTGCTTAATGTTGTTTTCTCGTCAAACAGCTGATCCATTTTTAAATCAAACTGTCAGTTGCGGTGAGAAATCAATCCAATATGACAATCGCAAACGTTCATTACTGTGGTTGGACAAGGACATATGTGGTATTCATCAAAAGAAGTTGATTGTGAGTGTTTGGTGATCTAGTCTATGATTTCAGGAAACCTGGCTCAACGATCACAGCAGAAATATACTGTAACCAATTGGACGAAATAATGCAACAACTTTAAGAAAAACAGCTTAGATTGGTTGACAGATCGACTCATGTATTACTTCATGATAATGAAACCTACAGGAATTTGAGTTGAAACTTCTTCATCATCCCCCATACTCACTAGCCACCACTTCTTCCGAAATTTGGACAACTTTTTAATAGGAAAACAAATGAATTCCGACAATGCTGTAAAACTTGTTTTCCAGGAATTTGTTGACTCTTGTCCGCAAGGCTTTTAGACCATCGGTCTGAACAACCTACCGCTTAAATGGCGAAAATGTGTAGATAATATTGGTGCATACTTTCATGAATAACATAATTCTTTGTATTTGTAGATTATCAACAAACTTTGCCTTTTTTCTACCAATTTCATCCTTGTAGACCCAATAATTGAATCAGAAAATAAACAAAGTTCATCATTTTTGGGTGGAATATCCAATGGTTATCCACCCAAATAGAAATCAACTGCAATTTAAGGTAGGTTACTTTTATCCTCAAATGATTCTCATAAGCTCACACCTCGTTATTCAAATTCAACATCAATACATTTAATATGAACAACGAGTAATGAGCTTATGAGGATCATTTGAGGATAAAGGTAGCCTACGTGAAATTGTAGTTTGTTTCCACTACTTTAAGAAAATTTAATCACGTCAAGTACCCAATTGAGTCGAATTGAACATAATTTTATGAATCTTCAAGTAAGAAAAGATATACATTTGAGGTGAATATACGTATTCCCAAAGAAATGTCCAGTAGTATCTTGAACAATCATCATCATCAATGGCGCACCAGCCCAAATCGAGCCTTGGCCTCCCGAAGACACTGCCTCCAACTGTCTCGGTCCAGCGACCGCGTCCTTCAATTAGCGAATCCCAGCAAGGATTCGCTGTCGTTGTCAACTGCATCCTCCCATCGTTTGCGTGGTTTTCCTGGTGGGCGGCTTCCTGTTGCTCGGCCTTTCATGGAGCGTTTGGGAATTCGCCCGTCATCCATACGCTCCACATGGCCAGCCCACTGAAGTCGTAGCAGTTTCGTCAGAATCGATACCGGTGGCTCGTCATAAAGAGCGTACAACTCATGGTTGTACCGGATTCGCCAGTCCGGTCCGTCCTTCACGGGCCCCAGAATACGTCTCAAAATGCGGCGTTCGAAGACGTCAATCCTTTTTTCTGAGGCTTGAGTCAAAGTCCATGTTTCACATCCGTAAATCAATACAGGACGGATGATCGTTTTATAGACGCGCAGCTTATTTTTTCGGTGCACTTTGTTACTTTTAATCACCGAGAGGACTGAAAAATATATTTTATTAGCTAGACCAATTCGCCGTTCAATTTCGTCCTTTTCATTCCCGTCTTTGGCGAGGTTGACACCAAGATAAATAAAAGAATCTTGAACAATGGTAGCTCATATTAAATATACTATAATATTATCTTTTGATTTTTCCATTGAGCTTGAGCTCAACTTGCCCAAGGATGGACCAGCAAAAATTTTCGCATAGCGTCTTATGTTGGATACTATTGCACAACTTTTCGACACCGATCCTTTAGAAGATAGTGCTGCAGCCCCCGTCCAAACATATTTCAATCACATTCCCAACGATAAATGATGCTGGCATAGCGTGGCGGCTCCTCGATGGTGCGAGGACCGTTGTTGATATTATTATTAGAATAATGCTAGTCGTTTGATTGGTCCCGCCTTGTCTCAGCACAAACGATGGAATGGTGCATATTTGCACGCTGCATGCTGCAGCCACGCAAGATACATCTGCATCTGCACGATGGTTGATGCGTTCGTAAAAGAGATATCCAAGAGGATAGCGACGTGCCTTAGGGCTCGGCCATGTTCACTTGCTTTTTTCTATTCTGGGACCACATGTTCTTAATTTAGCCCCATCTCTAAATCGGCTCCTGAACGGCGAGTGTTTATAGAAAGTGACTACTTATTTTAGTCGTCGCAACCTTTATCCGATGTGCAGCATCGTGAGCGTGACTAGATTCGATCACAGCTCGAAATTAGAAATCGATTTGCTTGCTGCGTGCCACGAAGAAAGTGGCCGTTGATGGCTGGTGGTGGTGAAGCCAACGTTCGCTCTGCCTGCCCTCGGCGGAAGGAATTCTGGAAGCAATGACTTTGACTCTATTCGAAGCACTTTAAACGAATGTGACAAATAGTCCTTGTGCTGTTGATGGTTGCATCCGAAAGATACTTTGCTTGATGGTCGTCGATTCAGTTTCAAGGTTCCACGGCAGATCACATTCTTGGGTTTTAAATGGAAGTCTAAATTTAGGCTGCTATGCAGTTCGTTCCGCCTTTAACAAGGAGGAATGGTGAATGTTACCAAACGGTGAACTTCCGTGTCTGTTTTTGTTAAAGAAGGCGGACAGAAAGGATGGATTTGTATATTTTGAAATAAGAGATATTTTCGTGTCTAAACATTTTTTTGCTTCGTTGGAGTGTAAGCATCTTTCACTTATTAGCAGCATTGTAAAACAGTATTATTTGAGCATATTATTTCAAAAAAAAATCTATTACGAGAAGTTTCATACTGAAAAAATGATAAAAACGTATACACTACATTCCAAAAAGAGAAGAGCTTATATCTAACATATCTCCCTCTCAAATGTGGGCTGAAACACAATATTTTTTGATAAATACTTTTCCAGAGTCTGTTTTGAGCACTTGACTGGAATTAAGAAGCAGTTTTCTAGACGTATAGGCCATCTTCGATAAACTGCATCACATGGCAATAAAATAGGATATATTTCCTTTGATTTATTATGAACAAGTCTAGGAAATTGTGGAAAAATCTTCTTCCATTGTTTTGATAGTTAAATAACTGCTGATTTCACAGGTGGAAATCTCTTCTCTATCTTGATGTGAATTTTTAACTTTCCTGTATATGGGAAGTTCTAATATTCGCGCCGAATGTTCAAATTGCAATTTTCAACATATCTTTAAGGTCTTTAGAGTATATTTAAAGTGTTTTTGGAAAGAAATGTGTGTGTGTACGTCAATACGTTTGTGAACAGTTTTTTCTACAAGCCTAACGTAACGTTGAAAAAAGTAGACTCGCCTTCGTTGTCAATGGAAGCGTATTTGAAATCTCACAAACTATTAGATCTTGGAAAACTTCGATCAGGTGTTTTTTTTGTTTTGACCCCTCCATGGTCATTTCTGTCATGTATTATATGTCGCGAAACAAAAATTGGATTTGCATTGTTGACGTTTCAATCAAAGCGTATTTAGACCAGGGCGGATCTGTAGAAAAACGATTAAACGCTGATTTTTGCAGGAAAAGTTGCGGAATAACTCGTATAACAATAATTGACTTATGCTCCTTCTCAAGGCCGGGTAAATTAAAAAAACATCGAAATGTTTAAAAATTTGGAAAAAATCCTGTTTTTTCTGCTTGTCTCACTCCTAACTTTAAAACGGCGAATCCCAAATTTTGGCATATCTACACGTTTTAAGGTATCTAGAATCCAAATCCATCGTTTTTAGAGAGATGTCTGTGAGTGTGTATGTACGTATGTGCGTTCAGAATTATTTTTCGTCTCGATTATCCCATGAACCAAAGATCACATTGACGTTAGACTGGTTTCATTCGACGCGTAATTACGTAACTTAGAACTGAATGAGTTTTTAGCAAAATCGGTTCAGCCGTTTTTTATTGGGGATAAAAAAAATTGCTTAATTTTAAAACTGTTGAAACGCACTATTAATTCGTGAAGATCCCAAATACCTTCATAATATTATTATTATTATTTTGTGTTCATTCTGATATAATTTGTAAAAAAATGCAATTTGAAACAAAAATGAGGATTATTTTTTAAATTCTAAATTTATATTATCAGGTTTGGGAGAATGGGATATTGTTATAGGTAATTTAATATTGGATTTAAGATCTGGCGGATCTAGGATCTGGGGAATTTATAATCAAGGGGATCTAGAATCCCGGGGATTTAGAATTCCGGGGTATTTAGAATCCCGGGGGATTCAGAATCTGGGGGATTTAAGATTTGGGGGGTTTAGAATCCCGGGGGATTTAGAATCCCGGGAGATTTAGAATCCCGGGTGATTTAGGATCTGGGGGATTTAGGATCTGGGGGATTTAGAATCCCAGGGGAATATGGATTCCGGGTGATTTAGAATCCCGGGGGACTTAGACACCTCGGGGGATATAGAATCGCGGGGGATTTAGAATCCCGGCGGACTTAGGATCCCGGGGGATTTTGGATCCCGGGGGGATTTAGAATCTCGGGAATTTAGAATCTCGGGAATTTAGAATCCCGGGGGATCTAGAATCCCAGGGGATTTAGGATCCTGGGGGATTTAGAATCCCGGGGGATTTAGGATCACGGGGGATATACAATATCGGTGGATGAAGAATCCCGGGGGACTTAGGGTTTGCGGAATTTGAAATCCCGGGGGATTGAGAATGCCGGGGGATTGAGGATCTGGGGATTTAGAATCCCGGGGGATCTAGAATCGCGGCGAATTTAGAATCCCGGAGGATTTAGGATCCCTGCGGATTTAGAATCCCAGGGGATTTAGAATATCGGGGAATTTAGAATCCCGGGGGATATAGAATCCCGGGGGATTTAGGATCTGGGGGATTTAGAATCGCGGGGGATCTAGAATCCCGGGGGATTTAGGATCCCTGCGGATTTAGAATCCCAGGGGATTTAGAATATCGGGGAATTTAGAATCCCGGGGGATATAGAATCCCGGGGGATTTAGGATCTGGGAGATTTAGAATCGCGGGGGATCTAGAATCCCGGGGGATTTAGGATCCCGGGAGATTTAGAATCCCGGAGACTTAGGGTTTGCGAAATTTAGAATCCCGGGGGATTGAGAATGTCGGGGGATTGAGGAACTGGGGATTTAGAATCCCGGGTTATCTAGAATCCCGGGGATCTAGAATCCCGGCGAATTTAGAATACCGAGGAATTTAGGTTCTCTGGGATTAAGAATCCCGGGGGATTTAGGATCCCGGGGATTTAGAATCCCGGTGGATTTAGAATCCCGCGGGATTGAGAATGCCAGGGGATTGAGGATCTGGGGATTTAGAATCCCGGGGATCTAGAATCACGGCGAATTTAGAATCCCGGAGGATTTAGGATCCCTGCGGATTTAGAATCCCAGGGGATTTAGAATATCGGGGAATTTAGAATCCCGGGGGATATAGAATCCCGGGGGATTTAGGATCTGGGGGATTTAGAATCGCGGGGGATCTAGGATCCCGGGAGATTTAGAATCCCGGAGACTTAGGGTTTGCGAAATTTAGAATCCCGGGGGATTGAGAATGTCGGGGGATTGAGGATCTGGGGATTTAGAATCCCGGGTTATCTAGAATCCCGGGGATCTAGAATCCCGGCGAATTTAGAATACCGAGGAATTTAGGTTCTCTGGGATTAAGAATCCCGGGGGATTTAGGATCCCGGGGATTTAGAATCGCGTGCGATTTAGAATCTCGGGGATATAGAATCCCGGGGGATTTAGAATCTGGGGGATTTAGAATCCCGGTGGATTTAGAATCCCGCGGGATTGAGAATGCCGGGAGATTGAGGATCTGGGGATTTAGAATCTCGGGGGATTGAGAATGCCGGGGGATTGAGGATCTGGGGATTTAGAATCCCGGGGATTGAGGATCTGGGGGATTTAGAATATCGGGGAATTTAGAATCCCGGGGGATATACAATATCGGTGGATGAAGAATCCCGGGGGATTGAGAATGCCGGGGGATTGAGGATCTGTGGATTAAGAATCCCGGGGATTTAGGATCTTGGGGATTTAGAATCCCGGGGGATTTAGGATCACGGGGGATATACAATATCGGTGGATGAAGAATCCCGGGGGATTTAGAATCCCGGGGGACATAGGGTTTGCGGAATTTGAAATCCCGGGGGATTGAGGATCTGGGGATTTAGACTCCCGGGGGTTCTAGAATCCCCGCGGTTCTTGAATCCCTGCGAATTTAGAATACCGAGGAATTTAGGTTCTCTGGGATTAAGAATCCCGGGGGATTTAGGATCCCGCGGGATTGAGAATGCCGGGGGATTGAGGATCTGGGGATTTAGAATCTCGGGGGATTGAGAATGCCGGGGGATTGAGGATCTGGGGATTTAGAATCCCGGGGATTGAGGATCTGGGGGATTTAGAATCCCGGGGGATTGAGAATGCCGGGGGATTGAGGATCTGTGGATTAAGAATCCCGGGGATTTAGGATCTTGGGGATTTAGAATCCCGGGGGATTTAGGATCACGGGGGATATACAATATCGGTGGATGAAGAATCCCGGGGGATTTAGAATCCCGGGGGACATAGGGTTTGCGGAATTTGAAATCCCGGGGGATTGAGGATCTGGGGATTTAGAATCCCGGGGGTTCTAGAATCCCGGAGACTTAGGGTTTGCGAAATTTAGAATCCCGGGGGATTTAGGATCTGGGGATTTAGAATCCCGGGTTATCTAGAATCCCGGGGATCTAGAATCCCGGCGAATTTAGAATACCGAGGAATTTAGGTTCTCTGGGATTAAGAATCCCGGGGGATTTAGGATCCCGGGGATTTAGAATCGCGTGCGATTTAGAATCTCGGGGATATAGAATCCCGGGGGATTTAGAATCTGGGGGATTTAGAATCCCGGTGGATTTAGAATCCCGCGGGATTGAGAATGCCGGGAGATTGAGGATCTGGGGATTTAGAATCTCGGGGGATTGAGAATGCCGGGGGATTGAGGATCTGGGGATTTAGAATCCCGAGGATTGAGGATCTGGGGGATTTAGAATCCCGGGGGAATGAGAATGCCGGGGGATTGAGGATCTGTGGATTAAGAATCCCGGGGATTTAGGATCTTGGGGATTTAGAATCCCGGGGGATTTAGGATCACGGGGGATATACAATATCGGTGGATGAAGAATCCCGGGGGATTGAGAATGCCGGGGATTTAGGATCTTGGGGATTTAGAATCCCGGGGGATTTAGGATCACGGGGGATATACAATATCGGTGGATGAAGAATCCCGGGGGATTTAGAATCGCGGGGGACATAGGGTTTGCGGAATTTGAAATCCCGGGGGATTGAGGATCTGGGGATTTAGAATACCGGGGTATTTAGAATCCCGGGGGATTCAGAATCTGGGGGATTTAAGATTTGGGGGGTTTAGAATCCCGGGGGATCCAGAATCGCGGGAGATTTAGAATCCCGGGTGATTTAGGATCTGGGGGATTTAGGATCTGGGGGATTTAGAATCCCAGGGGAATATGGATTCCGGGTGATTTAGAATCCCGGGGGACTTAGACACCTCGGGGGATATAGAATCGCGGGGGATTTAGAATCCCGGCGGACTTAGGATCCCGGGGGATTTTGGATCCCGGGGGATTTTGGATCCCGGGGGGATTTAGAATCTCGGGAATTTAGAATCTCGGGAATTTAGAATCCCGGGGGATCTAGAATCCCAGGGGATTTAGGATCCTGGGGGATTTAGAATCCCGGGGGATTTAGGATCACGGAGGATATACAATATCGGTGGATGAAGAATCCCGGGGGACTTAGGGTTTGCGGAATTTGAAATCCCGGGGGATTGAGAATGCCGGGGGATTGAGGATCTGGGGATTTAGAATCCCGGGGGATCTAGAATCGCGGCGAATTTAGAATCCCGGAGGATTTAGGATCCCTTCGGATTTAGAATCCCAGGGGATTTAGAATATCGGGGAATTTAGAATCCCGGGGGATATAGAATCCCGGGGGATTTAGGATCTGGGGGATTTAGAATCGCGGGGGATCTAGAATCCCGGGGGATTTAGGATCCCTACGGATTTAGAATCCCAGGGGATTTAGAATATCGGGGAATTTAGAATCCCGGGGGATATAGAATCCCGGGGGATTTAGGATCTGGGAGATTTAGAATCGCGGGGGATCTAGAATCCCGGGGGATTTAGGATCCCGGGAGATTTAGAATCCCGGAGACTTAGGGTTTGCGAAATTTAGAATCCCGGGGGATTGAGAATGTCGGGGGATTGAGGAACTGGGGATTTAGAATCCCGGGTTATCTAGAATCCCGGGGATCTAAAATCCCGGCGAATTTAGAATACCGAGGAATTTAGGTTCTCAGGGATTAAGAATCCCGGGGGATTTAGGATCCCGGGGATTTAGAATCGCGTGCGATTTAGAATCTCGGGGATATAGAATCCCGGCGGATTTAGAATCTGGGGGATTTAGAATCCCGGTGGATTTAGAATCCCGCGGGATTGAGAATGCCAGGGGATTGAGGATCTGGGGATTTAGAATCCCGGGGATCTAGAATCGCGGCGAATTTAGAATCCCGGAGGATTTAGGATCCCTGCGGATTTAGAATCCCAGGGGATTTAGAATATCGGGGAATTTAGAATCCCGGGGATATAGAATCCCGGGGATATAGAATCCCGGGGGATTTAGGATCTGGGGGATTTAGAATCGCGGGGGATCTAGAATCCCGGGGGATTTAGGATCCCGGGAGATTTAGAATCCCGGAGACTTAGGGTTTGCGAAATTTAGAATCCCGGGGGATTGAGAATGTCGGGGGATTGAGGATCTGGGGATTTAGAATCCCGGGTTATCTAGAATCCCGGGGATCTAGAATCCCGGCGAATTTAGAATACCGAGGAATTTAGGTTCTCTGGGATTAAGAATCCCGGGGGATTTAGGATCCCGGGGATTTAGAATCGCGTGCGATTTAGAATCTCGGGGATATAGAATCCCGGCGGATTTAGAATCTGGGGGATTTAGAATCCCGGTGGATTTAGAATCCCGCGGGATTGAGAATGCCGGGAGATTGAGGATCTGGGGATTTAGAATCTCGGGGGATCTAGAATCGCGGCGAATTTAGAATCCCGGAGGATTTGGGATCCCTGCGGATTTAGAATCCCAGGGGATTTAGAATATCGGGGAATTTAGAATCCCGGGGGATATAGAATCCCGGGGGATTTAGGATCTGGGGGATTTAGAATCGCGGGGGATCTAGAATCCCGGGGGATTTAGGATCCCGGGAGATTTAGAATCCCGGAGACTTAGGGTTTGCGAAATTTAGAATCCCGGGGGATTGAGAATGTCGGGGGATTGAGGATCTGGGGATTTAGAATCCCGGGTTATCTAGAATCCCGGGGATCTAGAATACCGGCGAATTTAGAATACCGAGGAATTTAGGTTCTCTGGGATTAAGAATCCCGGGGGATTTAGGATCCCGGGGATTTAGAATCCCGGCGGATTTAGAATCTGGGGGATTTAGAATCCCGGTGGATTTAGAATCCCGCAAGATTGAGAATGCCGGGGGATTGAGGATCTGGGGATTTAGAATCCCGGGTTATCTAGAATCCCGGAGATCTAGAATCCCGGCGAATTTGGAATACCGAGGAATTTAGGTTCTCTGGGATTAAGAATCCCGGGGGATTTAGGATCCCGGGGATTTAGAATCGCGTGCGATTTAGAATCTCGGGGATATAGAATCCCGGGGGATTTAGAATCTGGGGGATTTAGAATCCCGGTGGATTTAGAATCCCGCGGGATTGAGAATGCCGGGGGATTGAGGATCTGGGGATTTAGAATCGCGGGGATCTAGAATCCCGGGGGATTTAGGATCCCGGGAGATTTAGAATCCCTGAGACTTAGGGTTTGCGAAATTTAGAATCCCGGGGGATTGAGAATGTCGGGGGATTGAGGATCTGGGGATTTAGAATCCCGGGTTATCTGGAATCCCGGGGATCTAGAGTCCCGGCGAATTTAGAATACCGAGGAATTTAGGTTCTCTGAGATTAAGAATCCTGGGGGATTTAGGATCCCGGAGATTTAGAATCGCGTGCGATTTAGAATCTCGGGGATTTAGAATCCCGGGGGATTTAGAATCTGGGGGATTTAGAATCCCGGTGGATTTAGAATCCCGCGGGATTGAGAATGCCGGGAGATTGAGGATCTGGGGATTTAGAATCTCGGGGGATTGAGAATGCCGGGGGATTGAGGATCTGGGGATTTAGAATCCCGGGGATTGAGGATCTGGGGGATTTAGAATCCCGGGGGATTGAGAATGCCGGGGGATTGAGGATCTGTGGATTAAGAATCCCGGGGATTTAGGATCTTGGGGATTTAGAATCCCGGGGGATTTAGGATCACGGGGGATATACAATATCGGTGGATGAAGAATCCCGGGGGATTGAGAATGCCGGGGGATTGAGGATCTGTGGATTAAGAATTCCGGAGATTTAGGATCTTGGGGATTTAGAATCCCGGGGGATTTAGGATCACGGGGGATATACAATATCGGTGGATGAAGAATCCCGGGGGATTTAGAATCCCGGGGGACTTAGGGTTTGCGGAATTTGAAATCCCGGGGGATTGAGGATCTGGGGATTTAGAATCCCGGGGGTTCTAGAATCCCCGGGGTTCTTGAATCCCTGCGAATTTAGAATACCGAGGAATTTAGGTTCTCTGGGATTAAGAATCCCGGGGGATTTAGGATCCCGGGGATTTAGAATCCCGGGCGATTTAGAATCTCGGGGATTTAGAATTCCGGGGGATTTAGAATCCCGGCGAATTTAGAATCCCGGGGGATTTAGAATTCGGGGGATCTAGAATAACGGGAAATTTAGGATCCCGGGAGATTTCGAATTCCGGTGGACTTAGGGTTTGCGGAATTTAAAATCCCGTGGGATTGAGAATGGCGGGTGATTGAGGGTCTGGGGATTTAGAATCCCGGGGGTTCTAGAATCCCGGGGGATCTAGAATCCCGGCGAATTTAGAATCCCGGAGGATTTAGGATCCTTGCGGATTTAGAATCCCAGGGGAATTAGAATCTCGGGGAATTTAGAATCCCGGGGGATCTAGAATCCCGGGGGATCTATTATCTGGGGGATTTAGTATCCCGGGGGACTCAGGGTTTGCGGAATTTAGAATCCCGGGGGATTGAGAATGCCGGGGGATTGAGGATCTGGGGATTTAAAATCGCGGGGGATCTCGAATCCCGGCCAATTTAGAATACCGAGGAATTTAGGTTTTCTGGGATTAAGAATCCCGGGGGATTTAGGATCTGGGGGATTTGGAATCCCGGTGGATTTTGAATCCCGAGGGGATTTTGAATCCCGGGGGATTTTGAATCCCGGATGATTGAGAATCCCGGCGAATTTAGAATCCCGGGCGATTTAGAATCGCGGGGGATTTAGAATTCGGGGGATCTAGAATCACGGGAAATTTAGGATCCCGGGGGATTTGGAATCCCGGGGGACTTAGGGTTTCCGGAATTTAGAATCCCGGGGGATTGAGAATGCCGGTGGATTAAGGATCTGGGGATTTAAGAATCCCGGGGGTTCTAGAATCCCGGGGGATTTAGAATCCTTGGGGATTTAGCATCCCGGGGGATTTAGAATCCCGGGGGATTTAGAATCCCGGGGGACTTAGGGTTTGCGGAATTTAGAATCCCGGGGGATTAAGAATCGCGGGGAAATTAGAATCCCGGGCAATTTAGAATCCCGGGGGATCTAGAATCCCAGGGGATTTAGGATCCTGGGGGATTTGAGATCTGGGGGATTTAGAACCCCGGGGGATCCAGAATCGCGGGAAATTTAGGATCCCGGGGGATTTAGAATCCCGGTGGACTTAGGGTTTGCGGAATTTAGAACCTCGGGGGATCTAGAATCCCGGGGGATTTATGATCCCGGGGGACTTAGGGTTTGCGGAATTTAGAATCCCGGCGGATCTAGAATCCCGGGAAATGTAGGATCCCGGGGGATTTAGAATCCCGGAGGGCTTAGGGTTTGCGGAATTTAAAATCCCTGGCGATTTAGTATCTCGGGGATTTAGAATCCCGGCGAATTTAGAATCCCGGGGTAACTAGAATCCCGGCGAATTTAGAACACCGAGGAATTTAGGTTCTCTGGGATTAAGAATCCCGGAGGATTTATGTTCCCAGGCGATTTAGAATCTCGGGGATTTAGGATCCCGAGGGATTTAGGATCCCGGGGGATTTAGGATCCCGGGGGATTTAGAATCCCGGGGGATTTAGGGTTTGCGGAATTTAGAATCCCGGGGGATTGAGAATGCCGGGGGATTGAGGATGCTGGGGGATTGAGGATCCCGGGGGTTCTAGAATCCCGGGGGATCTTGAATCCCGGCGAATTTAGAATCGCGGAGGATTTAGGATCCTTGCGGATTTAGAATCCCAGGGGAATTCGAATCTCGGGGAATTTAGAATCCCGGGGGATTTAGAATCCCGGGGAATTAAGAATACCGAGGAATTTACGTTCTCTGGGACAAAGAATCCCGGGGATTTAGGATCCCGGGGATTTAGAATCCCGGGCGATTTAGAATCTCGGGGATTTAGAATCCCGGGGGACTTAGAATCCCGGCGAATTTAGAATCCTGGTGGATTTAGAATCGCGGGGGATTTAGAACCCCGGGGGATCCAGAATCGCGGGAAATTTAGGATCCCGGGGGATTTAGAATCCCGAGAAATTTAGGATCCCGGGGGATTTAGAATCCCGGGGGACTTAGTGTTTGCGGAATTTAGAATCCCGGGGGATTGAGGATCTGGTGATTTAGAATCCCGGGGATCTAGAATCCCGGGGAATTTGGAATCCCGGGGGATCTAGAATCCCGGGAAATTTTGAATCCCGGGGGATTGACAATTTCGGGGGATTAAGAATCCTACGAAATGTAGAATCCCGGGGGATCTAGAATCGCGGGGATTTAGAATCCCGGGGGAGTGAGGATTTGCAGAATTTAGAATCCCGCGTGATTTAGAATCTCGGGGATTTAAAATTCCGGGGGATTTAGAATCCCGGTGGATTTTGAATCCCGGTGGATTTTGAATCCCGGTGGATTTTGAATCCCGGGGGATTTTGAATCCCGGCGAACTTAGAATCCCGGGGGATTTAGCATCCCGGGGGATTTAGGATCCGGGGGGATTTAGAATCTCGGGGATTTAGAATCCAGGGGATCTAGAATCCCGGGGGATTTAGAGTCTGGGAAATTTAGGATATGAAGGATTTAAAATCCCGGGGGATTTATGATATGCGGGATTTAGGATATGTTTAATTTTGGATCTGGGGGATTTTTTATCTGGGGGATTTAAGATAAGGGTGATCTAGGATCTGGGGATCTAGGATCTGGGGGATTTAGAATCTTGGGGTAGATGACGCGGGCGGAGACATCTTGCACTATCAAATAGCTTTTATGGTTAAAAAAATAAAAAATAAATATTTATAATATTTTAGAATAATAATAGAATATATAAACACAAATAATAGAAACAAATCATAGTTTCTTTATTCGCCATAGACCACATTTTTAATCATTTTAATCTAAAATGATGAAATAAAACGGATTCCATATCCATACAGAATCCATGAAAATTTTGGTCGCGACTATTTAAAATGAACCAAGAGACGAATTCTGGCTCAGTCGTCATGATTTCAATAAATTACAATTTATAATTGATATACGAATGCTTTTGAATGTATAACCAATAATAATAAATTTGTTAAGACCTATTTAATTTTATTAAGCTTTTTGTTATTTAACCTTTTTCGTTATCAATTTATTTCAAAGAAACGTGCACATGCTGACTATTTAATTTGAGGTTAAATTTGTGCGCGAATTCCTGAAGAAATAAGCCTTACATATTTCCTGTTCAATCGATTTATGTATTTATAAAAATATGCTTGCTGGTTTGTTAGTTATGAAAAATACATTTCAAATAACGATAATAATAACAAAAAATCAAATACATCAAATACAATTAAGAATTCAGTATTTCATTGTGGAATGCAAATTAATTTGAATGAATCATTCAAATATCTAAATATCTTCTCAAAATGTTTTTTTATGATTATTATCTGTAGTAAATATTCCTGAAGTGTGGTACTTGATAGTCTCAATACTTTTGCTGTGCTTGGCGCATACATGGCACCTTTTCGAAGGATTCTGTTTTGTACTTGTTGGTGAAATTTGCTTCAGAAAATGAATCCGATTTCTAGCTTGCAGTCTTATGGATATATCACCTTGTGAGGGACGTTTTCGAGTGCTGTAATCGGATAAAACTACTTGTGACTGTAACTGCTCTGCAATGTTAAGGCGAAAATTGGTAAGAAGTGTGTTTTTGCCGTGTGTTTTCGATTGTAAGACATTGGCATACAGTGAAATATCCATCTTATAGAACAAACATCTTTTTGTATCCAGCCAGAAGTCACTAACTTTCTAAACAACTTCAACATTTTGAAATCGCATTTGAAATCACATGGATAACTTACTAGGAAAAACCAGCAACAGTTGATTTCTTGCGTAAAACTCTGGAAGACCGAAAATTTCAGGCAAAAGTAGAAATTGTGGTAAAGGGAAGAAAGGTGTAGAACGTATAAACATCATAACATTATTTTCTACTTACGTATGTTTTTAGAAATTTATAGTTTTTAATTATTTACATGTGTCCCGTCAAAATTGGTTTTGGTACAAATAATTAATGCGGATGACATACACCATTTCCGCGGCAGGGGTTAGGCACGCATCTTTTTTTCGAATACATAAAAATTTGGGAGACTACAGGACTGCAGTCCCATTTACCTTTCCCTAAATTCAGCCTTCAGTATAATGTGAACTTTCAATTGCTTTCTTTTCTAAACCATCGTGCCAAAATTCGACAATTGAATAACATTGTCTTCAAAAAAACTGCCAAAATCATTCCATAATGTTCAGCTAATAATGCAAGAAAATGAGCTCAACGTTAAACAAACGTTTTCTTGGAATCAAAATGGACTTCTCCAAGTTTTCTTACTTCTTGTCCTTTTGGATGTAGACGTGTAACCACTCTGTTATTTTTAAAGTATATTATTCAAAACCTTTTTTTTATTTACATGGGCGCTGGAAAAAAATTTCCTACTGCATATTCTTAATGACTCTTGGTCAGTCTCACTTATAATATTATAGAGAACGTTAAATTCCGCTCCACCAATTTTTTGAAATTTAATGCCTACTCCAATTCTGGAAAAATAAACACTAAAAATTCTTCTCTGCGCAGTTTAGAAGAAATAAAAACATTATCTACAATATACTGTTTTTTTATTCCACTTGTGTAATATGTTTTACTATACATACACAAACATATGCCCTATTAATTAGTTACATTCAATAGTTTTTTTTATTTTAAAAATTATATAGTGATAATAATTATAATAATAGAAACCTAAACAGGAGATATTTTCCTTTGTATTTATATATATATTTATAGAACATTGACAAGATGAGAGATGATATATTCCATTAAAAGTGTAAATTGTGATGCGAGTGTATGTAAACATCCTCTTAAACAAAAACTCAGTCAATTCAGCCAAATGGAAAACACTCCCTAGCCAAAACCGATTTGTGTTAAAGTCGCATATTATCGTTGATAATATTTAAAATATATTCAATCCATTTAAATTGTTTTAGGTACGCAAACTTGTGTGTGTTTAGATAAGCTTAATAGCATATGGATCTTTTCTTCTTCAATTCAATACAATTTCGTGATGTTATTTTTAATTGAATTCGATTAAAAACATAATTAATAAGTCGCGAAAGTAGATGATGGG
Organism: Oxycera nigricornis; assembly: GCA_963942545.1. NCBI lineage: Eukaryota > Metazoa > Arthropoda > Insecta > Diptera > Stratiomyidae > Oxycera > Oxycera nigricornis. The sequence goes on from OZ012660.1 coordinate 24,997,772, forward strand.
AGTTGATGCAAGAAAGGATTCCCAGATCGCATAGTCGTGTGATTTAAATTAGTGGAATAAAGGGATGAAACCAACGCATATAAGTTCATGAAATTCAACAAACGCTATGCTGCTAAAGACTTGCCCAGGATGAGATACTCAAACTGTTGGAAGTATTCTCAAAGTATGTATCTCGCAAAAACAGATTATGTGAGCACACATTTTATCGTCGACTGATATTTTCACTGGAAACACATTTACATTCTTTGAGCTACGTATAAAAAGATTACTTTCAAGCATATATGCCGTTTAGTCCTGTTTTCGTGTTCCCTACAACAACTGCTAGATCAGCAATAGCGACTGTTCTATCATCATCATCTCCAACATTTCAAAATAGTACTTGCCATTCAATCGTGTCGGCAATAAAATAAAAATCCCATAAAGTATATTACAGGTACTTTCGGTAATTTCTCATTTCAGAATCATCGCCGCCTGTCACACTCTCAGATACAGCCGCTGCCGCCGATTCAAACGATGGAGGTTCTGACGTTGGTCCGGGGCTCGGAGGATCTACATTACGCGATTCGCGAGGATTCTTGCGTCGACCTCGTCCTCTTCCCGACACTCCAGCACTAGGACGTGCTTTTCTTGCACTGTCGGTTAGATGTGGCATCATGGCTTTTTTACCTGGCCGTCGTTTTCTTCGTTTTTTATTGCCGTAACGTGGATCATAGTCGTATTCATCGTCGGCTGGTGATTTTGGTTCCTCCAATGCATCTATTTCGTTCATGTCCATTTCATCGTAGAACCATTCTTTTGGTAAATCATCTTTCAATTGTTGTTGGCTATCTTTGCTGTCTGATGTATCGGCTCCGCCCAATGAGGACGATTCTTCCAGCAGTGTTCCATTAAAATCTGAATCGGCTGTTTCTATTCCCGGTTCGGGACGTTTTAGCGCTTGGAATGGTCTGTCCGAGTATCTGAAATGATTAAAATCATTTAAGCTTAATTGAAAAAATTAAATAGAAAAATAAGTATGACCGGTGAAGATTTTTACTGGCACTTTCACTATGTGAAATATTTAATTTATTTATTTTATTTAAGACAGTTGGAGGTAGTGGAGGCAGGAAGCCAAACCTAGATTCAGTCTGAAGCGCCGTTCATAATGCTGATAAAAAACATATTGAATATTATTGAATGTTCCAAGAAACTCAATATTGTATCATCAATTTCTATAAAATTTAAACAGAAATTGTGTCAGTGATTTCTCACAAATTAATTCTTCTTTTCGTAAAATGTAATGCATCAATTAACAAGTATCTAAACGTTTTATATTTAAAAAAACACAAATAGCTCTTTAACGCACATTTAGGAAAGAATTATTGAACTTTGTGCAATATTTATTAATTTCTATGATAATATACACATATAAAGCTAATTTCCAATTAAAATCAATCATTAAAGCTGAGCAGAAAATTTGTCGACGATAAAGCAATGTTCTTTTAGGAAAATGTAAATTTTTTGAAACATGTCGGAGTTCTTGTCATCCTACCATGCCCACACTTTTTGTGAATAGTGAAAAGTAACGTTGGCCAAGAAAATTATCACTCAATTTGTGATTTTTCTTATTAGGACGTAGTAAATTTCATTTGAAATAATTTGTATGTCGAGAGTCTATAGACTTATGGGTTGTTTGCCAATTTGTTCAAAGTTGATGCTATTGAGAAACGTTTTTTTCGATTAGGAGCTGGTGTATTTGAGTCGAATTGTTAGGAATATTCATCGCCGAAAGTTAAGCATTTATTCTGTCGTATCATACACCAATCATAAATCATTCATGATCTTCTTTAAGCCTTTATCAATTGCCTTTTAAATGTTACTAGTGTTTTTAAAAAACTCAATAGAATGTTAGTTCTTTTGAAGTCTTTGTATCCTCTTTTGGCATTTTTTCGATTCCAGGGTCGTATTGAATATTTTTCTTCATTAAGTATTATTCTATTCTAGCATCCGAAGGGGTTTGTTTAGACGATAGTTCTCTCGTAGCTTTGTAATGGCCGCAGTGGAAATGTAAATTGGCAACCATCGCCTTAACTGGATTGTCGGAATTTTAGCAACACTTCATCGCTTCTTATAGCCTGTACCTGTGGAACAGCTTTGGGGGGTCTTGTATTTTCAAAAGATCGATCGAATGTTTTTATTCCATATGAAAGTATAGTACTTCAAAAGTATTCACACCAAATTGGAAGTAAATTCGAGCAATATTATTATACAGATTTGAATACAGCGCGGTCGGTACGTGCGCTCTGCCTTACCTAGCGTATTATACGCATGCAGAGGGGTTCTACCGTGTAAAATCAGCTCCTTTCAATTTCATCAAACATCACAACATCAAAAGAATGCTCTGAACATCGCAAATGAGGCGAACGAATTACTGTATGGACCTGGAATCGACGGCGATGTAAGTCGCTAAAAAAACTTTAAACGCGTTTTTCTCGAAACTTTTTTTCTGTGCGGTAAGCACGATTTCTCGAGAACGAATCAACCGATTTTGCTGAAACTTTGCACAATTCCTCTTTATTGTATTGACTCGTGCTTGAACAAAGGGATTTTAATTCGGTTAACTCCTTTTCGTTTTATACGAAAAATATATTTTAAAAACGATGAAAATCGGAAAAATTTGACACGAATATTCATTCAAATTTAAAACTAACTTTAAATTTCATTTTTTTCAATTCCTTCGTTCAAACACGAGCCAAGGGCATAAGCTATAGGAAAATATTTGAATTTTTGATTTGAGATGTACCTGCACCGAAATATTCTGCCTACCGCAAAAAAAAGGTTTGACGAGAAAAACTGCAAAAAAAATTGACAATTTTATTACAACTTCTTGAAATGCTAAACTTTTATGTGTGTAAATTTTAAATAAACTAGATTTGTTGTTTTTAAAAAACAATTTTTTGAAGAAGCTGTTTTGTTTCCGTCAAGACCTATGTAACCCCTTAAGGCGTTAATGTTGTTTTCGACATGGAGTCGAGTAGTTCGCTGTCTTGTCGGAAAACGGAAGGATCCTTTATATGTTTATATGCTTTGGCTCAGCGAGCAACGTGAGCAAATTGAAATAAGAAAAAATAACATCCTGGTTTTCTGATTATTTACGGGATAAAAACATAAGTTACGGCCATTGACCATAATGTATGAAAATTGCAAATGATCTCCAAACTAACATCACCACTGTTTATATTTTTCATTCTGAAATTTTGCGTTAATATGGAACTCGGATTAGTGATTTGGATTGTTCCAAACGGTTTTTTGCGGGTTAGTTATCAACAATAATTTGAGCAGGAAAACCGATTGATAAAATTGAAAATCTTTCTCGTTTGGAATAACTTCAAGGCGTTTCTTTATCTGACGATTTGGTAAAGCGATCTCTGTGATCCCCACCACCAATCCTCCGAAGATCACAACCAGATCTTTTATTTGAAAAACAGCAGTAAGTGAAATGTCGTGTAACGTATAGATATGATCAATTGGACTGGACTTTAAGAAGAAGGACATTATGAGACATTTCATTAAGAGAGAGAAAACTAGTTTGACTCCAAGAATCGATCGTGTCCAAATCCTCTTGGAGAGCAATACAATCCTCTTTCGAGCGAATAACTCGGTAAATTTTCAAGTTATCAGCACTGAGACGCTACGACAGAGGGAAAGTCATTTATTTAGAGTAAGAAAAGAAGAGGACCTAAAAAAGACCCCTGTGGAACGTCGGAGGTAGGATGGTAGAGAGGAAAACATGCTCCACATAGACTAACACGGCATGAACGAGAACTGTTGTAGGATTCAAGCAACAAAGTAATGGTTCAAACAGGCCAAAGTGAGCTAGCTTCTTAAGCAAAACATTAAGGCTGACAGTGTCAAATGCCTTACTGAAGTCAGTACCACATCAACTTAGTTACGACTGTCGAGAGCTTTTGCGACAATTCGTGTTAGTTGAGCGTTTTCGAACGAATCCGTGTTGGAACGGGAACAGCCTACAATCAAGAGCTTGGTATACTTCATTGTAGACAATGCGTTCAAGGGTGCGTATGGGAAAGCAAGAAAGTTATGAAATGGGACTAATTTCTGACCTGAAAATGAATGATTGAGGAGAGAGTGATCAGGAGTCTTGAGACGGGAGCTGATCGACATCTTTTGAAGATTCCAATGTTGAAAAAAAGGATGGTTACTAGACAAAGTAACCATCCATTTCCAGAGATCATATGGAACCGTAAAATTGATCGGGGAAGTGATTTTTAGACTTGATTAGAAGTCAAGAATATTTAAAAAAAAGGTATTTATGGTTAAAAAAAATAATAATTATAAAAAAATCGCTGAATGTCATTTTTACCACAAATGTAATATAAATAGAGGCAACACTTTGGACACACATTTGTGAAACTTTTTATATCATAGTAGTAGGGGAACGCCCTCTTTCGATCCCCTACTCCGCATTGGAAGACGATCAGGCTTGAGTGCAGGAAAAATGTTGGCTTGCTTCCACAAATTGGAAAAGGTAACAGAGATAAACTAGCACTAAAAATATGGGAAAGTGGAACGCATAATGAGAAGGATAAGGATTTAATGAAAATATTAGGAAGCCCGTCTGGGCTACGCTGGAATCTAAAGAATTAATTAATGTGTGGATTTCAGTTGGGTTGGTTGGTTGCAGTGGCAGCCCTCTTTGCCAAAAGATGGCTCTCTTAGGCCACAGTAGGCACATTGTGATACCACAGAAGATTGAGACGGCACTATAACCTAGCTGCTGGATGACGAGAGCCATTTCGATTAACGTATGAAGCCGATGTTCAAATCAGCTGATTTCGTGAGGCTGTCCAGGAAGGGTGAGCCCAGTTCAGTTGGGTTAGTGCAGATAAAATCGAGAATAGGTGGCAAACGAACACGAGTGTTGAAAGGATTTGGGAGAATGGAGGCAGGTATATTGACGAAAAAAGCTCAGCAAATATCTCGCAGATTTTTTCAGGGGTCGAACCTTATTTACCGTACCACGAAACATTATAAGGAATATTGAACGAAGACTTAAGTGATATGAGCTGAGACCTAAACGGCTTTGTTTGGTTAGAGTGCAGCAAATTTTAGCGAAGTATTTAAGCCCTTTTTATTTACAGTTTGGCTGAAGCATGTTTTGAAAAGGCAGTGTATTTTTCTGGAGTTCTATTGGATTTGTAAAGCCGATAAGCTTGGTTTTTCAATTTGAAGATAGTTAAGACATTACGAACGATCAGCCAGGGAGGATCAATAACCGTGGTACGACTATGGTAGGTAGAGATGGCGTCGTAGAGAAGAGAGTAGAGTTTAATGAGAGAATCTTTACAGCCAAGACTGTAAAAAAATAAGCCCCGTTCACCAATTAGAGTTCTTCCGGCAAAGAAATGTAATAAGTTTTATCCGGTTTCGACTGTGTTTTCAAGACATACATATGTATACTTTATTATTCGAACGTAGCTCTTTGTTAGATTGCTTTTGTCAAGAGAATCAATCGATCGACTGGGTAATTTTTTGGTAATTAATTGGCGCCTTAATGTAATAGATAATTATTTGCAGCACTTTAATATGCTCCCACTACTATAACGCAAACAAAGTGAGATTGGCGAAATAACGACCATTCCTCATGCACTTGTGGCATTACCGTAATCTTAAAAAACCTCTCCAGCATTAATACACCGCGTCTCGTTCTTATCACCAGCGACTTGCGTCAATCTTATCAATTTTGACATTACATTTCGGAAGAAATGATTACTTTTGACTATGAAACTTTTCATGAGAAGATTCTGGCTTCCGCAAGCTTAAATGTGTTTGACCTGTGGGGAACCTTTCAAAGATTGCCGATAAACTCGGCAACACTTTGGAGCATCACAGTTAAAAATCCTTTCCAGACTGCTGATAACAATACACTACAAACAAGCCTTACCTATACATTTTACTCAAGTACTGGCGCCTGCTTTTTCGCCATCGCGCCGCCGGATAAGAATAGATTTGTCCTTCGCGAAACGGGGGCAAACGCTGTCGCCGATCCATAAACAAATGCGAATGGTTTTGTGCAACCCCCGTTTGAGGATCGATGAACGGCAATCGTAGCCGTCGTTCTATGCACAGCCGTGTGTTGAAATTAGCACTAATCTCGATCGTCTGTCGGTACGTTGCATCCTTAAAGAAATTCTGGATTTTCTCCAAATTTGGCGGATTCACTATTTGAATGTCGACGGCCGAAGTCATTTTCGCAGCAAATCACGAGTTTCTCTCCCAACCGATTGATGATATTTCACACAATTACTCTCATGAACGACACAGCGCACGTAGTTGCATTGCTTCTCGTCTCGTTATCGCTGCGAGGACCAAACCAATAGCGAATATTTCGTGGATCGGCCACCTATTGGCCCTTGGCAAATTTATGGGTTTTCAGATGACACTTGTGTCCGCGACAATGGAGCCATCAATAAACTTGGCTCTGCTGTGAGAGTGCCCGCCGATGCGGTGAATTCGTGGCCGAAGTTGCGATGAGTCGACAAGCTGGTCACTTCAAATGCGTTTATTTCATGGCGCTAGGTATTTTCACGCGAATTAGAACCAACACCGTCCGCAAAATCCTTTTCTTCGGTGACACAGTAATGACAGGATTACGAATTCGCTTGACAGTTTATGGGAATATGGTGGACGGCAGAAATTTCCCACAGGCGGGAATTTATTTTGCGATGCGTTCGGAAACTAAACGCGCGGTAAAGTGAAGTTTTATTGGGGAGGAAATGACGCTCGAAGATTTAAATATTGAAACTTTTGTTGTTTTCGAATACAGCACAGGATTCGTGTATCCTCTTATTATGATAGTGACGAAGTTAGTTTAGTTCGCAAAATGATTTACGGTGCAATGAATAGTCCAGCAATGCGTGAATTACGAGTTCAATCTGTTATAAAATCCAAAAACTAGGTTGTGTTATAAGTACAAAAAAATACAAGCTGTATTCAATGAGAGACGAAATTAAAGTGAAACTACTTTCCTACGAGACATACAAATTACAATTACTGATTAGATTGCATTTTCAAAAGATTACAAGTATCATTTTGAAGTGAATTCAAGAACGGATAGAATGGATCAAATTTATGCTAATGTTTTTTCTGTGGGACGATGTGGGATCTTGTCACGTTTACTCTTCTGGTAACGTTGTTGTTGACAAGGTTACTCGCATATTATAAGCCTATTTATATTACACTCAAAATATTTATTCATTATTTACGTATTTAAAGATGCCCCGGGCCGTTTAAATTGCATTGAAATAGTTTTGTTTGCCAAATACTCATGTTTAATAGTTGCGGTTTAAAAAATATGGATGCTTAATTATTTGTAAACGTTCGTATGAATGAAGAAAATTTCAGGAATGTCATTTTTCTTCTTGAAAACTAAAGGAAAAGTTGATGAAAATACATGTGAAGCAATTCTTTATATTCACACTTGTTAACTTCCCAGTATATGGGAAGTTTTTGTAATCGCCTCGAAAATCGAAATTTTCGACATTTCTTCACGTTTTGAGGTCTATAGAGTATATATTAAGTGTTTTTAGAAAGGGAGATGTATGTGTGTGTGTGTGTACGTACATACGTATGTACTTGGACAGTTTTTTCTACGAGCATAACTCTCGTAAACAAAGTCGTATCGACTCCGTTAAGTTGTCAATTGAAGCGTCTTTGCAATTTTAAGAGCTGATTAGTTTTTGGGATACTTTGGCCGGGGGGGTTGTTGTTTGCCCCTTTGAAGGTCATTTCTATCATGCGTTATATCTCGCGAACCAAATATACAATTTGCATCGTCAAGATGTCAAACGACGCGTATTAACATTTTTGTGTGAATCTTTTAAATTTTGAAAAAACTTTGGAGCCGTTTTTTAATTTAAGGAAAAAAAGTGCAAAAATTAGGTTTTTTTTTCATAAACAATTTTGAATTTATATTTTTCCCTTAGCATAAAGATTGATACGAATCAATGCATATATTAGCCATGTCTAGTTTTATTTACTAATTTAGCTGTAAATGCATCATGCCTGTTCTCTAAACTTATTTGATGGATTGTACAGTAATAAATTGTCGAACTTGATGAATAAAAAAGCGTTCATAAAGAATAAATTTTTAACCTGATTTACGAAACACAGTAATCAATTTTTATAAAATTTATATACTCCAAGCAGTGCTTGTAAAAAGTCATCAAATCTTTTTCTCATGATTACAAAGAAACATTAAATTAAAAATTAAAAATCATTAACAGTCATCATGATCTTCAAGGTCATTACTGTCATTCACTATATCTCACAAACCAGATAAAATATTTGCATTAAGGTTTCAATCGACTTGTATTAACATCTATTTTTAACATTATAAAAATTCGTTTCAGCCGAATTTAATTATTAATATTTATTTAACCTGATTTGCACAACACAGTAATAAATGTTTATAAAATTCATACATTCTTATCAGTTTTTAGGGAAAAACGGGCAAAACTTTTTCCCATGATTATGAAAAAACTAAATTAAAAATAAAAAATCATTCAAACTTAAATAAATAAATATATATAAATAATAAATTGGTTGTCTGTTCGAGCTTTTTGGTAAATTGATTTAATAATAATAAAGTCGTGACTTTTTCTTTTAACAAATTTGAACATATCACTGAAGAAGGCTACAAGTAGTAGCCGAAATATATATTTGAAAAGTCGAAAAATAAACTTTGGTAAAAGAAAAAAACACGACTTTATTATTACTAAATAAATTGTTGTAAATTCAATCAAAGTTTTAAAATATTTGCATAATTTGAGCAGATTTTTAATCAAAATTTCTATCAAATTTGCATTTGTGGTAATTAACGCTTTGAATGGTAAAATGTTTTATAGTCAATAAAAAAAAACTTTCATCAAATAAAAAAATGTAGTTTTTAGTATATTCATTCTTTAGTAATCGTAAGATTTAATTTACTTCCTCCATCAGCATTTGTAATACATTTTACTTTTTACATACAATTGAACCTATTTTTGACTGCATATTCAAAATTTACCAATAGAATGTATAAATTAATTATAAATCTCATTGATGTAAAATCGTGAAAAATATGAATTCAGTGATTATGCTGACGTCATGGTAAATTTTGAACGCAACTATTCAAAATGGTCATCACGCGACAAAATCTCTTCAATGAAAGTAATAACAAAAACTGCATTCATTTTTGCTAGCGCTCTTTTGTCCTTCAAGCATCGATGTGAAAATAACAAATAACGTAGAAAAAGTCCCGACCGATTGATTTATCAAATCAATCTACCCGCATCCCCCAAAAGCCTTACGTAATCAATGGATACTGCCGTAGATGATATGATTAATATTAACTCATTCATGTTACTGCTATGAATACCTCTCATTATTATTATTTAAAGTAGTAATATTTTCAAAATTATTATTGTGTTTAATATTTTAAATGTTCATCTAGATATTACTGGGAAGTTGACCGTGTGGACCTCAAGATTCGCACTTCGCGGCTTGTTTGAATTCGATTTACTTTTCTTGCAGTGGACATACTATGCATGCTCTATATTTAGCACGGACACTTCGAGCTGTCAAAGTCGACTTGAGACAAAAGATGCCTAAATTACCCCTCCTGTCGGAGAGAGCGCTCTGGCTTTCGTTTCCAAGCTCGCGCGCGAAAGAGTAGGTTTAAATTTGTATTCAAATTTCCCCAGGCCAGGTTGTGCATATGTAGAGAGGCGAGCTCGCCATTTTATAAAAGATAACCGTGTACGTGAGTATGCCAAAATCAGCTGACTTAATGCTAGTGTGCGTGAAATCAACGAATGCGGCGAGTACCCGATGTGAATTCGCGACTCATCGAAGCATTTAGGGTTGCCCGATCAACAAAAACAACGAAAATACGCGGCATTGCAATTTAAAATAGCAATAAATTTTATTGAAATTTTTTGTATATGAGTATTGAAAAACATGAATAAGGTGTTTTAACAGATCAACTAAATTGACAACTCGTTAATTTTACACTTTATTGGGTTTTCAAATTTCTTTGTAATTTCTTTCACAAATTTTCGGTTTCTGACGCGCTTTACCCATCACTCAGAGCTGATAATCGGAAACGGACGCGAAAACCATACAAACATAACGTTACCGCGGAGTCTTTCACTACAATTTCACCCAACTATTGATACTTGCACACGTTCACTAGCAAGGAGTTTTCACTGATTTCATGTTGCAGTTCCATGGAAATGCAATCCCTTCTTCGTTGCTCTATATTCCTAAATAAATAGACCACCGAAGAAGGAACTTTATTTCCTTTTTGGAAAGTATCAGCCACTTTTCAAGTTGATTTAAACTATGGCCATAAAACACTTCGCCAGTTACTTCGAGTTGCTTCGCGGGCCACCGACGATCACAAATTTTGACCGCGTTGTTTTTCCGCACTTGTCACTACGATTTATTACAATTTTCATTAAAAACATCAAAAATCTAATTACACGCGATATTCCACTAGCGAATTGTCAAATACACACTGACATTTCTCGCTGTCATTCGCGACTCAACGAATTAACGAAATTAGCTTCTATGTGCATCTCTGTCTTTCTTGCACGAACCATTCACATGCAATTTGCCTACTCTGTTACGCATGCCAGTGTACACGGATATGCATTTACCTATACTTAGGCACCGGCTGGCCACTTGGGTTGTATAGCAGATATGTGGCAAATTGGCTGGAGTGTCCGTGCTATGTATTATTTATGCTATGGGCTGGAGTGTCCGTGCTATGTATTATTTATGCTATGGGCTAGTGATGTGCAAAACGATTACTTTCGAGTAACGAATAGTTACTGAGTACTTTGATTTGAGTATTCGTTACTTGGTGTTCGTTACTCTGCTACTCGTTGATGATCGAAAGCGCAATGTGTTACAAATGGGCTCAGTTAAGTGATTGTGCAATTGAACAATTTAACTAATTTTGAGCGAACACAATACAAATTTACAGAAACCTAAAGCACAATGAAACGAATTCCGAGCAAATATAAAATGAAAATATACATACATACATACATACATATGTACATGCATGGCCATATCGACTCAGCCAACTGTCAGCAACTCATCGATCTATGCGAATAGCGAATACAAACCAAGGAACTTGAGACTCGAGGCTAAAAACGTGCATTCATGGGAATGGGTACCCATCACGTATGCGAGTGAATGGGTATCTATTCGTTGGTGGCTATTTTCGGGTTTTGGGTAGCAGTAACGAATACTTTTCAAAATGAGTATTCGGTACTCAGTAATCATTTCAAGTAACGAATACTTTGTAACGAATGATTACTTTTTGCACATCACTACTATGGGCTGGAGTGTCCGTGCTATGTATTATTTATTGTTATTTATGCTATGATTGTGTCAAACATTGTGGTGAATTCAAATATATCAACTTACGACATCTATTGCATATGTCTACTTTGATAACTTGTTTGTTTTGATCAGTAATTTTGGCGAAATTGCGTTCCGGAGGTGATTTGAATGAAATGATAAGGAAAATACGTTAGTTTGAATCCAAATGGTCAAAATCACAAATCGTTACAAAACTGTGTAGTTTCTTAGCAGTGTAAATAGGATATTAAAGATTTAAATTTCTCTTTCTATCAAAAGGACAATGTAAACAATAAATTTAACGAAAACAAATTGTAGAGATCTTAAATCTCAACTATCCTAATAATGCCCAACGTGCCGTAAGCATTTACATGTGCTGCCTACGGAAATGAGAGCCCACACAAGTTGCGGAATATCTCAAGTAACATGCACCCGAGCATTTCAAAGCAAAAACATAATGCTTTGTACTTCACAGGGAATGCAATAAATTATGTTCATACCGAAGAACGCATTCTTTCAACTTTTGTCTTTGACCGCGTGCAACATCAAGACAATGCATTCAAAGTGCATTAAGCCCAAAGTAAACAAGTGCCGTATGAGCACTTTGAACATTGGAATAAAGATAATGCTGATGCACATGTAAGTTCATTTCACATGTTTAAATTATAACCACATGTGCAATTTTAAATATTGAGTATTGCTCTGCTGAGTAGGCTTAAGAACATTTCTTTTGTAAATTAAAATTTTGTATATAAACTGTGAAATAATAAACAACAGAACAGAAGTATTACTGACTTCAAAGAGCGACGTAAGGCTGCTCTGTACTATAAAACGAACACTAGTCATTTTATTGCTCATCTTATTACGGCTGATTTGTCTTTGACAAATAACGCCTTTTTACTTGCGGAACCAAGGTCGCTAAGAAAAGATACTTGGTAGGTATTTTCATACATTTCGCTAGAATGCATACTAATTAATTGTGCATTGGCGAATCTTCTTTGTTTCTCCCACAAACACTATAAAATGAACGTTTTGGATTTTGCTTGCACGTGTCATTCAGTCGATGTTGATCAGTCGTTTAGAGTGCATTAAGGGCAACGTATAAAAAATTGTAAAGATTTTTTAAAAAAAAGAGAAAAGTTTTCACAGTACGTGAAATGTCAAGTCATGGTTTTCGGGCCATTTGCAATTTGTTTTTAGAATAAGAAAATTATCAATGATTTATTGAGTACGTAAAATTGTATCAATTAGTAAGTAAGCGATTTTCGTAGCAAGTAGTCCGACAGCGAGGATTCATTCCTTTACATTCTGAGCAAGGTTACGGTGAGCGCAGCTGCATTAAGTTGGAAGGTTATGGAATCAATAAATTTAAATTGGCAACTGTGCCGGCAGACAAAGCATTTTAGACAACGAGAGCCTCAAATAAATGTTACTTCTCGCAAAAAATTTGGTACATTGGCACGATTCCTTCCAGATTAATTTGAAACAAACGATTCACAGCCCTTCAAAGTTACATGAAGTTATATATATTAAATACTACTAAAAAATCAAACACCATAAATATTAAATCATTTTTCAATATATTTATTTTAAGTACATTAGTTTTATTCGCTCGTTTCGCTCATTATCTATCCAGTATCAATTTTCATTTTTGCGTTTTCATATGAAAAATTAAATAACATCGCTATATGCAATAATAAAAACAATAAAAGACAATAAAAATACATGTAAGGAGTGTTAAGACATTTTTGTTTCATACTGGTGTTACTCCATTACGTTCTCATTTCTTTTGTCTTAAACAATTTGTTTTCTCTAGAGCTTTTATCACCTCACTTTTTTTATCAACTACACAATATTATCCCTTTTTTCTGTATCTAACATAGCTTTTCTTTTCATATAACCATATTCTCCAAATTTTTTTTGAATAAAATATTAATAATAGAAGTAATGATAGATAATCGTACAAGTTTAAATTAAACGTGACAGATATTTGTTGTGTAGATGACTTAACAACAGTTGTTAAATCTAAATAAAATACATTTCACTATAGACTAAACATATAAAAAGAATCTAAAAGAAAGTCTTTTTTGCTGAACTTATTTCACATTCAAATGTTACGCAAGATGCTTGATGTTATTTTTATTCATTTTATTCTCAATCGTGCAAGAGCATGTCGATTTTATTCTTCTTTTATTATTTCCCAAAATTGCACACACGGTTTGCTTTTTATAAAAAAATTTCGATCCAATTTTCACCGCAAAGGGAAATACATACACACATAATAATAATAATGATTGAAATGACCGTGGCTCTTTAACTTCGTACAGTGCTTTGTTTTGAATGTTGCTATCGCGTTTTTGTATAAGTATATTTATATAAAAGATATCTTCTTTCCTTGTTAATCACTAAACAATACAATAGAGAAATAACAGCTTATTTAGGTATTTTTTCCGTCACTTTACGTTTTGCATTAGCTACACTCTAGTCGTAACAACTTTCGGGAAATCCACTGACTTCTGTTTGCTCGAGAACTTGTTGACCATCTACAACATATGATATGCGAAGTCTCATTCTAAGGACAGCCTGAAGTTAGAAGGGAGAAACGTTTAGACACAGGGAAGTAATATTAAAAAAATCCATTTCATTCTTGTTATGAACTTTATGTGGAAAGGACTTTTAGTATTAGGTTAAGTTGCTAGAAATAAATTATTCTTCATAAATGATCAAAGCAAGTCAAAAATAAAAAGTGTCTAACTTTATCGGCACGTTTCTATTTATTTTGTATGTTTTTCTTGAAGATTGTTATGTAGGTAATTGGGTTGTACACGCAGCCCTTCTATTAGGCTTCATTATGATATCACATGACAAGACTGCAGGATAAAACTAAAAAATTTAGCTCTTGAATGCTGACAACCAATTTGAGTCCATTGTGAAGCTGACTGTGCTACTAACATTAATGCTAGACATTTCCGTGAAGCTTTCGACGAAAAAGGAGCCTAGAATTCACATTCTTCTTAAGAGAAAATGGTGTATTGTTCAGTCGTTGAATGGAACGCCCAATCTTGCTTGATTGATAATCGAGTCGCGAATAGGTGATCGAGTCGCGGATTGGTGAACAAGTCGCAGCTCGTTGCCAGGTCTGCGTTGGTGAAATGAATGAGTGGCTTTATGTATGAATACACCCTTTAACCCTACTTAGAAACAATCGATATTTTTTTAAAGCCTATTCAGAAACACTCGGTAAAATGTGTATACTTGAGAACGAATCGCTAAAGTTTTCGTGTACCCTACATCGCATATCTTCTTACCTTCGAAGTGCTAACTACTCTTAATTCTTGTGTGACCGTTCCTCCGGGCGGAAGCAACGATCCAGACGGTGACAGCATTTGTAAAGTAAAACTTCTAGGAACAGCAGCCTGAAAGTCAAATTAGTCAGTAAATTTTACTTCATGAATAATCTAATAACCGGTTACCTGAAATAAATATTGTTCTATTGTACTTAATGAGCTGTTTGTTGTCGTCATAAATATTTGCAGACATCCATTACCTTTCGCAGGTACTAATTGAACCAGAACACCATTCTTATCTAAGGCGGTTATTTGCGGGCCACATGGCTAAAAAATAAATTCAAATTAAAACAACATATTTTCACGAATCGAAAACACACTCACCTGCATTGCATTCTGTGTTAATGATAGATCGTCTAAAAATAAATTTGTTAAGATACTAGCATCGATTGCAGGTTGCGTTGTATTGAAATTAAGTGTATTTAATTGTGATGATAAGTCATTGCCGTTTATCGTGCTACTACTTTCAATGGTTGTCATTGGATTGCTACTATTCAATGGCGGAACTGTGAGATCTAAGCCACCCAACAGGTCCAATAGATCTTGATTACTTGGTTCGGGAACAATTTGCATTGCATTCTTCGAATTTTTTCTTTGTATATTACTCAAGCTGTTCTTTTCCAAAAGATCTGTCCCGCCTAGCAGGTCTAGTAGAATGTTCTGAAAATGAAAATCAATTTATTTTGCGCTTCTCAATCAATGAACTCAGTCCTTACAGATGATTGGTCGACGATTGGACTGTCTTCTTGGAGTCCGTTTTCTAATAAATCACTACCGGTCTCTTCTGGCGGAGTGCCATTCTGAGGGGTAACACGTGTTATTTGCATCGGTGGCATTTTTTCTAGCAGCGCGTTACGTAAAGTATTGTTTGTTCCGAAGAGCTGTGCAAATTCAACGCCTCGTTGCTGCAGGTCAACATTCAAATGGCTTCCAAAACTTTCAACAACCGATTTGATTTCGCTACATGAAATGAAATTTACAGTTAATATGTTGATGTAGCGACACTTCGCTTAGAACATACTCTTGGCCCGTATGGACTCGAGTGCTGAGTTTCATTATAGACACAATCGCGAACTGTTTACTTGCAATTGATGCTTGTGTTGATGAAAGAAAGTTTTTGAACATTTCGATAAGATCCGCTTCGCTTGGCTTTTCGAGTTCTGTGGATGATAGCTAGCTTATATCGGAGAAAGGTTCTAGGAAATATATTTAACTCACCTTCATTTCCGTCCGCGTACAGGAAGAGGTCGCCATATTCTCCAATTGTCCAAACCGCCACTTGAAGTAGCGGCTGCCTATCTTCGTAGTGGCTTGATAACTGCAACGATTGCCACATTCTTATTGAAATATACGATTGTTCGATGGGCGGACTACTTGATATCAGTTGAATCGTAGACGAAACGACATCGTCTCGCACATAGTTGCCGGCCTGAATGCAATATATGCATTATAACTATTTGAATTGAGCTAAATCTACAAAATTCGTACCGCTATTAAAACAGAAAGTAACGTGTCAAGATGCCATCGAGTTGACGGTGCATAACGTTCAGCTGCCAACACCATCCCGGAGCTGCATTGCGCCTTGAACTCTGGATCTGCCTTATCTAAAAACGTTAACAATTCTTTTGTCATCGTACGAATGTTCTGGCCGTTAATCAGCGCAAACGACAGCTCCATGGCACGTTTGCGAATCGACACATCGGGATCCTTCAAACATTCTAGAATTGTCGTGCGGTGCCTCTGAACAGCCGATGTGTCGGCATGTACCGTCCGAAGTAATGTGTTCAGCGCCACGTACCGAATATTTTTGTCGCTATTCAATAGGAATCGGCCCAGTATATTTACTGCCAATACGCGTAGGCCACCTTCCGACCTGAAAATGAACGAACAGACCAGCTTTTGTGCGTTGCACTACAAATCAATTATCTCTAAATTACCTTATATCCATTATCGAAATAACCGTTTCGTATAAAATTGTATTGCCTACATTTTTACTAGTTTCCGTGTTGGTTGCAACTTGAGCTAAAATATCATTCATTGCTTCGGATGCATCCGGATCGTTGTGGCCCAGAATGCGAAGTAGTCGCAAGATTTTCACTTGCAGGAATGGATCGCTCACGCCACTCACATCATGCTCCGGCGAATATCCAGCCAGGATTAGATTCTTCAAAATCCTCACTAAGTTCGGCACAATCTACATTCCAATAATTTTGTTTTGAAATATTTCATCTCCGAAAAAATAAAGTAGTAAAATTTTGTGTGAGAAGAAAGTAGAGGCACAGTTTTATTTTGTTTTGACTCAATTAGATTATCAAGTGGTGATCGTGCATAGTCTTTTTAAAATTGCTTTTTTCGTGTCTTATGTTTCTTGTTAGTCTGGTATAATTGTGTGTTTAAACTGTCGGAGAGATGTCATTGTGCGTTCACTTTCACGAGATATATTTCAGTGCTGTTATCAATCAAATGTGAAATAGTTAAGCTGTGATAAAATATTGCTATATTTTACAGAAAAGCACATAAAATAGCTCTAGCGATGCATACCTCTCGATTTCCACTATCCTGGCAAGCAACATACAAATTTTTCAATTAAAATTGCATTTTTTTAACTTAGCGTATAAATGATCAAAGAACACATTTGTTCTACATGCAATTCCAGCATAGATATGTTTGTTTGAATTTCGCTTGTGTTAATTCGATGACTGATTAATAGTTTTCAATTATGAGCCGATAATAATTCAAGGCGAACTTTATGATTATGTCATAAAAAAAGGCTCTTTGATTTGAGCTAATTTTTGAATTTGTTTACAACCAATAGAAATTATTGTAAAAACTAGCATTTAATAGTAAAATTCAACAATTAACTAGCGTAACTTGTTTTATTTATATTGAAAATGTTAAGCATTTAGTTTACCTTTTTGAAATGGTTGAGAGTGTCCACGCTATTTTCACACATTTCTGTGATTAATGTGACGCCTGTAATGAGGATACCTGCAAGATATATATAGTTGGTTTGGATGTTGAGTATTAAAAAATTGAAATACGTATCATAAATTCAATAAAAGTTGGAAGGTTTATTATAAATATTTCTCTCCCTTTGCTATTTAATCAGAAGCTCTCCTAAGTCGTAAATTTTATGTAGAAATGTAAGTCGGTTATAATTGAGTTAAAATAATTTTCTACAATAGTCTAATTTTAAATGCTTTTAAGTAGAGTGAAAAATCCGCGAAGAGCAACTTGTGGGATTAAGAATGGCAAAATACCGAGCTAGAACAAGTGAAAGCAAGTTAATAGGCAGTATTTTCAACGGTTTCCTCCCTTCATTGAAGATAGAAGACAAGAAATACTAGAAGCCTCATTGTTCGGACATTCGAAGCAATTTAATAATTATTTTTCTAGTTCCCGTATAAAGCATTCAGTGCTTACCATTTATTCTACGTAACTGACAAATATACTCACCATGATTTTTCTCACTAAGCAACGATCTCGTTGCGGGCAAGAATATTTCCATGAGTTCGGGAACTCTTCGAATTACCCGAAACGCACAGAGAATTGCTTTTTTTCTTATATAAGTATTTGGAGATTTCATTAAGCGCTCCACTTCACTGGCTAAATCCCTCGCCATTTCGGGTGAGGCTATTGCACCTAGCGTGCATAGTGCTAGGCCGACCACGAATTGTGTAGAGCTATTTAAGTCACTATAATCGGCAGAGAGATATATGAAGTTAAGAATCTGATTTCTAAGAAAGAATCGTAATATATATACTTCTTTAAACAATTTGTTATAAGTAGATGTACGTCCTGTCTTTCGTCCAATAGTAGCATAGCACCTAAATATCCTATCCGTTTGTCCGTAAATCTCGTGCTGGCTGTAAGTTTTAAGCATTCCAGCTGTCCAAAATGCGCCGGATAGCCTAACATATGTATATATAGCAGTTTTGCTATGTTTCGGCATCTGAAAATATTAGGTAAAAGAATTTAGTTCAATATTTGTTTTGAAAATAGTTGGCGAACTATGTTTCTTAAGTGGTGTAAGAAAATTTTGCGAGGTTTCTGGTGCCACACATAGCTTATGTAATTATATTATTAAATCTATTTTTTCGCAACGATATTAATGTACCGTCCTGTCGTCTTCATGGCTAAGAATTAAAAGACACGTTCTCCCACAACTATTGACTAAATTTTCGGCTCAGTCTTCGGATAAGTGTGTCTATATTCGCCGTAAGATTCTATTCAGACTGATTTCGATTATTTTCCCCACGAATATTCTACTTTTATAACAACCAAACATTGTTGATTGGGTTTTCATTCAGCGTTTGTGAGGACCCATGCATGCATGCAACAGTGCCTTTTGTTACTTTTCGGAGGCATAACAACGATTTGTTTTTTTTGGATTGTTATTCTCTTGAAAAATCTATTTCTTATTACCTTTTTTTCAAGCCTATCTAAGCTACCTGCAATAATCCATTTTTAAAACAGTTTCATCGTTCTCTTGGCATTCAAGTTTCCGATAAAATTCATAAATTTTTCTAAAAGGCATTCATCAATGAAAAATAAAATTTTTTTCGATCTTTTCATCGAACGATGCAGCATGAAATTATTCTTTTTGAACCAAACTCACTTGTTGGTTGAGTTCACTACAAATGTTGACTCATCCGTCAATATGATATTCGTCAAACACCTTCAAATGTTTAGTCGGACACTTGCTTAACACTTTTCACGTTGCTTCGCAATGGCGACGGCCATGTTCGTGGTTCTTTTGTCAGTTATTTGTAGTAAAATTATTTTTATTTAAGTGTCTGCACGATTTTTCTCCAATTTTCTCTGAGAATGATATTCAATGTTTCCCTCAATTGGTTAAACGATAGTCCTGTGTTCGATTTTCAAAGTATTTTCTGTTTTTATTCACTGTGACGAATTATCAACGTATTTAGTGGCTTGAAAACTATGCATCTATTTTCAAGCGGAAGATACAAAAGATTTCGTTAGCAGCAGCAGTTAGGCTCATTTTTGATCCTTTCATGTGCAGAACCAAAAATACAACTTTATTCTGTTTTTTTTTTTTATCAAAAAATGATCAAAAATTGCCTTTGTCCGCGACTTCATTCGCATGGACTTTAGTTTATGCATAGTTTGAGTTTATGTCAGTTCATATTCTAAGCTTTGATATGTTCCTAGAAGGCACGAATATTGAAATCAACGGTCTCAACTCAAAAAATATCTGTTTGCCTTATGAAATGAAAGCCATTCACTTAATCACCTTTATTTGCTTAAGTCACAAGTCCGCATCGAAAAACACACTGAACTCGCGTCACTTTCCGTCTGCTTACACATCCTGGCTACTCAAGTTTAGAAAATTTGACTACATGATAGTAGATGTCGCCACTAGTGTTTTTCTCGCGTTAAGTTTTGCGCGAGAGATTCATTTCTGGAGATTTATTTTTTATTTTTATAGGAACCCTTTCAATTCTTGGGATAAAAAGTATTTTCAATGTTGACTCAGGATAGTGATGTGCACAGAGCCAGACAAAACATCCAAAAGTGTTCCTACTGCTTCCGAATAGCCCCTTAAATATATTTTTCGAAATAAAATTCAATTTACGGACATCTCCAGTTTTATTATAGTATAAACATCAGACTCACAATGTTTTGTTTGTCAATTGTGTCCACGATATTAACTATATCTTCGAAACCATTTAATATATGAAAATATGACCAAAAATATTACTTAAATGGAAATACCTTTTATGATTACATCAAGTTTAATTTACCCGTTTTGAAACCTATTATAGACAATCTGACACGTGCTTCGAGATTTTGCAGGTAATTTTTTAGTATATAATGTTTAAAAAATTAAAATTATTCAAAATGATTGCCTTTTGGTATGACACAAACGTTCAGGTCACATATCTATTGAAGCACGCACGATATCTATCAAAAAATTAGCCACAGCTTCGATAATAGACCCTTTCAAGGATTCGATATTGGGGTGTACTTAAGCGTAAACTTTAACCTCAATACTGTAATCCAGTGGATTAGAGCTGGATAAGTTTCGAGCTTTTATAAAAGTAGGAACATTTTCTTTAAGACCCTTTTGTTTGGATTTTTTCTTATCTTATATTTTATCTTTTTCTTTCTGACCTCTTTTGGAAGATGCATTCCTTTTATACCTTGGTAGATATTTTCACACCTTTTTTTACAAAAATATGTGGCGCCTTTATAGCTAATACCCCACCAAACTATCAGTAAGCTGGATGATGCTCTCTTTGAACTCCCTTTAACAACTTGGCCAGCTTCTCTAGAATTCCTTGCATTAATCCTGTCGTTTTGCTTGCTGAGCTTTATTCAACCGTAACATTTTAAATACATGTTTTTTCGTGTTTTCCTCGAAAATCTTTTTTCAAACTCATGGAAAAGATATCTCGAGATTTTCTCAACAAATTTTGATGAGTTTTTCCCCACATAGTTTTACAATATTGTCTAAAAAAATAGCATAGAATTTTTTTGGTTGGATGGCACGTTCGTTATTTAGAAATTTCTAGCTCAAAATCTAGTTTTTGTCTTTTCTGGCAGCTGTTATTTTTACACACACAAAAATAATTATTTAAGAAAACATTGTTTTTCCATTTTCTAACGCTTCTTTACCATGGAAAAAATTTCAACGTCGACGAGGCTTTTCGAAAGACGGTTCTACTTGACAGAACACATTTACTCCATTTTTTAAAATTTGTTTTGTTATTTTCTCTTTAATTGTTGATAAAATTTTAACGTATTTGCATAAAATAAAAATTGTTTTATATTATTTTATTTTGTAGCTGCGTCAAAGTTTTATTTGTTTTTATATGCATTTTCCCAGCACCAAGTTGGTGTAATTCCTAACCCGGAGAGGTACTGTTGATCATTTAGACACTTGAATCGTAAACTTTACGATCTTTATCTTTTCAATGGTCTCGTTAAATCATTTTCGATCATACGAATCAATTGTTGCATTAAAAATGTAAAATTAAACCTACCGAATATTTGCAATATCACACTTTTCATAGCGTTAAGAATGTGTTTTTGCGTTACATTCAATACAGATAAACCGGAATATGTACTTTGTTGTTGTTCACAGTTATTTCTATAGTCGCCTGTCTGTTCATATCAATTATAAAGAAAACAGACTTGATATCTACTGATGACGATAGCAGAGCGCAATGAACGACTTGAACGAACTGCTTGGATAGCGTAGATAAGCAAGTAGACACAGTTTCAAGATTTATAGCCAAGCGGTTCAGTGAATGTAAATGTTCAAGAATTATTTATATTAATGAGTATGCAATAACCCCATTATAATTGTTAGTTTTGCAAAAAAAAAATCGAAATAAGGCATACAAATGGAATAACGAGACTTGGT
Organism: Oxycera nigricornis; assembly: GCA_963942545.1. Classification (NCBI taxonomy): domain Eukaryota; kingdom Metazoa; phylum Arthropoda; class Insecta; order Diptera; family Stratiomyidae; genus Oxycera; species Oxycera nigricornis. The sequence goes on from OZ012660.1 coordinate 25,019,924, forward strand.
TCTAATTGGCGCAATTTGTTTGGTCTCAATGTTATCAATTTTCTACATAAGTAGTTCTTAAATATATATATAACGTCATTCAACTAGATGGGAAATACCGATATTGACCAGAAATGAACGTGAATTTTTAGCTTTTCTAATGACGGAACACATAAGTTTATGGATACCAACTGCATTGGAGCCTAGCAATAAGCTTACTTTTTGCTTGCCAATATCTCTACTCATAGCGAAATTTTCGTTCGCTGCTACATGTTTTCTTCGGTATCATTCCCCAGAAGAAAACTGTTTCATCTACATTATAGATTTGCTCCGCCGTCAAACCTAATTATTTATTTCATGCAATTCCTCATTAAAAGCGTCGACACAGGACGAGTCAGCATTTCATTTACGCTCACAAAAATGATGTGTTCACCAGTTCAAGGAAATATGAAATTGATGCTTATTGGTTTATTCTATATTTTGTAAATATTCTTAATATTCTGAAAAATAAAAAGAAAAAATCTTCAGTCATTTAGCTGAGATCAACTTTTCGATGTAAAATCAATAATAGCCACAAGGATCTACTTTATAGAAGTAACGTGAAGTAGAATATAACAATGCATCGCCGTGTAGCTGTGCATTTTTTATCAACCAAAATATATTGGACAAGGGAATGTCATAAACGCTTCAACCGCAGCCTTGACATTCCAATGGTGAAGATGCACATATACAGGCAGAGCGTAGCACCAGGCAATCTCGATCACGGAAGGTTTGGCTATATGTCATGGCAGCGAGTTTTCGTGTACGGTCAGCGGAGAGTTCAAAATTAGTTTTTGGAATTCCGGTTAAATTTCGAATCGAGTCCGAAGTATATTCGCCATGGATACCAAACAAGATTCTATTATAACTAACTGATATTAAGTACCAAACGAATAATTGAAAAGGAACGGTTCCTTCCATTCAAAGAACAACAAAGTTCAAGGAATCAACACCCAAACGTATTCTTGCGTAATATGTGTGTGTGTGTCAAGACCGGCTGGAGTTGAAGTCGTTTTGCACGGAAAAACAGAATAGTTATGTTGAAAAGAGCTGATGGATATTTGCTCAAAAAGAATTCACGAATGGAGCCGAAAAAATGTAGCTCTCATGTAAGACAGCAAAATTAAGTGCGATTGCCAGAGATTTAGGCAATCCAGTGTAATTAAAAGTGCACTACTCAATTTGTGGAGTGGCCTGCATACCAAAGTATTATATATTTTCGCCGTTTGATTTCATTTATTCAAAAAAAAGCCACCAACAAATATGTAAAAATAGAATACATAATTCTAGTTAAATCTATGCATACATAGTGAGTGGAACAACTGGGGTGATTTGTGTCTGTGTTTACGGATGGCTCTAAAACGAAGTCAACGTGCGGCAGCCGGAATATTTTCCGAGAACTAGGGCCTGAGTAAATCGTTCAAACTCCACTGGGGTACTGCACAGTTGTGCGGGCGTAGATAGTGACGATCTTACGAGTTGCAGAGGAAGTCAGCAGGAGATGGAATGTTAATAAAGATTTCACTTTCTTTGCGCATAGTCAAGCAGTCATAAGAGCGTTCAGATCAATTTTAGTATTCCCCAAATAAGTTTAGACCTGGAGGTCTGAACTGAGAAGAATTACTCTAAAGAATAAACTAACACTGTGCTGGTTTCCTGGGCCCACTCCACCATACTCCGGAGGGATGGACCAACGCCAGGGGAAGTAGACCTTGCGCCCCCGATTCCCTGCTTTCATCACAGTTTCAAGTCAGTCATCCTAAGCAGAGATGACTGGGCAATAGAAAGAGGTGGGATGCAGGAATCGGCCGACATCTACACTGATAGCTCCAAAATGAATGGAAAAGTTGGCTGTGGCGTTTTCTCAGAACAGCTAGGCCTGAAACTATCCTTCCGGCTTACAGACCACTGCAGTGTCTTTCAGGCAGAGGTCATTGCAATATACAAGGCAGTAGACTGGCTGAGAAACCAGAAAATTTCCGTAAGAAACGTGAATCTTTTCTCTGACAGTCAAGCTGCTATCCAACGTGTACACCTCATCCATGATGATAATGGAGTGCCGTACACAACTGAATGTGATGTCACTTCAATGTGAAGTGACTCTACACTGGGTACCGGGACATAGTGATATACCGGGAAATTGCGAAGCGGATGCCTTAGCGAGACCTGGCACTGTGCTCCAGGAGTATACATTCACACCCCAAGTCGGCCAACCTCTAGCTTCTATAAAGCAAGGATTTAAGCAGCATTACATCAAGGCTGCAAATAGAGCCTGGTTGTTGGAAGAAACCTGCAGGACAACCAGGCAAACTTGGCGAAACTTTTTGAATTATTGCTGTTTTTGTCGGTATGACGACTGAATCCCAGGTAATGAGATTTGGCGCCAAGACTAAGGAAATGATTCACGATATTGCGCGCAGAACTGCACTTTTGATCATGCATGATGCTGAGCCGAGATTTAGGTCCCCTGACTGATCGTCAATAAGGTCTATGAGACGAACATTTTGTCGACTTCCAACATCGTTGCCACTTTCGTACGATATAAAATTGTTTCATTACAAGAACAGCAACAAATCAGGGTACAGTCTGACAAATAACAATTGGACATATTACACGTTCATGATTTCGTATCAATCGTATATCTCCTCTCGCTTGATTTCTTTACTTGTGCATTTTGGGATTGTCTTAATTTTGTTTGTTTCTCATTTTACGTTTATATAGCAATTGAAATAAAAGTCCTTTAAAATAAAATCAGAAATATGTTGACATAATTTGCTATTATATTTACCGCCACACTGAGTCCTCCTCGCGAAACGTACTCCTTATATAGGCACATTCCTTATTCACTACTGCCCTCTCCTCGGCAGCCGTGCGGGCAGCTCGAATTTGTCTTATCAAATCCCTAAGTCGTGTCGGCGTAGGCATCCTCACTGCAAACAGCAAAGTGGCCAACATTTAATCAATCAATTCCGTTCATTGGGACAGTATTGCTCGCGAATACAAGCAAATTGGCGTTTAACAAAGAAACAAGACACGCAATGGTCGATATACAAATAAAAGATGCAAATCAATTTACCCCTTTCGACAGCTTCGCTGAATGCTTGCCGGATCGTGGCCATGTTAAAGGCAGGGTTAAATCTGTTTGGATTGGTACGAACAGTCAAGAGCAACAGAATAAAACATGCAAAAGTGAGAAAAAGAATCAAACATTAGTAAATCACAATGTCAGTTGGTTTGCGGCTGCGGAAGAATGAATGCTGATCTTGTTAATAGGTAGATATGCTTGCGGATGTTACCCATGCTCGGAGTTCATTGTATCGTCGCGTATTACGGCGCTAGGCGTACGAATATTTCACAGATATTGTATTGGAATGATTGAAGGTGATCGTGTTGATGGTTTCGAGGCTTAAGCGCGCCAAGTGAATCGTATGGAGTAGAAAATAATACTTCAGTGTAACGTTTTGTCTTTGAACAGGTTAAGGGTCCTTGTTGTCATATTTTCATTGAACGGGTCGTCTGGATCAGCACATTCTCCAAAGATTAATGCGTCCTTTAAAATGTCACCATGAATCACAAAGTGGATACCACACAATACTGAAAGCAGCCGGACAAATCACGAGAACACCAAAATCGCAACGTTTCGCACACCAGAAACTCAATTCAACAAACCGACTCGTGACGATTATTTATCCCTATTCTCTGTTCAACGCTGTATTGTTTTTGCCGTGATGCTGTTTCTTTCAAAACACTTATCCAACTTCTTTTGCCAGACGTCAACCTTCCCACAATTAGCAAAGCAGGTGCTCTGCAATGACAATCTTTTCCGGACACTAATTTTCGTGGTTTTCAAGCAGGAATCGCAATGCCGCAGGATTGAATGGACGCTGACGAATGTTTCAAAGCCGTTTAAAATGTAAATCGAAACAAAACGATGAAATAAGGTAAACAAAGTTGTTAGAAAAATCGTAGAAAAGTGCTCACAGACGTCCGAACATTTTGTGACGATGACATTTTATGGGCTGACATTCAGCATTCAGCCAGTCAGCACGTTGTCGACGAGCAACAAAAGTCAGCGGGATCGAACAGTATCAGCAGCAAAACCATCCAAACCGGTTGACTGCTAGATGTCAGCACGATCGCGCGGCAACGATTTGAATGAGGAGACTCGTAGAATGTTGTCCAGTGGATATGTCCAGGACATGTTTTGATAACAAACGGGTTTTGCAATTGCGCCAGTTGTTGCATGGGTAACATCGCGAAATCTCAGCGAACGTAGACAAACCTTCGATTTTGCTCTGGAGGCAAAACACTCCAATCGGACTCGAAGTAAGGGTACATGTTTTATCTGATTCATACAACCGCACAGCTAAAATACGAAATATTCCGTCTCGTAGCACATATAAACGCTACTTCACAGTAATTGAATGCACCGATTAATCGAGCACAGCTCAATATTCACACACTTGATGGATTCGACATCCTGAACACGTTGTACACCCGATAAAATCCGCGATACACGGGCGACAGGCCGAGGTGACAATACAGTCTGCAAGAGCGCGATATCATCTCCGTCACTGATAAGCCCGAAATTTACTTATCGCATGATAAGACCGGGACCGAGTCAATATTCTGCGCTGGCATCGTGTAGAAAATTGTTTCCCCCACCTGGACGCGTCTTTCGATCGAAACAATTGAATCGAGGTGCGATACGTTAAATCGGTCGTCCGAATTACCGACCTTAATCGGGGGTAGATATCTACGCCGCAACACGATACACCTTTCGTCGCTTTTGTTCCGATATGCCCGCAAAGCTTAACACTTATCGCAACTACACGAAAATTTATTTCGACCGCGATTCATAGCGCATAGCGAATATTATTCTCACATCGGTCGTCGTCCATTTATTACATCTATGGCCGATTCCACAAAGTCGTTAAGGTGCAATAATATGCCGAGCGCAGCAATCAAGATAGTGACGTCACGCTCTCACTAAGGGACTTTTTCCGCCATTTATTGCAAAACTGAGGTGGCAATCACAAATGATTCGCTTTTCGTGAATATCACCCCGAAAATAACTCTCTGTTAAAGCGACATTCCAACCAGCACAATTTGCTTTTGTTCAGTCGCTTCTGAATCATTTGCATTTTAGTTTGATAAAAGTTGTGCGTAACAAAAAAAGTCGAACTATTGTCCACGTTATCGGCAAAATGACGACATCAAGTATGCATGAACAAAACAGTTGGAACACACAGTGGAAGTTCGAGAAATATTTGCACCGACATTAAAATACAGTTAACAAATACTTAAAATATTGGTAGAGTGACTACTATTTTTTTTACAATATTGTTCAGTACATAATGTTCCTGCTGTTTGACGTGGACGCCTTCCTGAGGGTTTAATTCCACGGTCTTCTTAGGACGCGTGTATATGCGTCTACCCACGCAACATCGCCTTTGGAGCAAAGTAATCCGGCTTCCCAATAAAGGATAAGCGCCGGATTAACCACAAGGCAGGCTTGTCAAATGCCTACAGGCCCCCAACCTTTGGTTGTAGTGGCAGCCCCCTTAATCCAAAGATGGCTTACTCAGGCCACGATGGGTCCATTGTGATACCACATAAGATTAGGACGGCAATAGAACTTACGAGATGACGAGAATCATTTAGATTCTCGTATGAAGCTGGCTATGTAGCTAATGTTTAAATCAGCTACTTCCGTGAGGCTGTCCAAGAATGGTGAGCCTAAACTTTATATGCGTTTCCTGGATAGTGATGGGCATTCGCACATAAAATTTTGGATTGTTTCTTATTCTTCCTCTTCCTTTTCCACCGAACTGCAACTTCGTCAGAAATCGTTGAAAAAAACACGCAATCTTTCTGCGTGTCTGCCAAACAGACAATGCCCCGTCAGTACGAATACGATAGAACGCAACGTTTGACGACTCGTGTTGAGGAGGTGCTTGGCTCATCTGGAGCCCAAAGCGTGCCAAGTTTGCCTGGTTGTCCTGCAGGTTTTTTCCAGTAACCAAGCCATGTAATGCTGCTCAAATCCTAGCTATATGAAGGCAGGAGGTTGGCCGACTTGGGGTGTATATTCCTGGAGCTCATTGCCAGCTCTCGCTAGGGAATCAGTTTCGCAATTTCCAAGTACATCACTATGCCCCGGTACCCAGCAAAGGATCACTTCACAGTTAACCGACATCACGTTCAATTGTGAGCGAAATTCCATTACAATTTTCGTTGAGATATATACGCTGGATAATACTTGGACAGCAACTTGACTTTCTGAGAAAATGTTTTAATTTCTTATGGAAATTTTCTGGTTTCTCAGCCATTCTACTGCCTTGTATATCGCAATGACATCTGTCTGAAAAACACTGCAGTGGTCTGATAGCCGGAAGGATAGTTTCAGGCCTAGCTGTTCTGAGAAAACGCCACAGCCAACTTTTCCATCAATTTTTGATCCATCATGTAACAAGTTAAACAAAAGGAAACAAAGTTTTTTTTTTTAAATTTTGATTTTAAAAACTACCGATTTTTGCGTTTCCATGATGAATTGATAATTTGTATTTTATTGCGGGCTACACATATCATGCTATGAGAGCAGATCAACGAATTTTGGCGAAGGCTACTACAGGCATTTTTCATACCCTTCCAACCCGCATTCGAGCGAATGCAAATGTATTTTTATGTTATAACATTATTCTACGGGTTACACGAACGAATGCCAAGGAACCCACGTTGGCTATTATTAAGCATTGAAATTATTTTGCATCATTAGTTTGAGCTATTTAGTTCACAGAGCATAGCTCAGAGTATTAAGTGCATACGTGATAGTTTTCTTTAATTTGAAAAAAAGCTGAGAAGCTAAATTAGTGTTGTAAATTCACGAGCCCAAATGGGATAGTCAGGGACTTTAGGTATTCAAAGACGAAATTCTGTTATTACATGGAAAACTATATACATACCATGTTAACCGTACTGAATTTTTCACTAACATTTTACAAATGTCTTAGCTCTGCCGCGATTTACTCAAATCTTATCTTTACTTTACAGGTCCTCGAATATACATGATCCGTATAGAAGCTCTTGCAGCGTCAAGAGTTCTGTGTATAGGCTGGTGTCTTCAACTTTTAGCCCCACCAAGTCTAGAGGAATCTCGCTTATAGTACAGCTTTGTATCTTCGACGCTTTTCGATAGCTCAAGTAAACGTGGAAGTTTCATATTGCAATAGCCAGCATTTTATATTAACCGTTTTGAGGGCGTGGGGATCTTGTGACATTGCAAAATATTGCAATGTCAGTGTGTGGAGAAAACTTAGCAATCCAATAATTTCAACTTTGAGGGCGTGGGGATCTTGTGACATTGCAAAATATTGCAATGTCAGTGTGTGGAGAAAACTTAGCAATCCAATAATTTCAACTTGAAAAATTATTCATCATACAAAATGTACTTGAGAGACATTCAAAGTCCCGGAGAAATTTTGAATATGCAAACCTTGCAGCGTCCTTCAATGAAGTCAAATTATTTCATTTGATTCTTATAGAATATTTGCACTGCCACGAAACTGCATAGTGTTTGGCACCATTCGTGGTTTTGACCATTATCGAGTTCAAAAATACATTCGAAAACATTAACTAGCGACACCAATTGCACATGTCAGCATCGATTGCTAGCTTGTTTTGGTCCATGATTTTGTCCAAATTACGTTGTGAGAATAATTTGGAAATGTATGGAGATATACGTAGTTTGAATCCGATAATGGTCTATGCCAAAACTATTTAGTTTCGTGGTATAAATAGGCTATAAACGGTTCGAGGTATTTCGGTATGCGTCAATCATAAATATTAATTTTTGGGGCAATGCAAATTTGCTATTACTTGATGAAATATTTTTAATGACCATTGAGAGCTCATTAATCATGATACACGCAAAAAATGAACATTGAATATCTAACGTTTATTTAGTGCTGTGTAGCTTAGGCTTCATATACTAGAAATTAGCAAACGAAGGTGGTAAGTTTCGAAGCTAACTTTTTATCACCATAATTTTTGAAATAGAAGCGATCCGTCTGGAAAACTATGCCTCATTCTGGACTATCATAAATTTCGTTTGATTTTGATTTATCTAAACTAATGATCTAAGAATTTTCTTGAACCTGGCAGAAAACTCATTAGTCAATAATTTTTACACTTTATTTCATACATGGGAGAACGAATGCGAAAAAAGCTAAGCCACATCACAAACAGATTTCAATCCATAAAACAATTCCAGTGTTATGTTTTGCTTGACGATATCCTACGCCTAATAGTAAGCTCCTTCTAAATATTTTCAATTCTCGTAATAATACTTTTACACGCAATCGAACGAGAAGTATATTTTTGAACACTTGTAATTGGATGATCTATATAAGCCTTTTCGTCACATTTTCATGATAACATAGGGGTGGGAGGGATATTCTAAGAGATTCACGGCAATTATAACAAGCTGATTATTATTTTATGGCTAAAGCATACTTGTGATAAATTTCCTGAACGAGAATAGACCATATTTAATAGATTTTAACAAGCTTATGGTCGTAAGTGTTGACATTTTATGTCTTTAATAATAAGTAATTAAACTCAAACATAAAGAACTCTTCAGGATTTAAGGGTTTTGTTCAAATTTTCGAAGAATATCAATTTTCATTCATACATACTAAATGTGCTTTGAAATATTTTATAAAATTAATTAAAAATTAAATTAAAAAAATTAAAATTAATTAAATCAAATTTTACTTACTTAGATTTTAAAATCACATACTTTTGATTTAATCAAAACATTTACTCTTTTCATATATGATTCAAAATTATATGCAATAGCAAAAGTTGCCACTGAAAGAAATAACACAAACATACACGTGCTTTGAAAGAACTACAAATAAAGAAACAGTCAAAATAAACGGTATTGGATCTGGATCGTGGCTCAAAACAAACTCCATACATTATACTTACAACATTATAAAAAAAGTATTGTTCGACACGCTTGAATTGTGCAGATAGCTTCACTTCCAAAAAGGATGAAAAAAGGTTAAAATCGAAACAAACTTTTAAAATTCAAAACCGCTTTTTCAGTACAAGCTTCAGCACCAGTGAACGAATAAGTGCTAAATGTTTTCTACAAGCAGAAACCGCAAATGCTCTTATAACAGAATTTTATTGATGCATTTCACATTTGCGGCATAACAAATCGATCAAATAGGTTTTGCGTTGACATTGGAGAATGTCGTTTTCTAATAAAACCATGTGGTCAGAATAAAATGCATAATTTATAATTTAATATTTACGATTATTCGTATGAAACATTTTCATATATTTCTTATATACATATATTTTTATCTTATTCTGAAAAATAAATTGCTTTAAAAACTTAAAGAATCCGCTTAATAGATTTTCATTGGAGACACCAGCACCTTAGACAATCATTCAGTTGGTCAATCATTTTCTCGAGGAGGTCGAATCATACTATTTCGTTTAATAGCATCAACAAGCCAGCGTATACCTTCATCTACGCCTTCTCTGTAAATAAATTTTTATGTAAAAGTGTGATTTATTTGTGGCTTACAATTGTTTAGACTGTTGAATTCCTATAATCAATCAATAAATAGATTGTTTGAATGAGCTTACATACAAAAACATCTAGTATTCACTATTTTGTAATTGGATTTATGTATAATTTTCTACTCTAATAATTACCGATAAGATATTACGAATTGTTTTGCTTACCCAGTTAAAGCAGATACAGGCATAACTAAACAATCTCTACGTCCAATTAATACACCGGCTTGATGGAATACAGGCTTAATTTCACGCACACCCATAACATCAGGTAAATCTTGTTTGTTTGCTAACACTAGAAGAGGCACATCGGACAGAAGTTCGTTTGATATCATTTTATCTGCGAATTTAGCAAAGATGTAAACAATTTTTTTTTCATTATAATTACAAACGATATGAAGAAATAGAGTTTAATTCGGCAGATATACTTAACTTTGTAAACATTTGCTTATATTATTATTATTTGGGTGAAGACTTATCGAGAATAATTGATATATGAATATATTTAAATAAGAGGGTAATTCGTTACTTTAAATGCTCGACTAACATTACTTAATAGTAGCGAAACTTTGATATAAAGTTAAAATATTTTTACAGGGCGATGTGTATACAAGATCCTTAAAAAATCAACGTTTATTTTAACTAACTTATCTACTATAGATTATGAAAAACTTAACACTCATAAAATAATTATAGTATAACCATACTTTGTATGGAAAGCAATGTGTCATTCTAGATACATTTCGTTTGATCTTGCTTTATCTAAATAATCTAAATAATAAATAATTTAAGAATTTCTTTGAACCTGGCAGGGAGCTCATAGTCATTAATTGTTACATTTTATGTCATGTATATGAAAACGAATGCGAAAATCGTTTGGTCGCACGTAAAACAGATTTAAATTCATAAAATAATTTTTGTATAAATGTTAATAATATCTTACGACTAATAGTGAGTCCCTAAATCCCTAAATATTTTCAATTCTATAATTCTAGTTTATTGGAAAGCAATCAAGACCGAGCATTTACTAAATAATATGAGTTACACATTCATCATGAGGGAGGCAAATTTGATCACTCGTGTGTTTACAAACAGGATGACGCTAAATGTAATTTAATTCAATCTTGAAAAATCGATTGAACTGATAGTTATTTTTTGGATGATTAAACAATTGTTTCAGTAAAAAATGTAGTTTAGACAAGTCCTATTTACTTTACTTTTATTAAGAAAAGTAATCCATGGTTGATGGTAAAGTCACAGCCCTTAAGAAGTTATGACATTTTCAGCCTGAAAAATATAAACTAATTATCTAATCATCACTTTCAAGACTGAACAGTTTCCTTTATATTATTATGTCAATAGCTGCACCTGCAGTGCTTATTTATTTTTAAAATTGAACAATGCACACAACTCAATTACATGAAGATTGAAGATGAAATGAGATTGGCTCTCAATATAAATAAAAAAATGTAGTAAATCTTGTTGTCGCATCATCCTAAATAAAGACGAATAAAAGCAAAATCTAACTCAGCGATTGGCAGTAGAGAAAGTTGGAACTCCCAGTTTTATAAAGAACAATTCCTTTAGAGCGAGACATATGAGAGTCCGGTTGAGCATATTTAAAAAACAAAAGCATATTAATTTACGTAGGATAGACTCTTGTAATGCACGACCACTAAAGTAAAAAGGAAACCATATAAACGAACCGCACTCGAAAGTATTTCTGGTCAAGGTCACATAGTGTTAGGGAGCCACATGTAGAGGAGAATCGTTGGGAAGTTCTAAGAATAAACTCAAAAATCCAAGATGCTTGATTGAGAATATCGGTGAATAAGGATTGAAGTGAACACGTTGAAGTCTTTCATCAAAAGTAACTTCAAGATATTTGAAAGTGTTCATCCTTATGAATATTTTATTATCGATATGGTAAGTGAAGTTCATAGCTATTTTCTTCAGAAAATAGCACATTTTGAAGCATTTGTTGATGTTGATACAAAGCTGCTTGAGATCCATAGATTTGTCCGTATAAAGTATGTCCCCACCCAATAGAGGTGGCCGTTGAGCTCACTGTATTTGAATTGATTTATTATCTATGGTACATTATTCCAGAGCGAGCCTTTAGTTGTTTCGATCTAAGATTGCGTTCTTCAATTTACAAATCTTAATACATAGTGATTTAATTTCAGCTTCTAATCTTTTTTATCCTCTCCACCTTTTGCGTGGTTGGGATGTCCGAGACAGTCACATCATTTTCATAGTTGATAAACATCATGAAGGGCGAAGACGAGCGGCACATACCACATAGCAAACGTAGAACTTAGCACTACAATAGGCCCGATTAATAACGAAGTGTCTATCCGCCCGATATCGTCAAACTAAGCATGCATGTATTGAGCGAGTGTGACGTAAAAACAACCGAGGGGAAATTGAGAATGGGATAAGTAGTGAATAGAGAGAAGAATGCCAGCTGATAAGTGACAGATCGAGACTATGGATGTACGGGAAATTGGTGTAAATGTAAACTGTATAAATATTTTAAATTTCTTTGCCAAGATGTATCAGTTGGTAGGATCTGAAATGAAGCGTCATTAAGAGAAGAACCAAAAATCATGTAGGATCGTGTAGCATATAGCTATAGACTCGGACGCACGTCAAAAGATGTTGTGTTAAATAATATGAAAGATAAATATTTGTAAATTTAAAAAATATAATTTATTGAGTAGGTCGTACAAAATATAATATTATAGTATAAAATCAAATTATAAGTTTTTTTTGTGTCTAGGCCCATACGAACCACTGCTTCGTATGGGCCTAGACACAAAAAAAAACTTATAATTTGATTTTATACTATAATATTATATTTTGTACGACCTACTCAATAAATTATATTTTTTAAATTTACAAATATTTATCTTTCATATTATTTAACACAACATCTTTTGACGTGCGTCCGAGTCTATAGCTATATGCTACACGATCCTACATGATTTTTGGTTCTTCTCTTAATGACGCTTCATTTCAGATCCTACCAATTGATACATCTTGGCAAAGAAATTGACACCAATTTCCCGTATATCAAAAGTACAATTGTCTCCATCTGTCACTTATCAACTGTCATTCCTCTCTTCTTACTACATTTTCCATTCTCAACTTCCCCTCGGTTGTTTTTACGTCACACCAGCTCAACACATGCACAAACACTCTTCTAATTTTGACCCCTTAGTTTGACGATATCGGGCGGATAGCAACAGCCGATTAATAAAGCTATAGTTTACAAATGAACCAGTGTTTTAGATACATACAACTTTCGATTTTGTTTGCTATTGATTTCAATTCAACTTATTTTTGATACACTTACCAAATATTTGCTTCGACTCGTCCATTCTTTCGCGATCGTTAGAATCAATTACATAAATAATTGCATGCGACTCTTGATAGTATTTGTCCCACAACGATTGCAACTCTTGTTGACCTCCCAAATCCCAGAAGTTCAGACGAATGCCCTGCACGTCAATTTGTCCGATATTCAAACCGACTGTAGTGGTGATCTTGGCGGGGTTCATTCCTTTATAGTTCGTTGTGAATTTTGTCTTGGCCGCCTCCAAATAGGTCTGAGAGTAAATAAATGGGAATGAGTGCAATCGTGTGAAGCGCCACATAGTCACATACCGTTTTGCCAGCATTGTCCAAGCCAAGAATCAATACACAATATTCCTCTTTTTGTGTAAGATATTTGTAGAAACCGTTAAGTAAAGTGTACATACTATATTTGGAAGGGAAGAGTTAATGTTTATGTTTTTCGTTCGCGTTGACAATTATGACTTATTATGACGGCGCCGGGAATGTTTCATGTGTCAACATGACGGACTTACATTGAACGGATTCGCTTTTCATCTAGATTTGAACGGACTTGAACCGCATGCCAATCCTAGAAAGTGGGGATGGACCGCATGACGTTCCAGGAAGTGATAAGGAAGAATGGCGGGTATAGTGCAAATTACCGTTACTCGTTTTTTGGATAAAGCAGATAAAATAATGGTGCACTAGACGAACCTTTTTGAATTTTTTCCTGATTTTTCCGGCTTTAAAGAACGACGGAGTGGCTTATATGAAATAATGCTATTGAATTGAATAAAATAATTTTCATAAATTGTAAAATAAAATAATCAACAATTAACGAAAATTTGCGTCACATAATAATGACAATGCAGTTGCCGAAATTGTGGGGGTATACGAGTGAGATGGCGAATCAGAACTGATAATATTCTTGTAGCTTGTGAAGGATGGATGGGAAGCGAGTGTACCATAAATTAATATTCGCGATAATTCAGTTTAGAGCTGTATTTAGTATTCAGTTGAATTCTCAACTAAACTTTTTTGAACTTAATTTTTTAGTTAATATTTTCAACTAAAACATTTAGTTGCAACTCTCAACTAAAAAATAATGCAGTTGAACAACTAATAGTTTAATGGAAAGTGTGGTTTCGGCGTGTCGGATGGCATCCTCATCAGGTGCTGTCATAAGCCATCCGTCACGAAACAGCACTACCACGGTTAGCTTGTTGGTGGATTAAGCTTCGTTATATTTCAACCATTTTTATAATTTACATCTGCGAATTATAACGACCGTCAATGGGTTCGTATATAGCTACGTTGCTAAGTTTAGTTTATCATTGGTTAGAACCTCCTAGTCTAGACTAAATTATTCAACTAAAAAATTAACGCAGCTTGAGATTATGGGGTTAGTGCATGTTTTCCTTGCCATTGAAGTCTAGCTTTACCACCGTAAATAAAATATAATCACTACTTCTGCATTTTTGCGGTTAAACACTTATTGACTGTGAAATGGGTCTGAATATCTTCATATCTTGAAGCCTTTGAATAGAGAGATAATTTAGTAGAAGATAGAAAAATATTATTGGCATCAATTTAATTATACAGGGCATCTAACACCACCCAGAACGTGGCAGGAGGCTCCCGGTTTTGCATTCTCGAAGTTCCTAGAAGTATATATTTTTTCAATTTCTAGGTCTACTCATACTTTTCAGAGGTTTCAAAAAGATTCCAAATTATAGTGTAATTGACAGTAATACCGCCCCTTTTGAGTGCGTGAAGATCTTATCAATCATATATATGCTTATTAAAAATGAATCTTTATTATTAAGAAATGGGTAAAGTCAATGTTATAATATTTCCATATTATGGTTGTAGTTTTAAGAATCCATTATTTAACTGATTCATTTTAGGTTTTATTTTAATAAAAAGAAAACCTGAAGATCCTAGGATCGTCAGGACCTCATACATGATTCTGAAGATCCCAAGAGCTAGTTCTTCATTGTAAAATCAATAATTAGAGTAGCAGTGTAATGTTTACGAATTTTATTTAGCCACTAAATCCTTCTATCGCGAACGTATCCACCAATCTGCGGATCAAAATATGATTTGATTTATATAGAACCTCCATAGTGTTGACTTTTATAAATTTTTAAGTGGGGTCAACTATTTTAAATTAACATTGTTCAACTACACACATATTTCTTCTATGTCTCATTTTGCGAATGAATAAGATAAAAACCATTGAGACTGTTAAGAAACAAATCCATAAAATTAATACACGTTAATTCCTTGGTTTCGTTACAAAATAAAATCCAAAAAATGGAAACTTTTTTATTTACATTTTTTAGTTTTTAAAAAGGGAAATGTAGAGTACGTGTTTGAACATTTTTTTCAAGTTTTCAAGTTTAAGTCGAGCAACTTGGTTGATTTTTTTTGATGTTTCATATAAAAACAGCAGGCAACTGCACGCTGTGAAATAACTCAGGCAGAAGCTGCCACCGCTGAAATTATCGTACAGTCCTAATTTTAAAAGTTAATTTTTTTATTGATTATGACAACCAAGTATGTTAAAATACGTATAAGAAGTTTCAACCAAGTCGAACAAATGGTTTCGCTACAAAAAATGCTAAAAATTCTCTTCTTACAAGTTATCTACAGCGGAACTACCCCTTGAAGCAAACTGTTAATATCTGCAAAAAAGTTACGATTTACTGCCCAGCTTATTAATAATAGAAAAATAAATTCATGCAGTCCAATACAAACGTTTGTAGCATATTATTCCAGTTTCCATTTAATTATGCATTTTCCTTTCGGAAATTTAACAATTCGGATCATAAGTGATCAAATTGTCTTGACCAAGAATATCTGGCTTTTTTTTGATGAGAAACGAAGCAAATGGTTATTTTTTTAAGGGCGTGGGACTGTCTGAAAACACTATAGGAAAGTCAATTTGGTAGATGTGATCTTAATATGACAAACTTGTTGAAAATTCAATTTGCAGTAAGTTGCGGATACATAACTTTCACGTACTGTGAATATTAAAAGAGTTATACGCTAAAAACCACGTTGAAAGGGGGGGGGGGGGGCGCCACAACTTTTTTGTTTCTCATATTACCGTGACATTCGTCTGAAAATAACTTTCAGGCAGTTTATCACCAAACGTTTGCGGTATTGCTTGTTTCGATCGCCGGGAGTTATTGTGTCTGGAAGGGGGAGTTAACATCCGTTTAAAATGGTTTTTTTCCTGTTAATTGTCTTTTGGATTGTATCTTTTTTATTATTGACACCACGCAAAAGTGATGTATGGACAACTTAATAAAAATTATATTCTACGCAAGTTTGCCATACACAACTTTCTTGTGGAAGCCACGTGTAATAAGTTTCGTTAGGGGCCATTGTTATTTTAATTAGAGGAGGGACTCACCTAAGTATCGGCGTCTAGCGCCAAAGCTGATGGCAAGCGTGAGCTGCCTATATTTCTGTACAGCGCAAGCGCCGCAATGAACACTCAAATGAAAGGGTGCCGATACAGGCAGTCCAAGTTTACTTGTATGAATGTTACTTTATTCCAAAATTCTTTCTCCTTTTATACAAAAACTTAGCCTAATTTCTATTCACAAAACATTGACTTAAAACTATTTTCCCACAGGACCAATGCATATGTTTGTAATAAATCTAATTTCTATAATTTATTTCATTAGTTTCCCGTATCTCACATGTTGACCCATAATCACATTGCAAGGATTCCAACGCCTTGCAAGTGGTCATCAAAAGAGCGCCGTGTCCACTTGACACTTTTTAGTCACGTTTGGGATGGCATTGCTCCGTATGTAATTCATATTAAATGACCCTTGTGATTTATGTGTTAATACTGTTCGTGGGCATATTCTAGGCACGCGTGGCTGAATTTAAATTAGTGAGATGAACGGGCATGCGTGGCATAATACGCATGAATGAGTGCAGATGGACAAGTGGTTGAACATGTAATTCCACTACACACGTTTTCGGAGATATGGGGGTGTCCCACTTTCTTTTGTTTTCAAGATGGAGCCCACACGCCATCATCGGCGATCCCAGGAAATTGAACTTTAGCTAATTATACCATTCCCCACGCATTGCAAAAATTTCAGCCTTTTGAAAATGCACGGTTAACTCCCAATTGACTGGACTGTTTGGAGCGTTTGTACGTTGTTTTCTTAGGCAAGTTTTCCTTCTACGCACACAGGACAAAACGTTTAAATGCTTTTAGACGGTTTTCCGTTGTATCTGAAGATGTGTTTGAAGCGAGAAAACAAATCTAAAAATAAGTTTCCTTCGTTTTCATCCCCGCATTGGTGATTTTCGTGAACCTTGAATTCATGTTGCATTCTTTGTACGTTGATTGAAAGGTTTTTGCAAACAAATTTGGTAATTTAGGCAAGACAGGGGAAATGCGAAAGCGTTTTCACGCGAAATGTTTAAAGCCATTTATCTCGATATCGAGGAAATTACAGTCAGACGGTTTGGCCATTGCACGGCAGAGGTGGTCCCCACTCATACAGATGTGTTAACAGTGCTGGTCACTTTTTTATTGCTGTTTACTTATGACGATACCGAGACAAGAAGAAGACCCAGTAGTCTTTGTTCCTAGAAACGATAATGGTCGGACTAGCAAGCGAGGCTTTCGCTTGGTTCATAACACTTGCCTTATCCAATCTCATTTTAGGTTCGCTAATGCCACATTAATATCTTTCTCCACTCCACAACTACATCTAAATTATTTAGTTAAAGATTTCTCTCGAATGGAAAATCGCATAGTTGGACACGCATAACACTGCCTTCCTCAATATGGTTCTGGATTAACAATTTTCAAAAAGTCCGCCAAAATATTTTATTCTCTATACAGCTGGCAACATAAAAGCTACGACAATTTTCGGGAGGATTCGGCGAACCATCATAACGGTAGTTAGCGACAACGGTATTGGCGGAATACACGCAGCGACAGTGCATTAGTGGACCGTGTTTTTGAATATTCGCCATTTTAATATCATTTAATATCTTTTATATTTTTTTCATCGAAATCGGTTGTGCGATTCAAAAACATTCATAAGGTTTCGAACTTTTACTCGCAGTTCACCACGTTCCTGCTGTGTATCGAGGAATTCATTGATTTCAGGTTGAGTGCAGGTAAGCAGAAATCATGGATTTTCCCACGAAAGGAGCTTTTGGTATGGATCGCAAATATCATGAAAACTTATGCGGACAACATAAATTGGCCTAGTCAGTTCTTGGTATGCCAGAAGCTTCGAAGAAATAATACCCTTTGAAAAAACAGAACCACCTCCCGTACATTGGCTCAAATTCGAAATAGGCATTCGGAGGTTATACAAACTATAACTCAAGAAGTAGTAGCATTAAAAAAGACACCAGTCAATTCAGTGGAACCATTCTTGGAGTTATCAATTGTAGTGCACGACGCCTACGCGGATTTCTTTTTGGGTTGCTGGTCCAAAACTGGTTATGAAGAAACACAATCCACTGGAGAAAAAGCATACTATTCGAACATGCTTTTTTAATTGTTCAAAAACATTGTGCGAGCATTATTAAATTGATCATTCCGATAATCTACCTCCTGTCGAAGCGATAATAGTGTAAGGCAAAGAAGTCGTTGGCATTAAGATTTCAAACAAATAGGTTTTCCAAGTTCTATTATATTTTGCCGGGTTTGTTTTCCTCTTAAATTGACACTCTATTAATATTTTTAATTTAATCTATTTTTGAAGTGTCTTTAAACTCAGATTAGGAGAATATTTATGTTCATCCTTTTTTCTACAATTTATATGAGGGGGGAGACAGTTGTCTTAGTTATATTTAGTTTGCATTTGGAATATATTTTAAATTGAAATGACAATTCTTTAATTTTACTTAAAATCATACTTTAGTAATGCTCTCGTGACTGTTGAACTTAAATTTGAAAAGGATTTATTTTAACCCTTACGTTCATACCCGGGTACCTGGGTGCCCACCGAGCTATATTTTCATTAAAAAAACTGGGAAAAAATTAAAATTTCATTTTAATCTCCCGGATCATTGTTATTTAGGTCTTTAGCAACAGAATTAAATTTTTTTTAAACCAAAAATTTAGCTTAAACTGGAGCCATCGCATTCGCACCCGGTTACCTGGGTATCCACGTCGATAATGAAGCAGAATCCATGCAAAAAAAAATTTTAAGGCAATAAAATATTTATTTACTGAAAAAGATATGATACAACAATAATAAATGTTTATAAATAATGTCATGGATTACATTCAAAATATTTAATAATATTTTTTGAATGCTCACCGCAAACTGGAAATTTGCATTCACTGCAGTTCTTGCGCGTTTTCCTTCGTCTTTTGAACATCATTTTATAACAAATATGACAGGATCCCGTGACTTTATTCCTTCCCGTTGAATCTCGCTCAACCGATGGTCCAGGATTTTCTGCGATAACTGTTACTTGACGGCCTATAATGCTTTCAACAGCAATTCTTGTGGTGTAGTTGCGCATTACTTGAGGATTTGTCATGCGTGCTTCAATCATTGGCTTAGCAAGTTCCTCACTTGCGCAAAAAAGACGTCGTTCCGTTGTTTTCTTTTTGAGCATTTTATTTTTTTCATAATAAATTAGATATGTCGCGAGTGAAGCGATGCCCAACTGGCCATCTTGAACATCGACGTTGGGTTGTATATCTCCTCAGCATTTGATCCATGGTGCCCACGACACTTTTATATTTATTAAAATAATTTATCATGTCCGGTTTCTTTTTTGTATCGTCACTTACAGCTGTATCCGAATGCATGATTGATATTAAAATTGCCGCATTGTTTTTTTTGGTACATAGCACATCGTAACTTTCTCATGAAAACCAAAAATTGTCGAATATTGTTCTCTCAATTTATTTGCTTCCATGATACTAGGTATGTATGGTTCATTTTTTCTAATTGTACTAACAATGGTGCCAAGCAGCTTTCAAAGAGCATGTGAAAATTGTAAACAAGTGAGTCGGCTGCGAAATCCTCCTTGCCTTCTTATTAACTTCCCAGTATATGGGAACTTCCTTCCCAGTATACGGGAAGTTCTTGTAATCGCTTGGAAAATCGAAATTGAAATTTTCAACATTTCTTTACGTTTTGAGGTCTATAGAGTATATTTAAAGTGTTTTTAGAAAAAGAGTTGTATGTGTGTGTGTGTACGTACGTTCGTTCGTTCGTGGACAGTTTTTTCTACGAGCATAACTCACGTAAATAAAGTCGTATAGACTTCGTTGAGATGTCAATCGAAGCGTCTTTGCAATCTTAAGAGCTGATTAGTTTTTGGAGCATTTCGATCGAAGGGGGGGGGGGCTGCTGTCCCTTTGAAGGTAATTTCTGTCACGCGCTATATCTCGCGAACAAAACATAGGATTTGCACCGTTAAGGTGTCAATCGACGCGTATTAACATTTCTGTGATCCTGAAGCAGTTATTAGTTGAAGCCGTTTTTTAATTTATTAAAAAAAAGTGCAAAAAATTTGGTTTTTTCATAAACAATAAATTTTTATCTGATTCGCAAAACACAGTAATCAATGTTTATAAAATTTATATACTCCAAATAGCTTTTGTGTAAAACCAGCAATTTTATTTGCACACAATGATTCTACTGCATTACCATGCAGACATTCTTAAATGTTGGTATTCATTTCGTTTGTCACGTTTCAACAGGATTCTTTGTTGTGTGCGCGGTACAATCTATTCCATAATATCCCAAGAAATCGGAGCAATTCATGCACCAATAAATGAATCCGCTGAATTGAAATTTTCCAATGTATTCACCGTTACAGAGAAGTTTCAGTGAATGTGGTCGGATTGAAAATTAGCAGGAAATTCTTTATGAATAAATAGTTATAAGTATTGAGCCTGGAAGTTATTATAAGCAGGTACTTCATTATTTGATATCTTAAGTGTTTTATCAGTAGACTTAGTATGCTAATGTTTGGATGATGAAAATTCTAATCCATCAAATTCAAATTATTAATTATTATAATAATTAAATAATAATATTAATTACATTGTAAGCTTCTTCTTACTAAGTGGCATTAACATTATGAAGAATATAAGTTTTGTGTGAAACCAACTGAGCAATTGTGTCTTTGATTATGACAAATCCTTTCCCAAACGTTAGATCAGTTACTTCCAAAAGTTGTCCCGGTGTTATTAATAACCATGGCGTGCAGGTTGTCAAGCAGATCACTAGTAGATCTAAATGATGAGATTAGGTTGGTATTTCTTTGCTTTTAAATGTAGCTGTTTATGATAATATTTCTTTAGCATATTTTTCGTTTAAAGTTTTACACGAGGCTCTAACTTGTGACTTTTTATTTTTATGTAATTACTATTTATTTCTACTATATGTCTCTCTCTATTGTGATATTCGATGGCCATTGTTTTGTATTCTATAAGCTTTTATTTACTTGCTCATTATCGGCTCGATTGTGGTGGACTTTAATCGGTGGTACTTTTGTAGCTGTGTGTACAGTTGTATTATAACTTCTAGGTACTTCTATAATAGGATTTTGAGGTTGAGCTCGTTTTCTTCCTTTTGCAACAAATAAAAGATTAAGTTTTCGTTTAGCGTTTTATGGAAGGTTTCTATTTCTGAATTTACGGTTTTATGTGTAGGCGAGCAAAAATGATAGTTGATGTTATTACCGTCAAGCCGAACTTTCATTATCCGTCACGATTTTGCTTGGCTTTCCCATTCTATCTATTATGTCCGCTAACACTGAATTTACATTGCTGCGTACTTTCTGAACTTTTCTATGCAAGATAAGTAGAAGTTCTCTCTATCTTTGAAGTGTCAATATGGTAGATTTGACAAGGTACGTTGGGGATTTCGGTTAATTTAACAGGTTCTCTAATGGACTTTCTCCCATATTTTCCTTTTATGCAAATTGTACAATTGTTTACACATCGGGTGATTCAATCTTTTAGTTTTGGATAGAAAATCTGCTTTCGTACGATATTGTAAAGTTTATTTATTCCTAAATGGTTAAGTTTTTTGTGTGCGAATGCAATTTCTTCTGATGAGCAATCAACTAATAGGTCTGTAACTTGATTTTATTTCCCTGGTATATTTTCAATATCAAAATTGTACTCGTCTAATTTTAATTTTCACCATTGCAGTTTCTGGTTTTTTTTTCGGCTCGAAAAGTATTTCAATAGTTTATGGTCTGTTTGTAACTTAAATTTGATTCCATACAAATATGGTCTGAAATATTTTGTGGCCCATGTAACGACTAAGAGCTCTTTTGCAATTGTTGAGTACCTGCCTTCACTTTCACTCAAAGTTCCTGAGGCATAAGCTATCGGATGTTCTTTTTGAGACAACACGGCTTCTATCCCAAATTGTGATGCATCGTAGTTAATGTAAACTGTTTGAAGATGTCTGGGCATTTCAATAATGGTTCAGTTTGCAAATATGATTTTAATCTATTAAACGATTCGACATAATCATAATTTAAACAGTCCGTGAAGGGTCTTGCAGTTTTTGCATAATCTTTTACAAATTTTCTATAAAACCCAGTTAGTCCTAGAAAGGATTTGATCTCTTTCGAGGTTTTGGGTATATGCAACTTCTTGAAAGCGATTAATTTATTTCGGTTAGGTTTCAAACCTTCTGTTGTAACAAAATGACCAAGAAACACAACACAACAACTTTTGTTTATAAAGTCTCCCAGTATTTCATACAGGTCAAGCATTCTAAGAAACTCGGAATCTCCGTTTTCGGTTGAGAATGCAGTTTTATGTTGGTCTTCATCAGCAATTTCAATCTCATGAAACCCTTTTGCTAGGTCGATGCTTGAAAAATATTGACATAATTAAATTAATACAGGGTAAATTATTTCCGAGGCATGTATTAAAAAATTTGCGGCATTTCAGCAATTGTTTGAATGTTCATTGTTTTCCATTGAGTTTTTGTTTCCATATAGTGTAGGTGAGTTTTTTGAAACTCTCCCATTATCGGATAAAATTATAAATCATTTAAAGTTATATGGAACAACCGATTGATACAAATATTACCTAATTTCACTTACTCTATGGTGATTGTGATATCGATCAAAGCGTTAAGTCATTTGTATGATTTGTTAAGCTTGTCAAAAAATTGAGTACAACCGCATTTAAGTTTAATAAAAGAAATGGAAAAAACATCACTTTTTCATAAAAATAGACTTTTTTCATTCAACGAGGTGCTTATAAATTTGTGCTACTGGAAAGTCTTACTAAGTAAACACTCACGCCACTACAATATACATGTACACATAGTCACAAAATTGAAGGCACAGCCATATAAATGCCAAAATACTATTCAATGTTACTACAATTGCAGTTAATTTATAGAATTCTGTAAGTGCGTAATCTTCTTTATAATGTACACAAAATTAATACCAAAAAAATGGAATTTATCACAAATTTTGCTATTTTGATGTCAACTGTGCCACTTAAGAGCTACACAAAATTGCAGGCACACGTGCATCTAACAAGATATTTCTTAGAATTACTTTTCATTCTTTACAAATATTGATTTTAAGGTCAACGTTAGTGACTAGTTGAGTTAAGTGTGTGTTTTTACATAAATAAATAAAAAAAAGCTGAAATGGATAAACGGACAAAAGAAGCCACAGTTGCGGAAAGAAAGATTATTATTAAACCTTAACCGGAATCGTGGGTCCATTTGGACCCGAAAAGAAAAAATAAACCGTATAATTTCGAAACGCGCGCAGTTAAATTAGACTTGTTTTAATACAACTATAACCCATTGGAGTATTACTTGTGTCTATATTATAAAATAACATGTATTTAAATTAAACGGTCCATTTGGAGCCACGACTCCAGTTATGTTGAATAAAAGCGATTCCGGTTACGGGTTAAGCTTGTTTGTCGGGGTAAAACATATCGGGAAGTAGGGAAAATAGTTGAGAGATCATTTTCTTCAGTAAGAACTGCAGTCGGGACGTGGACGAAAAAAGCTACTGTTAGCAATACATTCGACGGGTAATAGAAAAATATCCAAAGAAGCCGATTAATAATGTGAGGGCTGACGTTTCTCATATGATCCAAAATCTATCTCCAAGGAAACTATTAGAAGAACATTGCGAAACCATGGTTTAAATGGAAGAATAGCCCGTAAAAAGCCATTTGGTTTGCGAAAACTAACGTAAATGAGGGTCCAGATTTCTGAAAAAACATAATATTCAGTGATGAAAGTAAGTTCGACCTATTTGGCTTTGATGGCAGACAAATAGTTCGGAGGAAAGTGAATACCGAGCTACAGAAAGAAAATTTGTGCGGAACCGTAAAACATGAAGGAGGTAATGTGATGGTTTGGTGCTGCATGTCTGCAAATGGAGTCGGCAACATGGAATTTGTAGAGACCACTATGGACAAATTTAAATATCTCAATATTCTGAAAAGGAATTTAAAATCAAGTGCTATTAAATTAGGACTATCGGATGAGTTTTGGTTTCAACAAGATAATGATAATGAAACTTAACCCAATAGAACATTTGTGGTCAGTACTTAAACAACAAATCTGAAAATTTTCAATTGCGAATAAATCCGAGCTGAAGTCAATAATAACGAGGGAATGTCAAAATTTAGCCCAACCATAACAAAAAAGTTAGCGGAAAGTATGCCTAGAAGACTACAAGCAGTAATCAAAGCCAAAGGATATCCAACTAAGTACTAATAATAAACTATTTTACATTTTTCTAGTGATCTTGAAGTTTGTGCCTTCAATTTTGTGCCTTGAATTTTTGTTGTTAATTTTGTTCTTGTTACTTAATTCTTCAAAAAAATCAATTTAATTATTTTTTTATTAATTTTTGTATTGTTAGTCTTCAATTTAATAAAAAATAAAAAAAAAGTGATAATAAAGTGACATTAGTTTATATATGATTGAGAGTTTTCATATTTATTGCTTGTGCCTTCAATTTTGTGACTATGTGTGTTTACAAATGCAATCACAAATTCTAAGAATGCGTTCGTGATTATAAATTTCGAGGAATCCTCAAATATTATAAGTCAATGCAACCATTCTGCGTGAAATTTTATGCTTTTTCTGGAAAAGTATTATTTTAAAAATTATAGAAGTAGTTTTTTTAATTTTCTTGTATCCATAGTAATCCATAGGTGCTATAAAAATAAATAATTAATGTACGTACAAAAAAATATTTGTTTACTTTGGTACCATAAAATACTGAACACAATGTGAACGCACAATTTTTTTAGCGTGTGTTTTTATTTACATATTTTGAGTCCGTATTTTTTTGGCTGTCCAGTTGCATATAAAATAAATACGCTTTTAGAGCTTTTGAAGATGTTTGCTTTTTCATGATCAGAAAATAGCACTGGAGTATTTGCTTGTTAGAAATAAATAAATAATTTGAGTTTTTATTTATTTATAAATTTAAGGAAGAAATTTCTGTACACATATGCATCATGTAATCTAAAGGTGAAGCAAGCAAGATGAGAAATGGTGGAGTGATGAGCTCTTACTATAGCAATAGCACTCGTTAGCTTTATTACGTACTCGTAAATGATGTTTGAATGAAATTCAAAAATGTCAAAGTTACTTTTGTACGGCACTGTACAATGTGGGCAATCAGAACTTCGCGAATCGGGTTCTTTTTGTGCATCCTGCTTTTGACGTCAAATGAGGAAAGAAAGAGAATGCAGTTGGCAACGACTGGTGTGGTCTCCGATGAACTGTTTTTAGGAAGAAAAGAATCTGCGAGACTTGTGAAGCCGTTTAGTGAACGCGACCGTTGCGAGTGAAGCTTAGTGCTCTGTCTTTATCGGAATTTTCCAGCGTTTATTCTGAGGATTTCTCAAGCAATAGTCAATTTTGGCGAAGAAATAAGGTAAACCATTACTTCCTCAGTGTTCAATGTGGTTGATTTGCTGTTAAAACGTCGATTTCGGTGACATTTTTAAGAATTTGGTTAGTTTGATCGGTGAGGCAGCAGGCAGCTTCAAAGTAGTAAATAACGGAAAACGGAACATTCTGCTGTCAGTCCCGCTTGTTGTCTCATTCCGTCCGTCCGTCGCGATGTGAGTTTCGTTTTGGGCATCACAGAAATATGCAATTCTGAAGGCGAATTTATGATTCATCTTCGATATCAATCAGAGCAGATCAAAATTATCTAACAAAATAAAAATAATCAACGTGCAATTGATTGTCATCATGCTAATACGTAGCGTAGGCATAATAATGTATGTGCTGACCAAGTGCGACGAAATAAAGAAATTGAGAATGGCAAAAGTAGTCAAAGGATACTTTGTTGGCAGCCAATTATGACCGTTGATAAGTTGAATTGTAGCAGAGAAAAGTGGTTGGTGTTAGTTACCTTTATCATTTAATTGATAAATGAATTCGTCATCCGCACGCGTGGATAACCACATCATTCCTTTATAATTACCCTGCAGTGCGGAAAGCCACTATGTTTATCCATAAAATAATAGATTTAACTAGTATTCCCCACTTTACACTGCCATGGTTTAACCAGCCAAATATCCTTCCACACTACTTACGACATTCTATATTTGCTCGCGTTCTGTATTGCGTCAAGTTCAGACAACACATACAACTTATTGTTGCGCTTATATCCACGGTGTCGGGCGGATATACACAGGCCAAAGTTGCACGAGGAAGTACATATCTGAAAATGCTTCGCCGCAATTCACTTGTTGGTACCTGTCCATCTTTTATTTGAACATTGCTTTTCGTGAGAGCGTTTTTCACATTTTCCTGACTCACTTGCTACGGAGAAATTGCTTATATTTCACCAATTGAATGCAAGAACTATGACTCTTCTTTTTCCTTCTTTTCTATTTACGAAAAGTCTTATTGATTTCCTTAGAACTTTTCTGAATGAATGCAAGTGAATGATGACAATGTCGAATACATGTCTTAAGCTTATCTCGGTAAGTTACCTTGATTCGTCGTTAAATTGTAGACAGTGTTATTTATTATTATATAAATGTATCTGAAAATACCGAAAAAAATGAGTTACCTAGTTCTTGCACTCAGGCACCGATTTGTAGCAATAAGCCAGTCGGGAATAAAAAACGGAGTGTCTCACAACATTTCGTAGTGTCTCAGGACGCTGTATTTGTAGTCGAAGACATTCTGAAAGGTTGATCGATGTCTTTTGAAAATTTCCACTACCCAACGTTCGAGAAAAGGAGTGTAGGAGTGGTAGATCGTTTGTCGTTATCTAGGATGCACCGTTTGGAAGCGATTCACCTTGTATCTCTCGTCGTAATGATCGCTCGTGGACGCAACAATGAACGAAGGGACTGAATTGCAGCTACCACCATACAACACGCGAGCCCTTCTTGCCGGCTGAAATTCTTATGGTAATGGAATGGAAATTCATATGAAAATAAAATGATTGCCGGTTTTACAAGGGAAGCCAAATATAAATGGAACTGATGTTTTCAAGTTGAGGCTTTATTTTATAAAGACGAAAGAAACATATTACTTTTTTACACTATGTCCCGCTTTAGAAACGAATGTTTTAAACGAACTAGAAGCTTTTTAATCTCTTCATCCTAGAAACTAGCCGATTGAACAAAAATTCTACCCTGCGCAGTTGTTATTGAATCACGTGTTTCCCATCCCTTTTTATGAGAATAAGATGCTAACTGCCATGGTTAGATGCTTCAAAGGCTGTTTCAGGTTTACTGCTACTTCATCAGATAACAAAATAAAAAATACATCAAAGTGCAATTGATTGTCACCATGCTAATACGTAGCGTATGCATAATAATGTATGTGCTGACCAAGTTGGACGAAGTCCTCCCTCCTTAGGATGCGTGTCCTCGCGCAAAGAGTTGATGTTAATTTTTAGATTGGAAGTTTTTCTGAAAAATTTGTAATATGCGATTATATCAGTTATTAGACTGGTTTGTAAACTTGTGTTATGTTCCAATTTAATTAAGTTTATATGATCTAAATTTTCAATGTTTTGGGAATGTACATTATCTAACGTTAAATTTTCTTTTTCTTTATAGATAATATTTTTGATTACATTTGGTAAGACAATGTTGTTACGTACAATATTTTCCTTATTAACAAAAGTATTATTATTCATAGTTATTTTACAATTTGCAAATTTTATGATATTATGATTTTGAATGACGATTTCTTGATCATTACATTCATGATATATTTTAGTTTTAGGTAAATTTTTATTACATTTTCAGGTATTCTCATAAAACTTGTATAATTATTGGGTATCATGGAACAATTTCTTGGGTCACTTAATATTTTACTAATACATGTGTTGTTTATAGGTACTAATATCTTTTCCTCAATTTCTTTATTAAACACAAATACTTTATTATTTGAAATTAGGATTTCCTGATAAAGTGTTACCAGTTCTAAGTTATTTTTATTAGGAACTGGAATTATAGATAATTTATAATATAATTTTTCTGTGAAGTCGGAATTTGGACAATTATTAATATTGTTTTACCCTTTTGAGCTACTGAAAATTTAATGTTTTTTAATTTGTCAATATCTATTTTAAAATATTTAATTTCTTCGATGGTAAGAATATCCTTACTTAGAATTTCTAATCTTGATAGTAATACGATGTCTTCGATTTCCATTAATGAATCTAAAAGTGATTGTAAGTTTTCTTTTACTACTTGATATGTTTCGAAATTTAATAATTGTTTTCTTAATTCATTATTTTCATTGTTTATTGTATTAATTTTTGAGATTATAATTTCATGCTGTTTATTGATATGCTCTGTTAGTGTGTTGATATTTTTATTAATTTGTTCATTTATGTGAATTTGTTTTTCATTATTGTTTACAAAAGAGTTCATATTTGTTTCAATTTTTTCGAAAATTCTTTCTTTATATTCTCTATCGTTATCATCCATTACTCCGCCAACTCATTTGAAAAAGGATCAGTATAGGCTATATATTGTTCTTTTGAATGTGTGGGGTAACAGTGTAAATAGTTTATCTTTGATTCTTTGAATTATTATATGTAAGTTTGAAAATATTTTAACTAATTCCGGTCAGGTATTATTATCTATGTCGTATAGCAGATCTTCGTATTTTTGTAAGTTTATTATGTGTATAACTTTAGAAAAATTCTGGATGATTAGGATTTGATCATTCCGAATAAATGTGAAAACGTTTCCTTGTGGTATTTCTGTAATTTCTATTTGCTGTCCTATGGTGATTGATATTGAGATGATTAAGAAGATTGCGCTGATACCTGTGGGGTAGATTTTTGAAATTTCTTTAATTTCTTGAACGATTCTGGATTTTTATTTTTATGATTAGCTCTTATGACGGAGGACCTATCGTGTTTTTTCCTTTGAAATTTATTTTTTATGTATTTTGGGTTTATTACTTCATTTTTTCTATTTTTATTTTTATGTTCGATGCTGTTTTCCTGTTTTTTTCTTATTATTGTATATTCAGATTCGGGTATTATTCCGTTATTTATTTCAATGGGCCTATGATTTGTTGTAGAGTGGATATTATTGTTATAATATTTCATTAATTCTTGGATGTCTATTGAAGATGGTGGAAATTTATTTTCTGTAGTTTTTAATCTTACGTGTTCATTAAGTGTGTTACGGAGTCTCTCAATATCTGCGTTGCCTGTTTTTATACCGGGTGTTGTAAAATGTAATGTTATTTCTTCGTTAAGGAGAAAGTTTTCTAAGTTGCTGGTGAGGGTACTTTCATTATCAGTTATGATATGCTTAGGTTTACCGTAGGTTGCGAAATATTGGTTTAAAGCAGGTCGGATGTCTATCCAGTTTCTAGATTGTAAAGCTATTGCTTGTCCGTATTTTGAAAATTTATCTATTAGAGTTAAAAAGAAATGATTTTTGTCCAAAAACCGTATGTCCATATGAACTATTTTTCGGGGTCCTTCCGGTATTGGAGGTTTTTGAAATAACATTTTTGCCGGCCTTCTTTCATATTTACTAAGTTGACATGTATTACAATTGTTTATTACTTTAGTTATTTCGGTTTTTAATTTTGGGTAATAAAATTTTGTTTTAAGTTGCGCTTATGTTCTTTAAGGGGTTATACCTATGTGACTTAATTTTTTTTTCCAATTTTTTTTTATTGGCTAAAAGTATGCTAACACATCCCTAGAATTGAAATCAAAAAGGTCCAAATACTAATATACTTCAGAAAATTTTTGAGAATCAATTTTCTGAAGGAACTCCAATGCTCGAAACACGTAAAATTTGCTCGCTTTATACTATATAGTAATTAATATACACTGTATAGGGCACGTTCCTTCGTAAACGACGCTAAGAGAGCTTCTGTTTACTCAATCGACTACACACAGCATTTGAGGTTAAAGTACCATGTTTTGGTTGATATTTTTACTGTTGTTTTGTATAAAAAAGTGTTAGAAGTGGATAGTAAACTGTACAGTGGCCGTAAAGGCAGTAAAGCAAGTAGGTCATCGCAGAAGCGCAGCAAGATCAGCAACAGGCGTCCGCCTAATCGCCATTCGTTTGAGACTCATTAGGATTGACTGCAGGGCCTAATTTTTACAATTTCTGCTTAGAAACAGACGCCGAGCGAATAAAGGCTGCTGAGCGCTCAATTTCCGACGTTGTAAAAGAGGCGAGACGCGGTCTTTTAGCATCAAGAAAGGACGAGGAGGAGAAATCCACGGTCTTGGAAGGCCAACTGTATGGTGCTGGGATAGCAGAGTAAAGGTTAAAAAATTTGTACATAGTAAAATTTCGAAAATTCACAACTTTATAAGGTTTTGAAACTTCAAACGCGTTTATCTAGAAAGTGTATTTCTGAAATTTGCCGGAAACGAAACTCTTTTAGTTTTCATCCGAATGGCTTGCCGTTATAACTGTAGCTTCTTGATATGATTATCTAGTGAAGTACACACGATTTTAACGATTGGTTTTGTTTAAAAAAGGTTATAAACAATTGAAGTCATTTTTTTGGGTCGAAAATGCAATTTTTTTGTTAAATGGTCGCCATTTTGCAAAAAATCGATATTAAACTATTATCGTGTGTACTTCACTAGCGAAACTCATGGAGTTTATGAAAAAAAAAAATTTCATTGTTCCAGATGCAGATGGGGCTGAGAAACTTGTCCGGCCGCGGAACGTCTTTTGTAAATACTAGTGACTTTGACGTGCACTACAGTCGCCATTTTGTATTAGATTCAAAATAAAAAAAATTTTTTGCACTCCCGAAAAGTTGCTCTTTATATTGATATATTATTTATAAAAGCTTTTTTCCAAAATCCTTGGGAAAAAATCTTGAAAAAAGGCTTGTTTTTTTAGCCTTCACATAGGTATAACCCCTTAAGAATTTCCTCCTGAATTTGTCCTTTATCGGTACAATCGAAAAGTAGGTAATTGCATTTTATAATTCTAAGTTTATTATGTAGACTTTTCAATTTCAAATATTCATTTTGAAATCGCGTATATATCGCAAGGTTGGGGATACATACTGCCGCTATTCCTTTTCCAGGAGTATGATTATTCAATATATACTGAAAATACTTTTCGTTTAATTCTTTAGATATGCAAATAGTTCGTAATTTGCCGAAGTATTTTTCCATTTTTACTCTGTTGTATTTTCCTTCTTTAATTCTTATTTGATTTTTAAATATATTCAAAGGAGCTTCGGAAATGGGTGTATATTCTAAGTTCTCTTCACTTGCGCTGTGACAAGTTATTATTGATTCATTGTCAATATTCTCGTTTCTTATTTCGTTGACATTTATTTATTCTATTTTTCTACTTTCAATTACCGGGGGTCGTGATAAAGCATCTGCTACATAATTCTCTTTACCCTTTATGTATTGTATATTGTAGTTGAATTCTTCTTATTTTAATTTCCATCTCTGTAGTTTCATATTTGGTTCTTTTAAATTAGCTAGCCATGTTAAAGGTTTGTGATCCGTTTTAATTACAAATTTTCTACCATATAAATATGGTCGGAAGTATTTGGTAGCCCACACTATTGCGAGTAGTTCCTTCTCGATTGTTGAATATCGGGTTTCATTGTCATTTAGGGTGCGTGAAGCATAGCAAATAGGATGACCATCCTGTGAAAGTATTGCGCCAATACCGTAATTAGAAGCATTAGTAGTAAGAATGAATTTTTTTTCAAAGTTTGGGTGTTTCAAAATTGGATAGGATATTCTAAGTTGTTTCAATTTTTCAAATGCGTCACTGTAGTCAGAATCTTGATGATTAATTTTTGTATTTTTCTTTAATCGGAGTGTTAAAGGTTTTGCTATTTTGGAAAAATCTCTAATGAATTTTCTGTAAAATCCCACTAATCCAAGAAATGATTTAATTTGTATGACTGTTTTTGGTATTGAAAATTTTTGGATAGCTTCTATTTTTTTCGGATTTGGTTTTATACCGTCGGTAGTCACTATGTGACCAAGAAATTCAGTTTCCTTTTTAAGGAACTCACTTTTGTCAATTTGTACTTTTAAGTTGGTTGTTTTTAGTGCTTCTAATATTTTTTTTAAAGATGAATTGTGTTCTTCCAGAGAAGTACTGAAGATTATGATGTCGTCCATATAGACAAAATATATTTTTCCAATATATTCGTGGAGAATATTATTCATTAGTCTCTGAAACGTATCAAGGACATTTTTTAAACCAAAAGGCATTCTAGTGAATTCAAAATGACCTTTATCAGTTGAAAATGCTGTTTTGGGGATGTCTTTTTCTTCGATTTCGATTTGATGGAAACCTTTGGCTAAATCTAACGTTGTAAAATACATACACTTTCCTAATTTGTCCAGTATTTCATCAATGTTAGGTATTGGAAATTTATCATCAATGGTCATGTTGTTTAGTTTCCTATAATAAACCACAACTCGCCACTTCATTTTCCCTGAAGAATCGGCTTTTTTGGGGACGACCCAAATTGGGGAGGAGTATGGGGATTTACTTGGTCGTATAATCCCTTGTTCGAGCATTTCCGTGATTTGTGTTTCCACCTCTGATTGATGGATATAAGGATATCTATAGGATTTGGTGTATACTGCTGTGTTATTTGTTGTTTTAATCTCATGTTTTATTTGATGAGTGAAGGTCAAATTTTCGCCCTCTGGAAAGAATATATCCTTATTATTTCTTAACAAGGGTATGCAATTCTTTGTTTCCTCACTATTTAAATGATCTACTCTGTTATATACATATGATTAATATATTCGTCGAAGCTTTCTTCTTCTGAGTAATATAATTTTAATTTTTCATTAATAAATTTAATAAATTTTTTATGCAAATCTATTTCTACTGTATGCATACTGAATATATTATTACCGATTATTCCATTGAAAAAATTGTTAAATTTGAATTCGATGAAATTGAATTTTTGTTCTCCACCTATTTCTTTGAAGGGTTTGATATGAACAGTATGTGAGACAGCTATTTGGGAATTTAAAGTATTTATATTGCAATTTGTATTTGGGACTCTTAGGCTTGGGTGGCATAAGTTTGGGTCTATAACACTTATGGCTGCACCTGTATCTATTAAAAACCTAAGAGGAGTATTGTATGAATTTATTCTAATATAAGGGAGGTTGGAGAAATTTGGGTTTCCGAGGCAGGTTTTAGAAAATTTTCCTGCTGGTTAGTATGAATTATTTAAGAAAAAAACTGTGTTGTTCCTTATACTGTAAATATTTATTTTTTATATCGCATACAATTGTTTTGAGGGCTACGTGCCTTCTTCCTCAGTGCGAATCACAATTTGTTTCTTATACCTGATCTACGACTATTTATATACCCCTAAGTTTTTTAACCTACTTTCCATATCCTAATTCTATCCTACTCGACCACTAAACGCTCTCACCAGGCTCGATGCACAGTTGCCTTCGTCGTGATTCATCGTATTGTCCTTGTCTTCCTTCAATATCCACATACTTTCGGCTGCATCGAATAGGGGGGCTTTACGCACTCGTAAAGCCCACCTATTGGATGCGCTTGACATAAATTATTTCTCCTGTTTGATATGGTTTAATGGGGTGTCTTATTTTATTATGGTTTTCCAGATCTTTCTGTTGTTGAAGTTTGATTCTTTCTATATTGGACATTCGTGTTGTCTTGAAGTCTTCGAGATTCACTTGGGGGTTTCTACCATAAAACAGTTGAACTGTTTTTTTCCGGTAGTTGAATGACTGGTGAAATTATACTCATTAACGGAACGTTCAAGTAGTTCTTCGAAAGAACGATAAGGGTTTTCCTTTTTCTGACAACGCATAATTTCTATCAATTTAGAGTGCCACTTGTCCATTAACCTCGCTTTTATATGGAGGTGTGCGGAACAGGGTGATTTTAAGTTCGTCTTCCATCATAGACACTAAGCTAAGAGATTTCAGAGCACCTTCGTTGTCCATGACTATATTTTCAGGTACGCAAAAAGAAAAAAATGATATCTCTTAAAGGTCTCCTAATATCTTCAGCGGATTTTGAAGCGATTATTTTCGCTTGCCCAAATTTTGTAAATTTGTCAATGGCCGTTAACACATGGTGTTTTTCGGTAAAGAAAAGGTCAATATGGATAGTGTGTCCTGGATACGTAGGAATAGGAGTAGGATTCAGTAATGGCTTGTTAGGATGACGATCGTATTTGTTTTCTTTGCATATTGAGAATTGTTTTATCAATCTCTTTATTTTCGAGGACATTTTGGGGAAGTAGAAATTTTCAAGAATTTGGAGTCTGTTCTCTTCTGCATTACGGTGCGCACGACGATGAGTTCTGAAAATACGCTCTTCTTGTTCTGTTTCACTTAACACATCTTCAACTATCTTTTGCGTGAAACGAATTCGATAGGTGCTGAAGTGGATTGGATATATTTCTTGTACTCTGCCCATTGTTTCTTCATTGGTCAGAAGACCATTGATGACACTTGGATTATGATATCTCTTGAATATATTAATTATGTCGGGATTGGTGTATGAACGCTTGCTAATAACGTGCCCTGTGTATTTACTAAAGGGATTAAGAATTTGATAACTATCTTCATCGTTGATCTTGAGAATTAGTTGGTTTCGGAAGCAGTTGACTGGGACTTCGACAGTAGGGATCAGATTATGGGATGAACTTCCGTCCCTATGCTCTGATGGCGATAGTGAATGAATATTCGTTGCAGTGGATGGTCGGGATAGAGAGTCGGCTACGACGTTCATTCTTCCAGGCGTGTACTTGAGTTCATAGTTATACTCTTCAAGTATTGCTTTCCACCTTTTCATCTTTGAGTTTATGTTTTTATTTGACAAGGCATATGTTAAGGGTTGGTGGTCTGTGAATATATGAACCTTCTTTGACCCATAGAGGAAGTTCCTTAGGGAATTTAGTGCCCATATGATAGCAAGCATTTCTTTCTCGTTTGCTGCATAATTTTCATCGGTTTTGCTGAGGGTTCGAGAGAGGAACATTATTGGTTTGTTGTCTTGTGAGAGAACTGCTCCTATGGCGTAGTTCGAAGCGTCAGTTGTGAGCTCGAATGTTTTTTCGAAGTTAGGGTGCATAAGTACAACGTCTTTAGATATTAGAGAGTTTTTCAGTTTATCAAATGCTAATAAGGCTTCATTGTCCATATGGATAGGTTTGGTTTTTGAAACGTTTAAGTAACACTCGTCCATCTTCCCCTTTTAAAACGGATGTCAGAGGTTTCGCTATTTTGGCGTTATTTGGGATGAAACGTCGGTAGTATCCTGACATTCCAAGAAATGACCTCATGTCTTTGAGGGTTTTGGGAGGAGATAGGTTGATGATTGCTTGGACTTTATTGGGGTTGGTTTTTATATCATTTGTGCCAATGATGTAGCCTAAAAGTTCTATTTCTTCTTGGGAAAATTCACATTTGTCAATCTGAATTTTCAAGTTAGCTGCTCTAGAGTTTGAAACACAGCTTCCAAATTTGCGAAGTGCTCTGTTTCATCCTTTCGGATGATGATGATATCGTCAATGTATACATAACAACGCGTGCCAATGTGTTCTCTCAAAACATCATCAAGAGCTCTTTGAAAAATAGAGGGTCCATTTTTAACACCGAATGGTAGGCGGGTGAATTCAAATTTTCCGTTATTGACGGAGAAGGCAGTTTTCTCAATGTCTTTTTGCCTAAGGAGGATTTGGTGAAAGCCGCTTTTGAGATCTATTATCGAGAAGTATTTATTTTTAGCAAGGTTTGCTAGAACTTCGTTGATTTCAGGGATAGGATATCTATCTGGAATGGTGATTGAGTTAAGTTTCCTATAATCAATCACGAGACGATATTTTTTTCGCATGGTGCGTCCTTTTTTTGGGAACGATCCAGACAGGAGTGTTATAAGGAGACTTTGATGGGCGAATGATGCCGTCTTGAAGAAGTTTATTTATCTCTTTTTCAATTTCTTTTTTCAATGCCATGGGATAAGGGTAGGATTTGGAATAGACAGGTTCATCTGTGGTCGTTCGGATTTCTCCGCGGACGTTAGTTGTGAAGGTGAGTTTTTCATCAGGATCTGAAAGAAGATTAGGATGTTTACTGACGACTCGGGATAATTTGGTCGTCTGCTCCTTGGTCATGTGTGAAGTTCCAAGATTGACGTTATGGTTAACATTATGAACGGCGGCTGAAAAGTATTGTTTAAGAGGTATGGTACGCTCGGAAAGGATTGTCATACAGTTTTCTTTCGTATAAATGATTGCATTCATCGCTCTAAGGGTATCGTTTCCAAATATACCATCAAATGCTATGAGACTAGGAAGTATATAGAATTAAATTTTTCCTACTTTGGAGCCAAAAATTTGGATTAATGAATGATGTGTGATTTCTATATTTCCTGAGACTGAATTAACACTAAAAGCTTTAGCATTAGGAAGAGGGGTTCGGATATGCTTAGGCTGAATATAATTTTTATTCGAACCTGTATCGATTAAGAATCTGAGGGGCTCTCCACTCCTTGATGTAAATTCAAAATAGGGGAGCGAAGAGCGCTTTAATTTAAAAAAATAGATATCGTCAACTTGTTCGTTAGTGGGGTCATCCAGTGGCGTACCCAAGGGGGGGGGGGTTACGGGTTCAAATCCCCCCCCCCTTGAAGTGGTGAGGAACACGCTCACCCGTGATTATTACCCTGATTTGATTCAGGTTCTCATTCACAGCTGAGTGAAATGATAGTGCGGCATCAAATCTCATTCCCGAAAACTATTAGCCGACAAGGAGCCTTGAACTAGCGTTAACCACTAAGTCACTCACTTCAACAATTATTCGCCGAGACAGTCTGGAACGTGGGAGTTGAGTGAGATTCAGTACCTCTACGCAGTTAGATCTTTCGGGCTAAAGTCTGCCAGAATTATTTTTGGAGGACTCCAACTGTGACCGGTGAAAAAGTATGATTAAGTATGATTACATAATTATATCTTCATATCTACACCGAAGCACTAGCAAATGTACCTAGTCAAGACTCCAAAAATATGACCCCCCCCCTTATCAAAATCCTGCGTACGCTCCTGGGGTCATCATTGATATAATTATTCAAAGTCTGGTCGTTAGTGACCTGTTCTTCGTATTGTTTTAGTTCTGGTGAGAATGGAACCGTTTCGTTTGCTTCTAAATATTCAATGAAATTCTGCCTATCTATTTCGTTTCGCGACTTACTCATTGATTCAGTGGGAACATCTGGCTGTATATTGTAATTGTTCGTGTGTTGTTTACCAGGATGATGGTCGTTTTGTCTATATGGCTGTTTTTGAGCGTAGAATTGGGGGTTCTGTGGGCGGTTTTGGTAATTTACCGCCATAGATCTTACTGATCTATCTACGTTCATTGGCTCAGGCCTTGGCCTTGGCTTAGGAGGTAGTGGCCGAGAATTTTATGGCTGCCTTGATTGAGGGAACTGTTGATAATTGTTTAGCCATCTAGATGGCTGAGCAGGTTGTGGATGATTTACTAATTCGGGATAGAATTGTTTCCTCGTTGCTGGGATTGGACATGAAAGTGGAGGGTAGTTTCTTTTAGAGGGGAATAGGGGGTGCTTGTGCAGGATAAGGTTTACGCACTGTGTTTTGAGTGTTGTTAGCGTGTTGAATACGATAATCTACGTTTTGTATTTTTAGACAGAGGTGCAGTGCTTGTGGCAGATCTGCTGGCTCTCGAATGTTTAGCAGCCGTGGCAAGTCACCTCTGAGACCCCTTACAAAAGTATCCAGCGCTTTTTCTCTGTAACATTGAGTCATAATATTGAGAGACTCTTGTCCGAGATGATGTAATGAACATAATTTGTTCAAGATAAGTGAGAGGTGATTGTAGACAGCTTGGTAAAATTCGGGAATTGTGTGGGTTCCCTGTATTAACGTTGTCACCTGGTATTCCAGCGTTCCTAAGTCTCTCTTATTCGCGTAGTGAAGTGTCAAACATTTTGAGATTTTGCTCCAATCTAAAGGAGTGTTGTAGGACTCGAGAACTATGTCTGCGTGTCCTACGATTTTGTTCCTAACGACGGAAAGAATTTCTTAATATTTTGCTGTGCCTTTGAGATGTTCGTAGATTTGAAGTATCCTTTCGATACTCTTCTTCCACGAACTAAACTCGCCGTCTTCACCAGAAAAATGTCGTAAGCTTTTTACGACATCAGGAATTCTGTCCATTCCTGATAGATCCATATTATCGTTAATTTGGATTGGAATATCAACATCGTTGTTGATATCCGACGCTGGATTCATTATGGAACGAAAAATTTGTGTTCCCTGATTCTGAGCGTTTCCGATACTACACGCGCGATATATTCATCGAGTTCACCGTGGTTTGGCATTTGGGGAGAAATGATTGGATTCTGAGGAATGTTTGCATTACCCCCAGGAGATACATCAGCCTGATTCAATGCATTATATTCTGGAAGTGAAGGTAGACCCACATTTTGATTTAATCTGGAGGGTCTCACTAGATTGCTTGGGTTAGACATTTTTTAGAGATATATCGATAAGTGAGCAAAACTTTAAATTAATTTTTAACTTCCCAGTATATGGGAAGTTCTTGTAATCGCCTAGAAAATCGAAATTG
This sequence comes from Oxycera nigricornis, assembly GCA_963942545.1. Taxonomy (NCBI): domain Eukaryota; kingdom Metazoa; phylum Arthropoda; class Insecta; order Diptera; family Stratiomyidae; genus Oxycera; species Oxycera nigricornis. The sequence goes on from OZ012660.1 coordinate 25,058,975, forward strand.
AAATTTTCAACATTTCTTTACGTTTTGAGGTCTATAGAGTATATATAAAGTGTTTTTAGAAAAGGAGATGTATGTGTGTGTGTGTACGTACGTACGTACGTCTGTACGTTCGTGGACACTTTTTTCTACGAGCATAACTCACATGAACAAAGTCGTATCGACTTCGTTAAGGTGTCAATCGAAGCGTCTTTGCAATTTTAAGAGCTGATTGGTTTTTGGGAATTTTCGGTCGGGGGGTTTGCTGTTTTGCCCGTTTGAAGGTCATTTCTGTCATGCGTTATATCTCGCGAACCAAACATACGATTTCCTTAAATACACACTTTAAAAAATTTCTTGGAGCCGTATTTAAATTTTTAAAAAAAAAGTGCAAAAAATTGGGTTTTTTCAAAAACAATAAATTTTTAACCTTATTTTCAAGTCGAAGTAACCAATGTTTATATAATTTATATACTCCAAACAAGGTTTGTAAAAACTACATCAAAACTTTTTCTCATGAGTACGTAAAAAATGAAATAAAAAACAAAAAATCATTAACAGTCATTATGATCTTCAAGCTCATTTCTATCATGCATTATATCTCGCGAACTAAACATACGATTTGCATTATTAAGGTGTCAATCGACGCGTATAAATATTTTTGTGAATCTGTCGAAATTTGAAAAAAATCGTTGTAGCCGTTTTTTAATGTAAGAAAAAAAGTGCAAAAAATTATTTTTTTAGAAACAATAAATTTTTAACCTGATTTGCGAAGTATAGTAATCAATGTTTATAAAATTTATATACTACAAACAATTTTTGTAAAAACAACATCAAATTTTTTTCTCATGATTAGGTAAAAAATTAAATAAAAAATAAAAAATCATTAAAAGTCATCATGATTTTCAGGGTCATTTTTATCATTTACTATATCTCACGAACCAGATATAATATTTGCATCATTATGGTGTCAGTTGACGCATATTAACACTGTAAAGTTTTTAACATGATAAAAATTCGTTTCAGCCGTTTTTTTAATTTAATAGAAGAAAATGCGAAATATTATGGTTTTTTCATAAAAAAATATTTTTTTTAACTTGAGTTGCACAGCACAGTGATACCAGTTTAGAAAATTTATACATTCTTATCAGTTTTTGAAGAGAAACCGGCAAAATTTTTTTCCATGATAATGAAGAAAAACTAAATAAAAAATAAAAAATCATTCAGTTACCTTGTAAAAAGGGTTCATACGAATGATATTACTTTATATCGTTCATTCTAACAAAATTGTTGTAAATTCATGCAAAGTTTTAAAATATTTGCATAATTTGAGCAGATTTAGTCTTTTAATTAAAAAATATGCTTAAATTTGTATCAACGCTTTGAATGGTAAAGTGTTTTGTAGTCAATACTTTGCAAGATCATATGCTTTGAAAAGCTTTCATCGAATAAAAAATTGTAGTTTTTAGTAGATTCATTCTTTAGTCATCGTAAGATTTCAATAACCATCATCATTTGAAATACATTTTACTTTTTACATGCAATTGAACCTATTTTTGACTGCATATACAAAATTTTTCAAGACCAAAAAGGCCCCCACCGATTGATCCGCGTGAATATTCAATCTGTTCTCATCGACCAAAAACCTTACGTAATCAATGGACCCTCCCGTAGACGATATGATTCATATTAACTCATTCCTGTTTCTGCTATGAATACCTCTCATTGTTATTACTTAAAGTACTATTATTTTCAAAATTATTATTGTGTTTAATGTTGTTGATGTTTATGTAGATATTACTGGGAAGTTGACCGTGTGGACCTCAAGGGTCGCACCTCGCGGCTTGTTTTTAATATTATTCAAAATGCATCCAAAAAAGAATTCATCTCTTCCGATTTCTCAAAAACGAAAAATTATCGAGGCAGTGGAAAGTGGCATTACAAAAAAGGGTGTTGCAAAGTCTTTTGGGATCCCTCCATCCACTCTTTCAACAATTTTTAAAAATAGAGAACAAATTCTTCAAAGCAGTCTACACAATGAGAGGAAGCGGGTCCGCCAAGGTGAGTTTCCTCGTCTTGAAGATTGTCTAGCTAAATGGCTGGGTGAATGTAGATTTCAAAATATATCCATCGGAGGCGGTATTCTAAAAGAAAAAGCCCTTCAGATTGCCGAAAAATTAGGAATTCAATTCAACGCTAGTGAAGGGTGGTTGACAAATTTTAAAAAACGTCGCAGTATCGTTTTTAAAAAAATCTGTAGGGAAAGCGCTACCGTAGACCCGGATGTTTGCAAAACATGGAAATACAAGTTAACAAGCCAGCTGGCGGATTACGCTCCCCGCGATGTTTTTAATACTGATGAGACAGGACTTTTTTTCCAAATGTCTACCTGACCGCAAGTTAACGTTTAAAGGGGAAAAATGTCACGGCAGTAAGCATAGTAAAGACAGGATTGCTGTATTGCTTGCTGCAAATTCGGAAGGGTCTCAGAAACTCAAACCACTTCTGATTGGTAAAGCCGCCACCCCTAGGTGCTTCAAGGGAGTAAAATGTTTCCCGACAGCTTACAAATCAAATAAAAAAGCATGGATGACTAAGGAATTGTTTAACGACTGGTTATCAAATCTAGACAAAGATATGAGAAGACAAAAACGACAAATTGTTCTCTTTCTTGATAACTGTACAGTGCACAATAACCCACCAAATCTGCAAAACATAAAATTGAAATTCTTTCCGGCAAACATAACGTCTAAATTACAACCTCTAGACCAGGGAGTCATTCAAAACTTCAAAACCCTGTATAGAGATTGAAATTGGATAGCATTGAAATTGGATAGCATTGAAATTGAAGAAAGTTGTAAGATAACAGTTTTGACAGCGATGAATATGATTCATAAGGCATGGAATAACGTGACTAACACTACAATTTTAAACTGCTTTGCAAAGTGTGGATTCCCATTCAGCCGAAAACATCTTACTCTACCAGAACAACAGGAGGAAATGGAAAGTGGCCCACCAGAAACATGGAGTCTTCTTCCTGAAATTGAGAGATGTTCAAAATTCAATGAGTATGTTCATTTTGACGACCATGTCGCGATTTTTGGTGACATCGTGACATCGAAGATGGCTAGAGAATCATTAAATACTCTACGCCAATATTTGCTCAGAACAGAGACAAATGAGGCTGTATTCTCAGCGTTAGCAACGGTGGAAAATGCTATCGATTATGGACGCTAGCGATTACTGAAGCAAAAAGCTATACTCGATTTTTTGAATTAGTGTGAAATGATATGTTTTTTTATATTTTCCACATAATAAATGTACATACATACATAATTGGGAAATCTAATATTTTAATAAATAATACATACGTGGGTACATGACGTGTATTTAATTTGATTTCCCTAATGCCTATAAATTTATTTGATTGTAAGTTTTAAAATACGTAATCACATTTTTTCTTTTGATATTTCGAACTCTCGATAAGTCGAAATTTTTTTAAGGTCCCTTCAATTTCGAATTATCGAGAGTCGACTGTGCTATTAACGTCTTATTTCGATTCTTGAGTTGCCGCGCACCTCGACTGTATATGTCTAAGTTATGCTTATCGGACGTTTTGCAATTTTTTATACGTACGATAGTTGATTTATGGGATTAAAAAAATGTTTTCATTTTTTCTAGATATGACTGATTCGGAGTCCGAAATGGATTTGCATCCGGAGCCAGGTATGGTTTGTTTCTTATCTATATTATTAAACGGCTAACATGAATTTTGTGGTACCATTTTAGCCGTTGTTTCTGGACCGATTTTCATAAAAAATACATCAATGGGAAGACCATATCCTGTAGATGTGCAGAATTGTATTTTTTGTGAAAAAAGGTTAAAAAAATATTTTTTTTTGAAAAAACCCTTTAACTTTAAATTAATTTTTAACTTCCCAGTATATGGGAAGTTCTTGTAATCGCCTAGAAAATCGAAATTGAAATTTTCAACATTTCTTTGCGTTTTGAGGTCTGTAGAGTATATATAAAGTGTTTTTAGAAAAGGAGATGTATGTGTGTGTGTGTACGTACGTACGTATGTGCGTTCGTGGACACTTTTTTCTACGAGCATAACTCACATGAACAAAGTCGTATCGACTTCGTTAAGGTGTCAATCGAAGCGTCTTTGCAATTTTAAGAGCTGATTAGTTTTTGGGAATTTTCGTTCGGGGGGTTTGCTGTTTTGCCCGTTTGAAGGTCATTTCTGTCATGCGTTATATCTCGCAAACTAAACAAACGATTTTCTTGATAAAGGTGTCAATCAACGCATATTGACATTTATGTAATTCTGTAAAGTTTTTAAAAAATTTCTTGGAGCCGTTTTCTAGTTTTTTAAAAAAGTGCAAAAACAATAAATTTTTAACCTTATTTTCAAACCGAAATAATCAATGTTTATAAAATTTATATACTTCAAACAGTTCTTGTAAAAACATCATCAAAATTTTTTCTCATGATTACAAAAAAAAGTAAATAAAAAATAAAAATTCGTTAACAGTCATCATGATCTTCAAGGTCATATTTGTCAAGCAGTATATCTCGCGAATCAAACATACGATTTGCATCGTTTAGGTGTCAATCGACGCGTATTAACATTTTTGTGAATCTATCAAATTTTTAAAAAAAATCGTTTGAGCCGGTTTTTTAATTTAAGAAAAAAGTGCAAAAATTAGGTTTTTTCATAAATAATAAATTTTTAACCTGATTTACGGAACACAGTAATCAATTTTTATAAAATTTTCATACTCCAAGTAGTGTTTGTAAAAACATCGTGTAACCCTTCTCCCATGACAACAAAAACATTAAATAAAAAATCATTAACAGTCATCATGATCTTCAAGGTTTTTGTCATTCACTTTATCTCACGAGCCAGATATAATATTTGCATCATTAAGGTATCAATTGACGTGTATTAACATCTTTGTGATTTTTTTAACATCGTAAAAATTCGTTGCAGCTGTTTTTTCTCAATTTAATAGAAGAAAATGCGAAAACTAGGGTTTTTTCATAAAAAATATTTTTTTAACCTGATTTGCACAAAACAGTAATAAATGTTTATAAAATTTATACATTCTTATCAGTTTTTGAAGAGAAACCGGCAAAACTTTTTTCCATGATTTTAAAAAAAACTAAATAAATAATAAAAAATCATTCAAAGTTACCATGTAAAGAGGGTTCATACGAATGATATTACTTATATCTCTTATATCTTTTATTCGAAATAAATTGTTGTAAATTCAATCAAAGTTTTAAAATATTTGCATAATTTGAGCAGATTTTTAATAGTGTTTACAGTCTTTCAATTAAAAACACTGCTTAAATTTTTAAAACCATCAAAATTCCAATCAAATTTGTATTTGTGGTAATCAACGCTTTGAATGGTAAAATGTTTTATAGACAATACTTTGCAAGATCATATGTTTTAAAAAGCTTTCATCAAATAAAAAAAATGTAGTTTATAGTGGATTCATTCTTTAGTAATCGTAAGATTTCAATTACTTCATCCATCATCATTTGTAAAACATTTTACTTTTTACATGCAATTGAACCTATTTTTGACTGCATATTCAAAATTTATCAATGGATTGTATAAAGTAATTATTAATCTCATTGATGTAAAATCGTGAAAAAATATAAATTCAGTGATTATGCTGAAGTCATGGCAATTTTGAACGCAACTGGACCTCAAGGGTCGCACTTCGCGGCTTGTTTTTCAAATTACACACACAAAATTGTTGATGTTTCCATCAAGTGCATGGATTGGAGCGGAAATGGTGTAGGGTGTCATCGTAAGCGTGTGTCGCTAACTTATATATCTCTCCCAATCAAACATTGAAAAAAATAATGGAATTTATTTTCCAACCTCTTTTACTTTATACTTATAATTGATGCAAGGTTTGTTAGATATTTACATAAACTTCGATCGAAAATTTAAATTTCATATTTTAGTTATCATAAGCCTATTGTTTCATGCTTGAAGAATGATTCAGACGATAATGATAATGTCGAATTATAATAAATTGAAAAAAAAAAAAAATTTTTTTTCAATTCATAGTGTATTAATAATATCGTTTAACAAACTTTCTAATCCCTTTCCTGGTATACTTGCAGAATGATGAAAAATTAAAATATTGCAATTGATGTGTGCAAGTAATATCCTCAATCAAACTTTCTAAGCTCTTGCCTACTATGTCTGTGAGTTAGGCGAAGTTTCATTGAGTAGTGTGTTTTATGACACGTTTATTCTTTTTTTTAAAACTAACAAGCGTCATTCTTATCACATCCAACACTTTTTAAAAATAGAAATTTTTACTGGATTTGCGATGTTTGCGTATGGTGATAGCGTTTGGCAAGCGGATTTGGTAAGGGATTGGGTGAAGACCATTTGAAGTGATTAGGTGGTGGGAATTTAAATAGTTGTGTAATTTCGGTGTCGCAGTTTTTCATTAAAGTTGGAATGCTGTTTGAGTGCCTGTAATCAGGCACATCGATAAAAGACAGCCACATGACGGAGATGATGAGTCTTTATAACTTGTTACGGGGTTTAATGGGAGCATTTATAAATTGAAAGAAAATTATATTCTTATTTGATAAGGAAATGTTGCGGTTTTCTATATGATAAAAAAGAAACTGTAGCAACTGAATTTGAAAAAAAAATTCTATTCTGTTCTCAGTGAAGTAACACAAAGTGTATTTCGTAAATTTAAAATGTTTTGCGAGTTTTGTAGTATTGAAGTGAATAGTGCTGGCTGGAGCTACCACGTGCGAACTAATCTCCACAAAAACAATTCTGCAGAGTCCATTGGTGAAGATTTGAAAAGGGTAAAAAGTTGTTTTGGTCAGCGAATGGAAACTCTTATATATGAAAACAAAGATGAAAACCTTTTAAATTCAGATGAATTTTTCAAGACGATGGAAGATCCGTTAGTGAAGTATTTGATGAGGGCACTAGACAAACGCGTAACACTAAAATTTAACATTGAGCTTTTTGCTGAATTCATTAAAATGGATGATGATGATAGCGAAAACATAATAAGCATTAAGTTGTTCCATACGAAAATGCAAGCGATACTGCAAAAAAGGGAATTGAAGTTAGCTTTCGATAATATGGTTAATGAAACCCGGGAAAAAATGGAAGAATTCCAGGAGAAAGACAGTGGATGAGCTCTCATAAAAATCACTCACTGCGAATTAAATATAAAAAGCTTCCGTGGCGGTGTCTTCCAAGTCTTTCAGTGCCACACAGTCTGGCCACAGATTTCTCCAGGAAGATTTCAGTGTCCTCAAAGAAGCTTGGGATGAAGCTTTGTCTATTATTCTCAAGCAATGGAGGATATTAAAATGGTTCTTCCAAAAGTGTCTGAGGGTGAGTTCTGTTCTTCTCATCTTTGAAACAGTGCTTTTGTATAAAGTTTTTTGAAGTTTGAAATGACCTGCTGATCGATGGGCTGGATAAGTGGAGTGGTGTTAGGGGGCAAAAATCTCACTTGAATGAAACTGTATTCACCAGTCAGATCTTCCTCCAAACCTGGAGAGTGAGCAGAAGCGTTGTCCAGTACCAAGAGAGTTTTGAGTGGTAACTTTTTTTGCTCTACATACGTTTTCACACTTGTAGCAAACACTTCATACATCCACTCGGTGAAAAACTGTCTTGTTACCCAAGCTTTAGGAGTAGCCCTCCACCCAGGTTACTTTTGATGACATGCTTTTTCGTAAAAACTCTTGGATTTTCTGAGTGGTAGACTAGTAGCGGTTTTATTTTGAGATCTCCACTTGCGTTGGCACACAGCAAGAGTGTAAGCCTGTCTTTCATAGGCTTATATCCTGGCAATGATTTCTCCTCTTTTGTGATGTAGGGCCTCCTTGGCATCTTTTTCCAAAACAGGTCAGTCTCATCACAATTAACAACTTGGTTAGGAAAAAATGTCTCATTTTCTATAAAGATTTTAAATTCACTAACAAACTTTTCAGCAGCATCCTCGTTGGAGTTTTTCTACACTCTGCGAAATAATTATATAGGCAGTACATTTTTTGCAATTTTAACAAAAACTTAAGAGCATTCCACTTTAAATATATTGGATTTTATTTGAAAAGAAGAAACAATTAAAGTTAATGATAAATAACTAGTTCCTGAGTTAGCACTTTGAAAGTAATTATGAAGAAAAAAAACTTAGTACGAAATATATATATATAGGCACTTTTGCTGACATGAAGAAAAAAGAAAACATTATAAAACTAAGTTGAAGCGTGATCCCCTCTATTCTTGACCACCTCTTTTAAACGGTCTGGCATAGAGTCTATAGGCGTTTGGATGTAGGATGGCTCTATTTTGTTCCACTCTTCTTGAATAGCCAATTTAAGCTCCTTTACACTATTAAATTGCCGTCCGTGGTTATAAACGTTTGTTGAAAGTCTAGTCCAAAGGTTCTCTATCGGGTTTAGATCGGGACTTACTGCTGGCTAATCAAGAGTGTGAATGCTACGCGATTCTAAAAACGATTTTTTTTTGCGCGAAGCATGAATTGCTGCATTATCCTGCTGAAAAATGAATTCTGATGTAGACATTTCTTCCAAAAATGTCACAAGAACATTATCAAGCAACTGCACATAATAATCAGAAACCATTCTTATCGTTACAAAAGAAATTGGCGTAGTTTTCATATAGCTTATGCCAGCCCAAACTGTGGTGAGTTTGGTGCTATACCTGCTCCGTGCAGGTGAGGGTTCCGCTTTCTATACTCATCTATAGAGATGATGAGTTTCTTCCTGTAGAAATACAGACTTTAGTTTTGGGAAGGAGGAGGAACAATTGGAACCTACGAGCAATCTTTGGATTGCATCATGTTTGGCGCTGAGCAATGCTCGTGCAGCCGATATGTACCGAGTTAAAGGTTGCTTATGTAGAAGCAAGAAGCAACACTTTGCCACTGTGAGGTAAGGGTTTTATTTTGCCGATGATAGGCAAAGTATCGCAAGTGGTGAGGCTGCCGATAACAAGGCAGGTATTAAATTAAACAACACACTTCTTGCGAGGTCTAAAAAGACTGTTTTTATTTTTCTAATTCTTTTCCTTTTATACAATTTAAACTTGCTCCCTACTCTAAAATCTATAACACAAATTTCCAATACTTAATTGAAATTCCCTTACTTTACATTTTAATATCTATAAACAATCCAACACTTATCATATGGGTTCTCATGAATACAATTGCCCTAATTAGAACTCATATTACTTGTCGAGGGCATTACTCTAGAATTTATCGTTACTAGTATTCATGATTCATATTCATTGTAGGATCATATTCATTTCATTGATAACAATTAGAGCTAAATATGACAGTGTAATGAATAGATCGGTTCGTGTACGTGTTACAAGCTTTAGCTCAATGCATTGTTTGTGTACATGCTACCAAGCTTTGTATTTTCATTTACCGATGGTTTATGACCATACTACAAAACCATAAGCGAACCACCTCCAAAATGTCGTCGTTTTTGAACTTCTGGTGTAGTCTTCTTCGAACGAAAATATTTGTGTACACCATTTGGGTCATCCAAATTGAATTTTTTTTCATCGGAAAAAATCACCGTTTTCCATTCATCGACCCAAAAACGATGTTTTTCCGCAAATCGCAATCTTGCATTTTTATGCTTTTGAGTTAGGGCAGGTTTGCCACACTTATTGTCATATGTTAACTTCAAATTCATTTTTAAAATCTGTTGCATTCGACGAACACCAGCTCCTGCCTTAGTTGCCGCACAAATTGCTTTCGCCGAAAAATGTTCTCCAGTAGCAAGTCGTTTTATTTCTCTTATATCACGTTCTGTGATTGCCGATGTTCGTCCTTTACGTTTCATTGTGCACGCCAGGAGATCGCTGGAATTTCCTCGCGATTAGCCGATTTGAAAACCCCAGATCCTTATAGGCAATGATTTTTCCCTTCTCCTCTTCAGATAATACCTTTCCACGGGGCATACTAATTAAGAAGTGAAGATTGATTTTTTAATGTAGTAATTTGTGATATAATACCTTCAACTGACTTAAGTTTACGTGTTTTTTGTCTTTGGTGACGAAATGCTCACGCAACAGCCACAACTGTTAAACTGCCTATTTAAATATTACGCAGCAAATAAAAGAGAAATTGAGAATTCTTCTTTCTTTGTGTGAGAGCGTGGATTTTAAGCTTATTTCATAACAAAATAAACTTAACATTGTCATAGTATTCAACAATGAAAACCTGTTTCGAAGTAAATTCCGTTATCAAAATTTTAAAACCGAAACAAACATTGCCTATATAATTATTTCGATGAGTGTACATGTTTGTGTTTCCATTCAACGACTTTTTCTAACGATGACTATCAGAAATATGGTACGCACATGTTCTAAAGGACAGTGATTAACTTTCTCTTTGCTATTAATAGAACAGTTCTTAGACAGTGTTTTTCCGGGCATATAGTTTAAGTTTATATCGAGCCATCGTACATAAAGTTTCAAAAGTCATTCATATTCTACATATTTATACACGCATTTGTCTGCTGTGATTTATTTATACTTAAAATAAAAGTTCCTTTTTAATACACGCGAGTATTGAATATTTGAACCATAATTCCAACAGGTTATGGGCCTAGTGTTAATAGTGTAGAAATAAAGACAATCTAAAAACAGTGTAGTGAAGTTAACTTCAATATTGACTTTTTGGCATCGCATACATTTTTACAAAAATGGCAGATTTCTTTAAAGCTGCTGTGCAAAGGCTGAATGGTAAAAATTATGCTACTTGGAGCCAAAAAATGGAAATGCTCTTAATTCGCGAAGATTTGTGGGCTCTATCAGGCGTGATTCACTTATACAAGCGAATCTTTAAGTTGAGTATGGTCGAAAGTGGTGATATGGAAACTCACATCACCGATTTGCTGACGCTAATCGATGAACTCGCAGAACTCGGCGAGACCCTAACCTAAAGGAAAAGTTGCAGATAGCTTTACTTTTGAGTAGTGTGCCCGACACATACAGTCCGTTGATAAATAGTCTCGAATGCAGAAGCGAAAGTGAATTGACGATGCAATTCGTAAAGGATAGGCTATTGCAGGAATACAGGAGACGGCAAGAGAACAAAGGAGCTTCTGCGCCAAGTGACGAATCTGCGTTACATACAATGTATAAGGGTACAATTAAAGGAAAAGGGCGAAAATCATGTTATTTTTGCAAGTCAGTTGGTCATTTTAAACAGGAATGTGAAAAGTACAAAAGATGGCTAGCAAAAAAGGCAAATAAAAGTTCGGAAAAAGCAAATCTAGTTTCAGAGTGTCCCAATTCAGATTTGACTTTTATGGTTAAAGAAAGCTCATGTTTAAGTGTCGATACTAAAAGGCAAGATACCGATGTGTGGCTTATTGACTCAGGAGCTACAAGTCATATGTGCAATAAGTTGCAATTATTCACTGAAATAAACTGTAATGTAAAGTTACACGTGCAGCTTGCAGAGGTCGGTAAAAGCAGTGAAGTGCATGGTATAGGTACGGTTCAAATAAAGTGTGTTGTCGACGAAAAGGAAATGAGCCTTAAAGTGGAAAATGTGTTGTTCGTGCCTAATCTCGATTCTAATCTGCTTTCGGTTAAGAAACTCACCAAAGATAACTTTTCTCTTTTGTTTGAAAAACATAGCTGCAAAATCTTTAAAAACAAAGAGATAGTGGCCGTTGGGCATATTGCAGAGAACACTCGAGGACTATTTGGGTTACAGATGTTTTCTGAAAAAGTGTGTAATGTAACGAGTTTCAAAGAACATAACGAGAACTGTCAACACATGTGGCACAGACGTTTCGGGCATCGTGACGAACATGTAATCGCTAAATTTGTGAATAGTGACCTAGCAACCGGCATTAAGATTAAAGATTGCGGCATAAGTGAAACGTGTGGAAGCTCCATTAAGGGAAAAATGACACGGTTTCCTTTTTCAAAGGAAGCAGAGCACAGAGCTGAAGCAGTGCTAGATTTACTGCATACAGATGTCTGCGGACCAATGCAGACAAAAAGTTTAAGTAATAAGCGTTACATTATTACAATTATCGACGACTACTCTCGCTTCACATACGTTCAATTTTTGGAACAAAAGTGTGAAGCAACTGGTTTCATCAAGCAGTTCGTCGAAACTTGCAAGACGCAATTTCAAAAGACGCCAAAATGCATAAGGTCAGATCGAGGAAGGGAATATGTAAACAACGAACTTCGCAAATTTCTACAAAGTAATTGTATATTATTTCAATATACAGCTGCATATACACCGCAGCAAAATGGAGTTGCAGAAAGGAAAAATCGATCACTGCTGGAAATGGCGAGATGTATGATTGCGGATGCAAATCTTTCTAAAGACTATTGGGCAGAAGCAGTCAATACGGCAAACTTTTTGCAAAATCGATTACCATCTAAGGCTGTAAAAAGTACACCGTATGAACTATGGCATAATGAAGAGCCCAATGTTGAAAATTTGCAGATCTTCGGTAGTGACGCCTATGTTAAAGTACCAGATCAACAGCGGCGGAAGCTCGACGACAAAGCAGAAAAATATACGTTTGTGGGCTATTCTAGTGAATCGAAAGCTTATCGCTTAATTGATCAACAAACAGGCCGCATCAAGATTAGTCGTGATGTGATTTTTCTTGAAAAAAGGGTTAGATCTTCAAACGTCATCGAACAAGACGACAATACAGAAATTATCGTGCCCGATATTAATGAACAAGGTAATTTAACGAGTTTTATATCCAATGTTGAGTGTGATATAGATAATACGGAACCGAAGCCTCCGAGAGTACCACCTGTGCAAGAGCAAAGGCGATCAACAAGAGAAACCAAAGGCGTACCTCCAGACTTTTACGGTGCAAGTGCTCGCTTGATTGTGCAACAGCTCGAAGATCCATGTACTCTAGAAGAAGCTCTTTCGAGTCCCAATGAGGAAAATTGGATGCGAGCAATGGATGAAGAGATAAGATCTTTATCACTCAATAAAACGTGGGAGCTCGTGGTCGCGCCGCAAGGGCGTAATATCGTGACATGTAAATGGGTGTTCAAGACCAAGTTAAATGAGCGAGGTGAAGTGGACAGGTACAAAGCAAGACTCGTAGCGAGAGGATTTTCTCAAAAGTACGGTCAAGATTATGATGAACTTTTTGCTCCTGTCGTGCGGCAAAAAACATTTCGCATTCTCCTCGCCATTGCGGGTAAAGAAAATTTAGTGGTTAAACACTAGGATGCAAAAACTGCGTTCCTGAACGGTGAACTGAGTGAACCGATATACATGACTCAACCGAAAGGGTATGAGGTGCAAACGCAGGAAGGGCTGGTTTGTCGGCTCAAAAAGGGACTATATGGTCTTAAACAAGCGGCAAAGTTGTGGTATGACAGTGTCCTCGGTGAATTATGTGTTAAACAAAGTTTAACCGATCCTTGTCTATACGTCAAGAAAACAATGGTGGAAGTTATTTAAATTATTATCCATGAAGATGATTTTTTAGTTGCCGCAAAGAGAGTCGAGATCATTGTTGCTGTAGCCGAGAATTTGAAAATTAAGTTTCAACTTTCAGATCTCGGAATTTTAAAGAGATATCTCGGTATTGAGGTGCATCGGAACAATGATGGATTTTACTGCATAAAGCAAGCGCAATATATTAAATCATTATTGGACAGATTTAACCTAACAGATGCCAAGATTTATCACGTGCCGTTAGATCCAGGCTACTTTAAAAATAAGAGGATTCAAGATATACCAATGGAGCAAAGCGAGAAGTACCAACAACTAAAACGAGCGCTTTTATACTTGGCTGTTAATTCGAGGCCAGACATAATTGCCAGTGTGAACATTTTGAGCCAGTTCAATAAAAATCCGGTAGAAGCTGCTTGGACCGAGGCAAAAAGGATTGTCAAGTATTTGAAGGGTATCATCGATTACGAATTGATACTTGGCAATAATCAAGGTGACTACGAATTATCCGGATATGCAGATGCCGATTGGGCGAAAAATACCATCGATAGAAAATCAAACAGTGGATACGTGTTTAGATTTTTGAATGCGACTGTATCATGGGGCTGCCGCAAGCAGACGTGTGTGTCATTGTCATCCACGGAAGCAGAGTACATCGCACTTGGAGAAGCGTGTCAAGAAGGCATATGGATACGTACATTGCTTCAAGATTTTCTCCCAAAAAATCTAGAAGGAACAACAATCTACGAAGACAACCAAAGTTGCTTAAAAATGCTTAGCAATAAAAAGTTCAGTAATCGGACTAAGCATATAGCGACCTGATTTCATCTGATTCGAGATTTAAAAAATAAGGGCCATTTTGATTTCGAATACTGTCAAACGGATGAAATGCTTGCAGATATGCTCACCAAACTTTTGGGCAAAGTGAAGTTGCAGAAATTTGTAGCAGAATGCGGCTTGTTAATCCAATAAAGTGCTCATCGTCATCGAGGAAGGGTGTTGGAGTTTTTCTACATGTTTGTGTTTCCATTCAACGACTTTCTCTAACGATGACTATGAGAAATATGGTACGCACATGTTCTAAAGGACAGTGATTAACTTTCTCTTTGCTATTAATAGAACAGTTCTTAGACAGTGTTTTTCCGGGAATATAGTTTTAGTTTATATCGAGCCATCGTACATAACGTTTCAAAAGTCATTCATATTCTACATATTTATACACGCATTTGTCTGCTGTGATTTATTTATACTTCAAATAAAAGTTCCTTTTTAATATTTGAACCATAATTCCAACAATCTTTATTTGAACTAGCAGCCTCCCCGTGCCGAACGACGCTATGAATACCACTTCGCTTCTTAAATCGATCAAATGATTCCTTACTTGCTTTGAATTCATCACTTGTTCCGAGAGTGTCTTGCTTTAGGTTGTCATGCAATCTTTTCGCTTTTTCGCAAATAATTGCTTCAGAAATGCTGTCACCTGCAAGTTGATTCTCGTTGATCCAAACTAACAAAAGTTTTCCCATTGTTCAATTACAGGTGGTCTATTGACGGCAAGAACTGTCACTCCTTTTGCTACATTAGCCTCTTTTAGTATGTTTTTATTTTTTAATATAGACGATATTGTTGACTTAGCCATTCCATAGTGAGTAGCTAAGTCTGTCACACGAGTCCCACCTTCAAACTTTGAAATGATTTCTTTTTTTAACTTGAATCGTTCTTCTCACTGCTTTCCGTTTGGAAGAATCACTCTTTATTTTTGGACCCATAGCAAGACTATTATTATTTAAAAAAAAACAGCACAAAGGGTAGTGAGTACATACAAGACTGAACATGTGTTGAAGTAAACAAGAAGCGGCCAGCACAGCGAGGAGCGGGAAGTGGCCGATGCGGTGCAAAGTTGCGCCAGTGGCGCATGCGTGCACGCATTCCGAATCGCGAAAAGCGTACGAATGGCGATTTAAATTTTACTTGAACAAGTTGTACGAATAATGAGTTGGACGAGTAGAGAGGCGGACGAATAGCGGGGTTCCAATGTACTCTATAAAAGCGGTTGGAGGACGGGTGAGAGACCCAAAGCTATATTCCCTAAATTCTACATATAAGCTTGATGATAAAAGATCAGTGTGTTCGAAATTTGTAAGACATTGATGATATTCTCGCTACAGCTACACAAAAATAAAAAAGGCGCTCTCGTGTATAAAGTTTTTACAAAAAAATCTTTTATTTGTTTTTAATTTTTCCGCCTTCAAAAAAAGTCTAAAAATCACTTCTCATAACTATTTTACGGGTTCATATGACCTCTTGAAAGAAGCCAAATAACCATTTTTTTTTAAGAATGGGAACCCCCATAGATTCTCATGGGGCCGTGACCGTCGCAAACCTTGATTGCCATAATAGTAGGGGAACTCCCTTCTTTTAATACCACCTACTCCCACCCGCTCCGGGGGCGGGTGCCATAATCTTAACCTTTACCAAAGTTACTATTAACCGAATATATTATATTATTTGTCAACCTCATTAAATTGAATTCTAAAAATGTAGTCTACCCATGCCTTACATTTTCCAGAAATCGTCGAAAGAGGCACCCAGTCTTTCTGCATGCCTACCAATGAGACAATGCCCCATCAGTACGGAGACGATAAAACCTAATGTTCCACGGCTCGTGTTGAGGAGCTGCTTGGTACGCTTTGAGCTTAGTGCGTGCCAGGTTTGCCTGGTTGTCCTGCAGGTTTCTTCCAACAGCCAGGCCCTGTTTGCAGCCTCTACATAATACTGCTTGAAATTTAGCCTGACGGAAGTCAATGGATGGCTGACTTGGAGTGTTAGTGTATAATACTGGAGCTCAGTGCCAGCTCTAGCTAGGGCATCAGCTTCGCAGTTCCCAGGTTTATCACTATGACCCGGCACCCAGCAAAGAATCACTTCACAGTGAAGCGACATCGCGTTCAGTTGTGTGCGACATTCCATTACAATTTTGGATGAGGTATATATCCTACTTCTTTCCATGATCCAGTCTTCTCTGCTAGAGATGCCGGACTTGAAACCGTGGTGAAAGCAGGGAATCGGAGGAGTGAGGTCTACTTTCTCTGGCGTTGGTCCACCCTTCGTAATATGGTGTAGTTGCTGGTATTCCCATCATGCCAGAGATTTGGAGCTTTCAATCGAATAGCAGAGCACTTGGCCCGCTGTTTCGTTAGGAGCTCCGTCGGGAGCCAATTTAATAGCATAAACAGTGCCTTTGCCGGGGTAGTGCGTATAGCCCCAGCAATTGCAATAGATGCAGTCCTCCTGACCCTGTTAACCAGGTTTGCCGCGCCATACATAATGATTGGTTCTTACATTGCTGTATAGACTCATGATAAAGTTTTGGGTTTCAGTCCCCACCTTTTCCCAATAGCTCTTTTGCAGTAGTAAATTGCGCAAGCAGATTTACGCACTCTTTTTGCTTTGTTCTCTTTCCAAGCGAAATTAGAGTCCAGAATCAGACCTAAATATTTGACCTGATGATTTTGTGATTAAAATATTCAAAAGTCTGGGGCAGGTACAATGATTTTTTTACGAAATGAAGGGGGCGTTGAAAATGTCACTAAGCATTACATGAGAGGCGGCAGGAGTTAAAATACTCCTGAAATTGCGTTACGTAATATATGGATGGCCTCTTAGTGAAACTAGCACACTCCCGAGAGAAGCACAGACGTACGCCGCGAAAGTTGCGAAAGGAGTAAAAATTTGGCGCGAGAGAATTTTAGTATGAGAATTTCGATGCAAAAATTACAAAGTTTACCAAATTGTCTCCCTTTTTTCAACCGGGCTTGGACGAAGTTACGGTGGCGTCTTTGTCGGCTGAATTTCTTTACACATAACAGAAAGAAAGTAGCCTAAGGCATGTAATAAAATGCTCCTAAAATTCACAATTTTATTGTTGCGCTGCCTGAATGAAAGGTTTTCCGATTTTAATTTTTGAAAATGATATCGGGTCTGTGAGTATGTTTCAATAATGGATATCAACATGTGCCTGTAGTGTTGTGTTTCTAGGAAGTGCCTGTGATGTTCTTGAAAAATATGTAATTCAATGAAATCGGCTTGAACGCTTTTAGAAATTTTAGAAAATGTTTGCTTGTATAGAATTGTGCATTCGATACATCGCTGATATGATAATTTGCTGTTCGCTCTTCTAGCAGATTTTCACGACATTCTCCGATGAAAATTTAATTCTATTAATTTATATTTCTTAACTTGCTTTCTGCCTATTAAAATTCTGGATAATTTTGTTCTCCTGTCTTAATTTAGTTGTAGTGGCAGCCCCTTTTACCAAAATGATGGCTCACTTAGGCCAGGATAACCCCTTGTGGTATCTGTCTTAACTTATTTTCTAAAAATTTAATTCTAGTTCAGTGCTTGGTTACATTATGGAATTTGATTTTGCATCCCTCTTCCTTTTTCAACCGGGCTTGGGACCGGCTTCGACAGAATTGTGGCATGAGTAACCCAAATACATTTAAAACCACACAAAACTACGCTCTGACTTCTGTGTATCGATTTTCGCAACTTCAGTTACATTTCTATAACAAGTTCTGTTTATTAACCAAGTTTTCACATTTTACAATTATTCACTTTGTCGAAATTGAATTTTCATCAAATTGATTGAAATCAAACTTTACGCCACCAGAACTTCATTACGTGAAACTGTAAAGACACAAATTTCACGAGCACATGAATTTGAGCACCACCTTCCCAAAAATTAACCATTTCCATATGTTTAACGAAAATTTCAGCTAATTCACTAGCGTATACTTTTCCGCACTTTTCTCCCAGCGCTCACGACGGAAACACTTTTATTGAACCAAAGATAACGCGCAATTTACATTTTTCGCGACTGCAACTGAAATACATTGTAAATTGAAAATAATATATAGCACGGACACTCCGAGCTGTCAAAGTCGACTTGAGACAAAAGGTGTCTAAATTACCCCTTCTGTCAGAGAGAGCGCTCTGGCTTTTGTTTCCAAGCTCGCACGCGAAAGAGTAGGTTGAAATTCGTATTCAAATTTCTCCAGGGCCTATTGTCCATATGTAGAGAGACGCGCCGGCTATTTTATATAAGTTAACCGTGTACGTGTCCATTTCAAAATCATTCACGCTAGTGTGCGTGAAATCAACGAATGCGGCGAGTACCCGGTGCAAATACGCGACCGATCGAAGCAATTAGGGCTGCCCGATCAATAGGAACAACGAAACTCCGCAGCATCGTGATTTTAAATAGCAATAAAAAATTTTGAAAATTTTTGCATGTAAATATTGGACAACATAATAATGATGTTTCAGCAGAACAGCTAAATTGAGAATTCGTTAAATTTACACTTTATCACTCACTCACTGAAATTTTCGGTTCCTGGCGCGCTTTACCTATCACTCAGAGCTGATAATCGGAAAAGAACGCGAAAACCATACAAACATAACGTTACTGCGGAGTTATTCAATATAATTTCACCCAACTATTGATACCCACCCACGTTTAGTGGCAAAGTGTTTGTATCGATTATGTGTTGCAGTTCCAAGGAAATGCAATCCCTTCTTTGTTGCTCTATAGTTCAAAATAAACAGAACACCCAAGAAGGAGCTTTATTTCCTTTTTGGAAAGTATCAGCCACTTTTCACATTGATTTAAGTTATGGCCATAAAACACTTCGCCAGTCACTTTGCGTTGTTTCGCGGGCCACTAACGATCACGTATTTCAAACGCGTTGTTTGAATTTTTTTGATTTAAAAAATCTAAAATCTAATTACACGGGATATTCCACTCGCGAATTGTTAAATATACAATGACATTTCTCGCTGAAAGTCGCGATTCAACGAATTAACGAAAGTAGCATCTATTTGCATCTCTGTCTTTCGTGCACGAACCATTCACATGCAATTTGCTGACTCTGTTACTCATGCTAGGGTACAAGGATATGCATTTACCTATACTTAGGCACAGCCTGGTCACTTTGGTTTTATAACAGATATGAGGCAAATTGGCTGGAGTGTCCGTGCTATGTATTCTTTACGCTATGACGTTTGACTTAAGAACATATTTTCAAAGCAAACGCCACGGAATGTCATTACCGAGTTTTCGCCCCTCACACCTATTTGACTTTTCACTCTTCAACCTTTATCATTGGTGATGCAAGATTGAAGGCTTCAATGGACGATTTTGGTTGTGTTGCGAAAATTGTCTTTTTCAGATGTTCGTTCAGTCCGTTTTTAAATATGTTTAAGGCGTATGTGTTGTTCATTTTTGTAACGATTGTCTTCTCAGCTTCCATGGTAGTGTTTCCTAATGTTGTTATTTGAAGATTATTAAGTTCCGACATAAGCGATAGGATTTTTTCTTTATAGATGTTGCGATTGTTAATGTACTTTTGCATCTCTCATTTAATGCTGTTGAAAGTTCAGCAACAGTTTTCGGTTTGCTTATTGAACCGATTGATGGTTTTACAGAAAAGTTGAATTTGACATGGGAATAAATTTAATTAATTTTCTTTGCTCAGTTGGCTCTAGACCTAGGCTAAGGATTTCTAATATTTTCAGAAACGAGTCCAGTTCTTTATAGTCACCTGAAAACACCGGTATCGCTTTTAGAGCAGTATCGATATTGAAATTTGCCGTTTTGTACGACTCTAGCTGCTTATTTAACAGATAATTTGCTTTAAGTATTTTTTTTAAATTCCATTTCGAGATTGGTTGTTTCCTCAGTTTTATTTAATTTGGTTTTTGAATTCGATAAGATTCCTAATTTTAGAAGAATTGTTTCTTTTTTATAAATCCGGTTGGGATTTTTAGCGATACTCAAAAGAATTTTGTCGTGCTTGCATTAATGCACCCAAACCTTTAAGTAGCGGAGAATCTAATTGAAGTTCATTTGAAAATTTTGGGAAGTGTTGGTATTATATTTGTATATTTTTGTTGATGTTATTCTTGATATATATATATGTATATTTTTATAATTATTATTTATATATTATAGCTAGTATAGTTATTGATGCAGGATTATCCATTTTCCATCTTTTTTCTGTATATCTGTTGCCTCAGCTCTGAGATTCATTTGTATATTGTTGTTGCTGCTTCCCAGCTCGGGGGCAGTTCTCTTTTTAATGTTGCTATTAATGTTCTATTTTTTACTTATATTCCTCCGCTTCGTTTCTTTTATTTTTCTATTTTGATGATGGTAGGGGGTTGAAAATATGTTTAATCTTGAGAAGCTGACAAATATTCTTTAGAGTTTCATTTGGGAATTCAGTCCTTCGTTCTGATTTGAAGATTTCAAAACAACCGTATTTCAAAATGAATTGTTCGCCTAAAGTGGTAGCTATTTGGTTTGCTCTTTCATATTATAACTGTTTCATAATCAATTTTGCACGAATATTTAATAAGAAAGCCTTACATACTTGGCATACTTGGAAGAGTATGCAATCTGTATCGAAAATAATTGATCAGCGTGATTCCACAAGATGAAAACATCCATGGTACAGTCAACTCTCGTTAATTCGAACCTCGATAACTAAAATTTCTCGATAATTCGAACTCAAACTTTGGTTCCTTGAAAGTTTCTTGATAAATCGAAAAAACGCTTTGTATTTGCATACACTCGATAACTCGAACTTTTTTTGTTTCTTGGCTTGCTAAGAGCTCTTTATAACTCGAAGTCAGCAGGTGATCTCTCTCTCGATAAATCAAATTTTTCTCAGAAACAAAGAGCAACTTATGGTTTGTAAACCTAATAGGTTTACAAACCATACGTCGTTCTTTATTGAATCATTCTGTGTTTTTTTTCTACATTTCCTGACGTTCCCACCGTGTTTTATTTTTAATATTATTCAAAATGCATCCAAAAAGGAATTCATCTCTTCCGATTTTTCAAAAACGAAAAATTATCGAGGCAGTGGAAAGTGGCATTACAAAAAAGGATGTTGCAAAGTCTTTTGGGATCCCTCCATCCACTCTTTCAACAATTTTCAAAAATAGAGAACAAAGCAGTCTACACTATGAGAGGAAGCGGGTCCGCCAAGGTGAGTTTCCTCGTCTTGAAGATTGTCTAACTAAATGGCTGGGTGAATGTAGATTTCAAAATATATCCATCGAAGGCGGTATTTGCTGTTTGCTCTCCTATAAATTTATTTGATTGTTAGTTTTAAAATACGTAATCACATTTTTTCTCTTGATATTTCGAACTCTCGATAAGTCGAAATTTTTTTAAGGTCCCTTCAATTTCGAATTATCGAGAGTCGACTGTGCTATTAACGTCTTATGTCAATTCTTGAGTTGCCGCGCACCTCGACTGTATTTGTCTAAGTTATGCTTATCGGACGTTTTGCAATTTTTTATACGTACGATAGTTGATTTATGGGATTAAAAAAATGTTTTCATTTTTTCTAGATATGACGGATTTGGACTCCGACATGGAAGTACATCCAGAGCAAGGTATGGTTTGTTTCTTATCTATATTATTAAACGGCTAACATGAATTTTGTGGTACCATTTTAGCCGTTGTTTCTGGTCCGATTTTCATAAAAAATACATCAATGGAAAAAGCATATCCTGTAGATGTGCAGAACTGTATTTATTGTGAAAATCTGTTCGGAAGAAAAATAGAAAATAGATTTTCTTACCAATACATATACAACGTTAAACGTTCACACAGCAATAAATACGAATGGTATACTAGCCTTGACTGCCAAAATAGAAACCCTGATTTTTCATGGGTTGTGTAATGCATGCGGTGGCAGTTTTCCCTTGCACGCGGGAGTCCCAGGTTCGTATCTAGGACTGTTCCAAGTATTTTAGTTTCTTTTTTGGAAGCTAATTAAATCATCAAATTTTACCACATTTAGTAATATTTTTATTCTCACTTTACACCGTTCATGTGTATTGTGCGTTCACTGGTTCGGTGTTGTGTGATAGCTATCTCTCTGTGGATCATTCGTGTGTATTGTATTTAGCGTCGCCGTTCATTATGCAAATGTAAACGTACATTTCATCAATATTTGGTCATATTTTTAACTTCCCAGTATATGGGAAGTTCTTGTAATCGCCCCGAAAATCGAAATTGAAATATTCAACATTTCTTTACGTTTGAGGTCTATAGAGTATATATAAAGTGTTTTTAGAAATGGAGATGTACGTGCGTGTGTGTGTGTATGTACGTACGTACGTATGTACGTTCGTGGACACTTTTTTCTACGAGCATAACTCACGTAAACAAATTCGTATTAACTTTGTTGAGGTGTCAATCGAAGCGTCTTTACAATCTTAAGAGCTGATTAGTTTTTGGGAAAGTTCAGTGGGTTTTTTTTGCTGTTATGCCCGTTTGAAGGTAATTTCTGTCATGCGTTTTATCTCGCGAACCAAACATACGATTTCCTTCATCAAGGTGTCAATCGACGCGTATCAACATTTATGTGATTCTATCAAATTTAAAAAATATCTTCGAGCCCTTTTGTAATTTTAAAAAAAAGTGCAAAAAATTAGGTTTTTTTCAAAAACACAAAATTTTTAACCTGATTTTCAAACCTAAGTAATCAATGTTTATATAATTTATATACTCCAAATAGTTTTTGTGAAAAAATCAGCACAATTTTTTTTCATGATTACAAAAAAAAACAAAATAAAAAATCACTAAACGTTCAAGGTCATTTACGTCATCCATTATATCTCGAGAACCAAATATAATCTTTCCATCATTAAGGTGTCAATCGACGCGTATTATCATTTTTATGATGTTTCTATATTTTAAAAAAATCGTTAATGCGTTTTTTTAATTTATTAAAACAAATTGGAAAAGTAGTGTTTTTTCATAAAAAAAATCATTTCTAACCTGATTTGCACATCGTAATAATAAATGTTTATAGAATTTATAAACTTTCATCAATTTTTGTAGAGAAACCAGCAAAACCCTTTCTCATGATTATAAATAAAATTAAATTAAAAATAAAAAATCATTCAAAGTCCCCATGTAAAGAGGGTTCATTCGAATCATTATACCTTAAATCTCTTATTCTAAAGACATTTTTGTAAAGTCAATCAAAGTTTATTAATATGTATTCGCAAAATTTGAGCAGATTTCCAATAGTCTTCACAGCACCATGTTTTAACTCTAATGAAAAAACTGCTTTGTAACCTGTCCCCCCTCCAATTGATCCGCGTGAATAATCAATCAAACCAATAAACCAAAATCCTTACGTAATGAATTGACGCTCGCGTAGATGTTACGATTAATATTAAGTCATTCCAATAACTTTTATGAGAAGTACATTTTTATTATTTGAAGTAGTATTATTTCCATAATTATTATTGTGTTTAATATTTTTAATATCTATGTAGATATTCCTGGGAAGTTGACCGTGTGGACCTCATGGGTCGCACCTCACGGCTTGTTTTAGTTTGTTTTGCTGAAGGTCGTCTAACATTCCACAAAAAAGCGTTTTCAGTTGAAGGAAACTTTCAAGATTTAAAAACGATGTTTGATTTTCCTAACATTTTTTACAACAACTGGTTTGGTAGATATCAAGAATGTGAAAATCGAAGGATGACATGCGCAAAACGCTTAGCATCGTTATACGTTCGAGACGCATTAAAGCGCCAATCATTGAATAATGATTTTTAAACATTATTAAAATTCATAAACATTACTTAATCACAATAGAAAAACAAATTTAGCTTGCCGTTTTATTATATTGATTGATGATTTAAGTTAAATTCAAAAACCTTTTTCCAAAATTTCCTTAAAAACGTGTATTTAAACTATTAAACCAGATGTACATTTCGTCTGGCACACCCAGACTTCCTCATAACATTCTCGGATATGCACAGGGACTTGAAACGCATGTTAAAAAAATACAACATCGAAGTGGTACCAAAGAGCGGTATTCAACTAAAAAATAGCATATCGACGGAAAAAGACAAACTGGAAGGAGGAGAAAAAAGTGGGATATACCAGATTACATCAGGGAAACTATAGAGATAGAGTAGATAGAGTAGGGTACCTGTAGGGATTAGAATGAATAATAACTTAGGGAATGGATCTCTTTAGAAACAAGATAAGTTTTTAATTTAGTAAATGCTTCAAGTGCTTTACTATCAACAACTACGGGCTTGCCTTTTGAGACATGTTTGGACACAGGTCCATCTTTCTCTTTTAAAAGTTATGTCAAGGGTTTAGCGATTCTGGCATAGTCTCTTATAAACCGCCTATAATACACTGACATACCAAGGAACGATCTGAGCTACTTGAGTGTTGTCGGGGGTGGGAATGAGGCAATAGCTTGTGCTTTTTTGGGGTTACTTTTTACCCCCTTGATACTGACAATGAATCCAGGAATTCTTCTACTTTTTGAAGAAATTCGGATTTGTGAAGAATTATTTTCATGTTCGCACGTTCTAGGGTCTTGAGTCCTGCGTCAAGATTCCTAAAGTGGTCTTCTTCATCTTTACCGAAAATTATAATAACGTCTATTTACTGAAAAAGCCGTTTTCTCGATGTCACATTCTCTAAGCCGTATCTGGTGAAATCCACTTTTCAGATCAATTATTGAAAAGAATTCATTTCCACCTAAATTGGAAAGGACTTCGTTGACATCTGGGATCGGATAAGAATCTGTGGTTGTGATAAAGTTCAATTTTCTATAATGAAACACTAACCGAAATTTCTTTTCACCGGAGGAGTCCTCTTTCTTGGGAACGATCCATACTGGAGCATTGAATGGTGATCTTGGAAGTCTAATAATGGCATCATTTAAAGGTTTTTTTAATTTCCTTTCTCACTGCGTTCTTCAGTGCTTGTGGATATGGGTATGACCTAGAATATACTGGATCTTTTGTTGCTGTTTGTGGGAGAACCCTTTTAATTTTGCATTGGGCTTGGCATACACGCTAGAATGTGTTTTTAAAATTGATTTAAGTCGCGAAATTTGACTTTCCGTCATATTAGTATTCCAAAGGTTCAAATGATTTACTGTTTGGGATAGGTGCTGTTTCAAAGGGATGAGAAGATTTGCTTTTATAGAGAAGTAATTGCTGTTAGTGTGAATAATAGCTTGTAACTTTTTCAAGCTATAATTTCCGATTATTCCCGCGAATGTTTCTAGAATGGGAAGTATAAAAATTTCAACTTTTCTGCGAACGGGCCGAATAGATTGACATATGCATGGTGCGTAATATTGATTGCACCACCAACTGAGTTAACTATAAAAGGACTTTCGTTAGCAATAGGATTACGAATAAGTTGAGGCTGGATATAATTTTTTTTAGAGCCTGTATCTATTTGACCGCTCTTCGCCGTGTATTCTTAATACGGAAGCGAAGAGCTCACAGCTCTGAAAAATTAACGTCATCAACTTGCTCTGCCTGTTCGGACTTGTTAAGATCTAAAGAGTCAAGATAGTCCTCAATAGAAATATCCGCATTTGTATCTGTTATGACTGTTTCTGTTATATCAGGTTGTTCCATTTCATATGTTTCATGCACATCTGAACTATACCTAGTTGGTTCTAAATTAAAAACACTTTGAACTTTATTTGGTGTTTTCACTTGCTGTGATGGTAGTCTTTTACTAGGGAACTGAGACTTTTTAATCGGAAGTCGGTTTTGGTAATTTAACGCTGGGATCTTATAGAGTGATCAACATCCATTGGCTCGTATACTCGCAGTTTTGGACGCAATGCCCTATAATTGAGGTTGCTACTCTGATGCTGCATTTGCCTATGAAACTGTTGTATCTGTGGAACACGGGGATCGCAAAGAAGCTCGGGATGAAAGTCGTTTCTGCCTACATTATTGCCAGGATTGTGCCGCAGATAGATTTTCCTTGTTGACAAAGGAAGTGGAACGTACGGAACTTGCGAGAAGCGTCTATTCGAAGAGTTGAGAGCTTGCTGTGTTCGATAATTTATATTTTCAAGCTTCAGGCATAAATGGCCTGCTGGCTCTTTGATACTTAAAAGACGTGGTAAGTCGCCCCCAAGGCCTCTAACGAAAGTATCTAAGGCTTTCTCACGGTAACACTGTGTTAAACTACTCAACGATTCGTGCCCTAACTCCATAGCGGACAATTTGTTCAAAATTAAGGAGAGACGATGGTAAACACTTTGATAAAACTCATGAATAGTGCCTGCACCTTGAACAAGTGTGGTTAACTGATATTCAAGTGTTCCCAGGTCACACTTGTCTGCATAATGCAGAGTGAGACATTTGGAAATTTTTTCCAATTCAAGCGGGTGTTGTAGGACTCAAGGGCAATGTCTGCCTGCCCTAGTACTTAAGTGTGCCTCTTAGGTGTTCCTAAATATGGAGGATTCCCTCAACACTTTTCCTCCACGAACTATATTCGCTTGGGTCACCCGAAAATGTCCTTAAACTTTTTACGACATCCAGTATTTTATCCATATCGGATAGGTTCCTTTCATTGTCGACATTTATTTCTACATCTAATTAATTATTTATATCCACCGTGGGATTCATTATTTGCCAGCCCTGTGTTTGCAAAGTTTCAGACACGATTCTAGTAATGAGTTGAACTAACACCGCGTTATTTTCGTTCGACGCAGCCACATGGTGATTCGGACTTCCAGAGGCTTCAACCCGCAATACCGGAGAACGAATTAAATTGTTGGGGGTGGCCAGAGTTTAAATTATTAGTAGATTTAATATGTCACTTTTATAATTGGTAATCATGGATTTCACTTCACATTCGTTTTAACGATAATTTGTTTAGATTAAGTACAAAGTATTATTTCAAATCAAACATGAATTTCAACTCAGTTAATATAAACAAGTAACTAATTTCTTTAGTTTTTCAAATGAAATATTAATTTTGAAGTTAAAAAGTGAATTTACATTAGCTGAGTTGCTACACTTTCTTAAACGTGACTTACAGGATAAAATTTCGGTAAAAAGCTGCATGCTCCAGGTTTGTTGGTTGTGGACCGCTCTTCCGCAAGTTGTGTTGGCTTCTTCCTTTTCCTCCAAGTTGGTTACTAAAGAGCCTTCTCACACTAAATACGCCGAATTCTCCTTGTTTGATTTTCGCAAGGTTTTTCACTGAGGACACCAATTTGACCTAGCTTGTTTTTCGCGAGGATTTTGATTTTGTACGGGGCTTGCTTTTTATCCGTGCATAAAATTGCAAAAAAGGCACGCGTACTTGACTCGTACCGTGAAAACTATGTATTATTTTAACGCGCGTACTTGATTCTCGTATTGCGATAACTTTTTTCAAGACGCGTACTTGGTTTTCGCCGCGTATCTTGTTTTTTTTTAGCGTGGCGGAACCCGATCCCTGCTCGGGCGCCAGTTAATTAGAAATCAAAAGCTTCTTGTTGCTTTTTGACTTAGTGCAAGGCTTGTGTCTTTATTCTTTAAATTCAAATAACAGAAAGAACTTAGTCTAAAGTGCGCTTATCCTATATTCATTTCTTAAAAGCGCTGACTGCGCGTCTGGCCGATTTCCTCCAGTCAGGCTTGTAATAATGCATTGTTGCATTATTGAATGGGAGTGTTGTGTTAACTTATATCATACTCCGGCTTAAAGCCACTTGAAGGAAATATTTGTACCACTGTAAGCATTGTATTGGAATATTTATTGCCGGACGCAATGATCGTATGTACATAGAATAACGTTGACACTATCGATTACTGTGGCCACAGGAGAGCGCTGTTATTCTGACACAGTAGGGAGCGAAAATTTAACGTTTTGTTGCAATTTTTTCCAAGTGGAAG
Source organism: Oxycera nigricornis (assembly GCA_963942545.1). Taxonomy (NCBI): domain Eukaryota; kingdom Metazoa; phylum Arthropoda; class Insecta; order Diptera; family Stratiomyidae; genus Oxycera; species Oxycera nigricornis. The sequence goes on from OZ012660.1 coordinate 25,087,222, forward strand.
GGCAATTCTTTCGAAGGATGTTGTTAAGCATGTTGTGAAGTTTTTTAAAAAAATTGGTTTGTTGAACATATTACAAAATGGCTGCCCAACAGCCGTTTCTGCGGAACGGTTTTTCTTGGAGGGGCTCCGTAGCACGCAGTGGAAGTGCTCCAAAAATTCATCTGGAACAAAATATTTTTTTCCTTTAAACTAAATAAGTATAGCTAAAGAAAAATGTAGGGATTTTGGAAAATATTCATTTTGTTACATTGACGAGCATTTGAAAGATAGTTCATTTTACTACCAAAAAACGGGCACTTATTTGTACCTAAAACATTGAAATGTTGACTTATCAAAAATCGGCTCCGTATTTCTATCTGGAATGTTGTTTTAAAGATGTGATATGAATTTGGAGTGAAAAAATTTGAAATTGTTTGAGTTATGCTGCGTGACGATTTGAAAACTGTGTTTCGAGAAAACCGCATTCAAAATTTTAACTTTACGTCTTCTCTCAACATCAAAGGACGCTGTACTAACATACTTTGTGTTCAACATCCTTGAAAATGTTTCCAACAATAGCTATTTAGAGAAGTTAGAAATCGAATGGTAAGACATAATGCTGTGCCCGATGAGCAGGTGTCGTATTTATCGCAGGTAGTCGTTTCGGAGTCGAGAAAGAGCTCAAAATTTCGATGAAAGCAATGTCGAGCAGATATAAAACCGTTTGTCTCTTATTCTATAGCAGGGATGGCCAAGCTCTTTGATAGTCCGAGCCATTTTTCAAAATTTGAAATTTTTCGCGAGCCGCAATCAAATACGTATTTAAAAGGTATGGAAATAGGTATTTAAATATTTTTTTACAGAAATTACATTTATTGAAAACATATAAATAAAAGTACAAAATATGTGTATTGAATTCAAAAATTAAACACATTTATTTTACTTCTCTTGATAATTCTTTAAAATTTGGTGAATAATTGGTAACAGCACTTCTTAGTAATTCTTTGAGATGCTGGTTAGTTAAACCTGATCGGTGTTTGGATTTCACGAATTTTAAAGTGGAATAAAATGATTCACATAAGTACGTTGTTCCGAACATTGAAATAATTCGACAAGCAGCCTTTTTTAATTCAGGATACTTCGATTCTGGTACAAATGTCCAAAATTCAGTAATCGACGTCGACATAAATTTTGATTGTAGAGCTTGATCTTCTTGCATCTCTTTCAATTCTAATTCTCCAGATGCTTTTTGGGTCATAATTATATTGGAAATGGAAAACTCATCTTGAATTATGTTAATTTCAAATGGATTCAGGAAAAAATCAAGAGACGATTTAAAATATTTCAAGTCTTGAAATCTATTTTGGAATATCAATATTCCTTCTAACTTTTTTATATACTCGTTGAGTTTTTCTTGTTTAGTAGAGGAACAAATTTTTTTAATTCGAGGAAAATGTCAAAATGTTTTATTTTTAATGTCCTTTTGAAAAAGTTGTAATTTAGTTTGAGAACTAAATATACACTGTGAGAGGTCAGATATTATTTTATCTTTACCCTGCAACTGTAAATTCAGTGTTTGCAAATGTTCCATGACATCAGTCAAAAACATTAAGTCTTGTAAACACTCGTCATCGTCTAATTCTGAGTAGGTTATTTCCTTTTCTTTTAGAAATGCAGTTATCGCATCAAACAAATCTACAAAACGGTTTAATACGTTGTAGCTGGATAACCATCTAACAATGCAAAAATTAATTAATGTCATTTGGAACTTCTTCGTCCTTTAATTCTTATTTTATTAAGAGGCACATCAAAAATTTTCATTATGGAATCTAATGCATTTTTAATATCGACACCGCGGGTTGAGTCTTGAAGTGCTACTAAATCGAATAATTCTTCTTTAACAATGAAGTCAGCTGAAACAAGACGTACGAAAACTGCCAATCGGCGGAAGATCTATGATATCTGTCGACTCGTCAAGGGCTAAGCTGAATGCAATACAGTTCTTCAAATCATTTTTTAAATTATATTCAAGAGATGTATTAATTGCAGTTATGCGTCGTTCGGTTGTGTGTCTCGAGATGGGAATTTGCGAAACAACTTTGTGCAATGCTGCATTATTTGGATCTAAAACTTCAAGTACATCTTCCAAGTTTTTTTTAATAAACTCTTCCTCTCCATACGGGCGTTTTGCACGAGCAACATTCCAGGCAATAACAAAACTAGCTTCAACCACATTATTAGCTTGATTGCTAAAGGTCATCAAAATTGACTGTTGTTTATTTAAATTTGATTTTAAAAAAGCAAGTTTATCTGTTCTCAATTTTGAATTTGGTGGATACTCATTAGAAAATCGAGGATGATTGGTTTCATAATATCGACGTAAATTGCTAGCTTTATAATTTTTGACCGTAGAATTACAAATAACACATAATGATTTTCCGTTATTATCAATAAAAAAGAAATTCTCCTCCCACTCATTATTAAAACTTCTATTTTCTTGCTCGTTTTTTTCTTTTTTTCTTTTCATTCTCTGTCGTCATATTTTTAAAAGAACTGGAAGTTTTGTGTTAATAAAACAATAACAACTAGTGTTACATACTACGAAACAAATTTAGTTTACTTACCAAAAATTCCAGATTACAAATTATATCCGTAGCAAGAGTGATACAAATTGTTTCCTCCAGAGCACAATGTCAACTGTCCGTTGCAATGAAAGTTTACAAATCCAAAATGGGGCTGGAGTCGGTCGATTACGGACGATTACGCCACTGATTATGTTCGTTCGCGCAGTTCTCGATGAGTCATATCATTCTTAACTTGGACGGAAAGTAAATTTGCTTGAACGTTGCACTTAATCCCGCCACTCACTCACTCAGTGTAGAAATTCGCCACTGACGATTGCTTCATCGTTCCATTTCGCGCAAGCGAATCCATGGTTTTTCCACTCACGGCGACGTATAGCGAAAGCCAAATGGAGTGGCACGATGGATTTTCAATCGTGGATATCCATTACGCCGCTTCACTCCGCTCCAATCTTAACGCGATTTCACACTCACGATACGCTTTTGGAGTGACGGCACTCCATTTCGCGCGATGGAGCGACCCTGAGTAGCGGGCTTTAGTCTTTCATATTTGTTGTCAGTAATTTAAAAGACATTTTGAAACAAATACGGAACGAAAATAATTTTTAAAATATAATAGCACAAAAATGACAAGCGAAATCAGGTATCGAGAGCCACAAATAATCCTTCAAAGAGCCGCATGTGGCTCGCGAGCCGCAGGTTGGCCCCCCCTGTTCTATAGGGTGCAAAGGATTTTTTAAGCTAATAAAAGTAAATTCGACTTTTTGAAATTTCTACTGTGGTGCAACTCCTTAGATCATGAAAAATATTTGGGAGAAAATAAAGAAGAGAATTTCCAAGTGAAAAATTGATTGAAAAATTGATTTTAAGCTAAACGAAGTCTGTGAGATTCATCAAAATTCGCGGCGCCGTGAAAACATCGCGCACTTTTTATTTTGTATTATTGGTATGTTACTTATTAGTGTGAAAGCCGCTCCACGATCGTTGCATTTGTGAACTGCAATAGATATATTTTTACACTATGCACTAACATTAAACACACAATACACAAAGTTCTACTTGCCCTCTATTTCAAAGTTGTCAAAGTTGAAATTGTCAATTTTTCATTGGAAAAACTCACGTTTCCAGGCGGTTTTTGACGAATAATTCAAAAAGTAGGTATTTTATCGAAAAATTTATTCCAAATAAAAAGGAAGTTTATAGAAAATGAAAAAGATTGGTGGGTTTCTGATGCAAACGGAGGAGCAATAGGTTGTTGAAGGTTGGTTCTTATTCGTCAAACGCCAAAATTGAAAGTTTCAACGTGAAATAACCAAAAATCAGTGCATTTTCCGGAGCAAACTCATAAAACCTTTTTAAAATGCTTTAAAAACTCTTATTTTTGCTCTTTTATCCCTAGTATCTAAACAATGTGAGTTATGACGAAAATAAAGTTGGTCCCCATTTTCTCAGTGACAAAAATGTGAAAATCACCCTCCAATTACCACCACAATTGAAAATAATTGTCGCCACTTTACAATTCATTTTATTTATGTACTTGTAATTTGCTCTAGAAGTTTGAAGTGAAAGAAGCACTTTTTTTAATTTTGCAAAAAATTGCCTTTTCTTCAAAGAACTCAAAAACTTTTAATGATGCAAAATTTCGTTGAGCACAAAATTGTATGTTTTGCTTTTCTTAATATTTTGGATTTGTTTTTTTTTGTAGGACAAAAATTAAGTAAGAAATGGCCGTTTAAAGCGTGCATATGTTTGTAAATAGTAACTTGTTCAAGCCTTAGCTCAAACCCTTTTAAATAAAAAAGGGCTGATAGAAAATTTAATTGACGTGAGCTTATGGTTCTCGAAAACCCTCCAGGTGCCAAGCCATACGAATAAAAGCATTTTAACAACTGTTTATCTGGTCCTACAATGCTTTTTTCCTATGACTTGTCCCCCTTCGAGATACAATAACTCCCGACATGGTACAGTGATCAAAACAAGCAATACTGCAAACGTTTGGTGATAAAACTGCTTAAAAGTAATTTTCGGACGAATTTCGCCGTAATAGGGACACCAAGAAGTTGTGGCGCGCAAAAAATAATCCCCCCTTTTCAACATCGTTTTTGGCGTGTAACTCTTTTAATATTGACAGCACGTGAAAATGATGTATCCACAACTTACTGCAAATTAAATTTCACACAAGTTTGTCATATAAAACTTTTTTGTAGGGGCGGTGCTTTCCAAGATATGGGGCTGTCCCACTTTTTTTTGTTCTCAAGATGGCGCCAAGGGCATTGGAGCTGCCACCCCAGAAACTTCAATTTAAGCTTCCATAAAGGCAAACTACTCATGGCAATTTAAAATTTTCTGCCCACTAAAATGCTCCGTGAGTTTTGCAATGGGGGGTTTGCCATCGAAATCAGATTTTTTGGCCTAAAAATGCATTTTTCACGTGAGTTTTCCCCCTTTGGGATGCAAAAGCTCCCGCCAGTGTACAGCGATCAAAGCGATCAATACCGCAAACGACTTGCGACAAAATTGCCTTAAAGTTATTTTCAATGTGTTTTGAGGTCAAAGTGAAAACAATGAAGCTGTGGCGCTCGAAAGATATGCCCCCCTTTTTGGATGTCGTTTTGAGCTTGTAACTCTTTTATTGTTAAAACCACGTAAAAGTGATGTATGCATGACTTGCTGCAAATTAAATTCTTCACAAGTTTGCCATATAAAACGTTCTTGTGGGAGCCATGGTTTCGGAGATATGGGGGATGTCCCACTATTTTTTGTTTCCAAGATGGAGCCCAGAGGATTGGGGGTGCGACCCCAGAAAGTTGGATTTAAGCTCACAGTAAGACATACTACACATTGCGCCAAAAATCCGGCTGCCTTCCAAAATGCTCCGCGAGTTTCGCAACGGGGGGTTCGCCACCAAAAGTCGATTATTTGGCCTAAAAACGGCTTTTCACGCGACTTTCTCCCCTTTGTGATAGAATAACTCCCGTTAATGTGCAGTGATTGGAAAAAGCAAAAAAGTGAGCATATTTGGAGCGACAATTCTCGAAAGTCGAAGAAATTTTTTTTTCTATACGAAAATTTTGCATTTGCCTTATTTTCCTTTAATTTACACGCTCATAATGCAACATCTTTTTTCAAAAATTAAATCTCTGTTGTGTTATTGTTAAAAATTTAGAACATCATTTTACTCTAAACTATCAAACTTTCATTGCAAAAGGACTATAAATGCAAACAGTTTTGACCAAAAATTCGCGTCTAAAATAAAATTTGTGTTCTGAATGGAAGTATTCGGCTGGCCCCACACGAAAGTGCTTTCAATCACAATCTTTTGAATGAACAATAAAACAAATACATATTTGAAATATTTTAATTAAAATTATTTACAGCATATGTTCAAACTGGCTTCCTTCCATTGTCAAACAAGACCTGCTTCTCTTTTTTAAGCTCCGTATCGAACATGACAACATCTCGCTTGTTATTTGGGCGCTGGCATAGATAATTTTCGAAGAAAGTTGTTCCAAGGTGTCAGGAGTCTCCTTGTTAACAATTTCTTTTAAATGTCCCTACAGAAAATAATCTAACGGGTTTAAATCCGGAGATCTTGCAGGCCACCGCATGGGACCATAACGCCCTAGCCAGCGATCCTGGAATTATTGATACAGCAAAGTTGTAACCTCTCCGAAATTATGTGGAGGTGCTCCATCATGTTGAAACCACATCCTCCTTCTCCTTAAAAGTGGTAGGTTATCCAATAGTGTTGGTAATATATTCTCCAAAAAATGTTTGTAGCCTAGCCAGTTAAGCGGTCCGGGAGAATATATGGCCCTATAAGTTGATCTCCAATAATACCTGCCCAAACGTAAAGTCTCCATCGAACTTGGTGATGTCCTTCACGTACCATATACGGATTGGCTTCGCTCCACCAATGGGAGTTGTGGCCGTTAAATATTTCTTCCTGGGTGAAGAGGCATTCGTCCGTAAGCAATATTTTTTTTCAAAGTTCGGGCTTCGTAGAATTTTTCTCTGTAGCCACTCACAAAATCCACTCGCTTTGCGTAATCCTCTGTATGTAATTTTTGCACCTTCGAAAAGTGGTAAGGGTGCAAATTTAAACTACGCAAAATGATTTGCACTGTTGACTTTTTAAGCCCCAATTCTCTTGCTATTCCCCTTGTGCTGGAAGTTGGGTCTTGCACAACGAAATTGAATACGGCTTTTTCGACGGCAGATGTTCTTGAAGACCTAGGTCGGCCCACGTCCGATCGCGCACCTTGAGCAAGTCTCCCTGTTTCTCGTCCTCGAATTTCAAGCCTCTGGAAGACGTTGGCATCTGGATGTCGTCTGTTAGGGAATCGTCTTCTATACTCAAAGGATGCACGCTGACTATTTGTTTTACATGCTCCAAGCACAAGAAACATGTCGAAGTATTCATTGGCTGAGGTCTCCATTTCTGATTTTTTCTTTCGTCGTTGGGAGGTGGAAATCTTCAAAAGATACCGAGTTGCTCCTGCTTCTCGGCATGTCGGATTTCTACCGACTAAAACCACCTCCGTCTCCTCCGAAAAACTTTTACTCCATTACTCATTGCTTGCACTGTCCGTGTGCAATTTATTTCCTGAAAGCTTGTTCATTTAAATAGTACCGATATACATCGTCTGTATATCGGTATAAGCGATAGTACCAGTATCTCAAAAGTTTTATTCAGAGTTCAATATATCCAATTTTGTTTCACATTTGTAGCAGGAAAAAAAAATATTAGCGTTCTTGAAAAAATATATATAAATAAAAGAAAAACTAAAAAAAATAAAAAAAAATAAAAAAAATGATAAAAAAAAAATGTTAGTGTTCTTAATTATTCAAATTGAATTTTCAGTAAATGTTTACGTAGCATGATTTTAAATGACATTATGTTACGCGCTTCTTTTATTGTTTGAGGTAGCTCATTGTAAAAATTTGATGCGGTGTTAATCGGATCCATCCTCAGGCGCTCTGTCCTAGCAAATTTTATTAAAATATCATTTTCGTTTCTCATATTGTAGTCGTTTTTTCTCCCATTTATATCTAGTTTCGTTGTTTTCATTTGTTCAGTGTGTAAATTTTTAAAAATGAATTTTCCTTTTTCCATTTGAATCAGTCCGTCTACGTTAAGTTCTTGTGTTGTTTTATATACTTCAGATGTAGCGGTCATCCTTTGCAAGTTATATATGGTTTTGTATGCTTTAGTTATTAGCCGTGACATGCTCATGAAGTTATTTTTGGTAGTCTGGCTCCAAATTATAATCCCGTATGTAATTCTTGAAATTATGTATGCATTTTTAATTTGTATTTTATTTTTAATTGAGAAATAGCCAATCAATAAAAACTGTTAAATAATTCTACAAAAAGGTATTTGTCTCGTAAAATACTGCTTTCTACTTGTTATCATCGTATGACGATCAAGCGTTGCCCCATCCTAATTTATGGATGTGAATTTTTTAGCCCATAAGTGTTGACTGATTATATCCGAATGTAAATGCTTTCAAATCAATTAAAAACTAATTTTCAAAGGTTTTATGACTGCTGATAATCAACTCAAGCACTAATTAAACACAAACACCGTTTCCCAGAGTTGTCTGAGAAGGTTCTACCTCCTCGATTTTTGTTAGTAGGCATATTAGGCACTTATTTGAATTTTTGTTTTAGAATTTGCAGGCGTGTAACTATTCGAAATTGGCAAATAAGGATAAAATAAAGTTCTAACTTTTTAACAATAACACAACAGAGATTTAATTTTTTGAAAAAAGATTTTACATTATGAACGTGAAAATTCAAGGAAAATAAGGAAAAATGCAAAATTTTCGTAATGAAAAAAACATTTCTTCGACTTTCGAGAACTGTTGCTCTCAATATGCTCACTTTTTATTCACAAAATAGCTTCAAATAGTTGCAAAAAACTATTTTCTGCGTTTTATTGTTTGTTTGAGTGTTCTATCTTTCATAACTGTGAAGATATTGCGTTTTTACTAATTTAACAACGGCATTTTTTTCAAAATTTTAAAACGCCTGTGGCAGCTAAAGGGTTAAGAAATCGAAAAAAAATTTCATAATATTTTCTGCTTAAAATTGTCCAAAAAATCACGTGGTGAGGAGCCTGTGCGGCAATTTCTGGACACCCTGTATAGTCACCTGAAAACACCGGTATCGCTTTTAGAGCAGTATCGATATTGAAATTTGCCGTTTTGTACGACTCTAGCTGCTTATTTAACAGATAATTTGCTTTAAGTATTTTTTTAAATTCAATTTCGAGATTGGTTGTCTCCTCAGTTTTCTTTAAGTTCTATAATTTGGTTTTTGAATTCGATAACATTCCTAATTTTAGAGGAATTGTTTCTTTTTTATAAATCCGATTGGGATTTTTAGTGATACTCAAAAGAATTTTGTCGTCCTTGCATTAATGCACCCAAACCTTTAAGTAGCGGAGAATCTAATTGAAGTTCATTTGAAAATTTTGGGAAGTGTTGGTATTATATTTGTATATTTTTGTTGATGTTATTCTTGATATATATATGTATATTTTTATAATTATTATTTATATATTATAGCTAGTATAGTTATTGATGCAGGATTATCCATTTTCCATCTTTTTTCTGTATATCTGTTGCCTCAGCTCTGAGATTCATTTGCAAGTAGCTGACAAATATTTTTTATAGTTTCATTTGGGAATTCAGTCCTTCTGTCTGATTTGAGGATTTTAAAACAACCGTATTTCAAAATGAATTGTTCGCCTAAAGTGGTAGCTATTTGGTTTGCTATTTGATATTATAAATGTTTCATAAACAATTTTGCACGAATATTTAATTAGAAAGCCTTACATACTTGTTATATTTGGAAGAGTATACCATCTGTAGTTATGGGGAAGTCAGGAACTACAAACTGAACCATGGATTTTATATTGTAGATCCTGACTTAAGCACTTGGGTTGCGATAAGGTGCGAAAATAATTGATCAGTGTGATTCCACAAGATGAAAATATTCACCGTACTATTAACGTCTTATTTCAATTCTTGAATTGCCGCGTACCTCGACTGTATTTGTCTAGGTTTTGCTTTTCGGACGTCCTGCAATTTTTTTATACGTACGATACTTGTTTTATTGGATTAAAAAAATGTTTTCATTTTTTCTAGAAACGACGGACTCAGACGGGGGGGGCTCGATCATGGATGTGGAGCCGGAGCCGGAGCAAGGTATGGTTTGTTTAACGAATTCCTTATCTTTATTTTCCCATGGTTTGATTTAATTAACCCTTTCTGTCCCAAATTATCAAAAATGCCTACAAATAATTACTCTGAAGTCTTTACTAAGAATGGCTAATTCTACCTGGAGACAGAGGCTGCCTACAAACAAAATGTGTTGTTTAAAAGATAAGGGTTCAAATGAACATTTTTATTACAAATTGTTGGAAAATTCCATTTTAAAAAGACGAATTACTCAGACTTTACTTTGGTTGCCATATGGCTACCAGGGGAAAAGAAAGGGTTAAATATTTGTTTTGTGCATTGATGCAATATCCATATTTAGAATTGCGGATGCCGATATGCAAGTCAGCAATTCTTTTGTGGTGGTCAAGCGGTATTAAATTCTTTTAAAAGATAAACAATTTTGAAGGTAAAGAATTGGGAGGAAGTGAATGCGATTGCGGAAGATAAGGGCATCCATTATTGTGGTAACTGTGTGTTTTTGTCGAATGACATTGTTGTTATTATCTCGTTATCTACCCATCTTCGAATTAGATATAGCTTCTCCCTCTTTATGTGTATTGTTATCTTCAACAATTTCAAAAACAATTAGTTCTAGTTCTTTTTCTTTACAGTTTGTTATATTTATTTGAAAATTTTATCTTCTGCACTAGAAATATTTTGTGACTAGTATTGCAAAAATTATAAATATTGTAACAATGCTTCCAACTGTTATTGTAACATATTTATGTATTTCATTTCATTTCTTTCTTTTAAATTTTCAATATTTTTTAATTGTAATTTTTCGAAGTTTGATTCGTGTAAGTGTGCTGTATTATTTTTAAATGGATTAAGAGTTAATATTTGGTGAGATATTTTGATTTCATTTTTGAAAAATTTTCCATTTACTTCTAGCCTACAATTTTTGAATCTCATAACATAATGTCCGTTCAGTTGATCTAATTTTTCATTACAATTTTGATTGATATTTCTGTTACTATTGGAAACAAATTTATGTTTCTCGTTAATTGCTTGTACGTTTTGTCATACGATTTTATTAAGGTTATTTTGAAAAGCATTATTTATTTTAATTTGTTTGTTCATAGCGTTTATTGTTTCATGATTATTGGATTCAATTGCTTTTAAATTTCCCATAGCATATTTATGCAAAGGGAGGCGCATTGACTAACAATTAAACAAATGAGAAAATAAATGTTCATGTAACTTGAATCATTTGTGTTAACATTATCGGAAGTGTCGGTTTAGTTTATTTGCGCTTATGGTTTGAGACTATATGCAAGTTACGACTTCTCCTTGTAGGTGAAGTAAAAACCACAAAGACTGTTTTAATTCAATCGTTTTTATTTTTCGTTTAAACAAGAATAGAACTCGTTACAAAATTGGGATGAATTTAATAAAACGAGGTCCCTTTGTGACCTGGCTAGTCTGACAACTCGATCACAAAAGGCACCGATTTATTTGAATCCATTTCTTATATACATATCTATCTTATCTTCTAAACCCAAAAGCAATGAAATATTATAATACATAAATTATGGTCTTTAAAGTCTACGAAGACGTTCTAGAGTTTTGAAATCCGAGATTCGGATAAAGTTTGTGAAATTTATGTAAACAAAGTGTTTTAGAAGTTCATAAACAAAGTGATTTATGTGCGCCGATAATCAACACTTGAAGAGTTATTGAATAATGTATGGAGGGTTACCGTAACTAATTAAACGAGCTTAAATATTATTATTATTTATATACTAAATTAAAGTTACCACCTTAGCAATAATTAATCTAGTTCACCACCTTGAGTGCGCATGGAAGTTGCGAAATTACCTGTGTGTGCAATGTGATAATTTGCATATAAGTTAATTTACAACACTTTTTTCCTCTTTTAAAATTTACGTTTATTACGGAACAAGCGTCTTGCATCTTTACAATTTGAATTAAAAAACAAGAAGAGCTTACATTCTACATCTTAGATTCTTATATTAAAAAATACTGCTGATGCAGCGTCTGGCGAAGCCATCCGTGGCTAGTGTAATTCCTATGAAGATGCACTTGTGGAAAATGCTTACGTTGATCGTTGCATTTTTCATAGAAGTTGATTGTAGCATTTGATCATGTTTGGCGTTAAGTCTTCCCCCTTTTAAGACGATGGTCCTCAATCGTCAAAGATATGGGCTTCTGTTGAACCTTATTATTGACGTATAGTTAGCAGCTGGATCATCCAAGTTAACTGATCCTGCTGTTGATTGAGAAGCTGGTTGTTCGGCGTTTGTTGAAAGGAATCTTCTGTTGTTAGGTCGCCATGGAAATTGTTGAGGAGTAAAATGCCAGGAGAGATGTTGTCGATGGTCGGGATGCTTTTATTATTGATAATGTTGCAATTCGCTTCTAGGCTGTTCAGCAGATTTATTATACAGGATGTGTAACTTATATCTAAGAAATCTTTTTCTTTACAAATTGAAAAGAAATTAAAACTTTTACATTCATTAATTATCTCAAATAGTGCATTACGTTATTTTATTATTTTTCGTTTACACATTTATTTTGCTCAATCGGTTTTAATAATAACATTTTAAATACATCGTCAGTTTTCTTAATATTAGTGAAATCCTCATGATCGGAGTTACCTGCAAGCCATTTTCAGGCTGTTCCTATGAAATCTAGTGATCTTTTCATTTTTCGTGGTTTCAAATTATGGAGGAGATTTTCAATTTGGCTTAACTCATGTGCCAATTATCGCGCGAGTGGATGATACTGTACAACTGATAGATTTAAAATATTTTCCGTTTTTATTATGAATTTTTCGTACTGGTATAAATTGATTTTATGGATTACTAAAAAATTTCCGTTTTGAATTCGTGTCTGGCCTAAATGATGGGTCACCACTTGGAAGTTCGTAAAATCGAGGATTTGCACTTTTGTTTGTACCATTTTAAGTATCAACCTGAAAGAATCAATTACGAATTTTATCTTTATGGATATTTTTTCCGGATTCTGTTAGTACGGTCGTATGATTATTTTCTTTGACTTTTTTTTGTTGATGTCGAGGTGTGAGTTTAGAGCCTTTTGCCTAACGAATATAATTTCTCCTATCTCATAATTTCTTGTAGGTTGTCTGGTTTTGTTGTGAAAATGCAAGGCTTTATCTTGCTTTGCCTTAAGCTTTTCAATATTTTTCTTACGAATGTTTTCGATGTCTTCAGACGTGGCGCTACTAAAACGTCCAAAGAATAAGTCTACCGGTTTTCTGCCAGTGACGGAGTGAATTGAGTGATTATATTCTATTACTGCTTTTTCTAAAAGCTGGTCAAAAGAACTTGTTGGTTCTTCCCTTTTTAAACAACGCATTGTTTCAGTCAATGTTGAGTGCCATCTTTCTATTTGGCCATTGACCTCACTTTTATAAGGAGGGGTCCGATAGGTTTTTATTTGTAATTCATCCTCCAACATGAGCATTAATGTGGGGGATCTGAGCGCTCCCTCATTATAAATTACCACATTCTCTGGTATACAAAAAAAAAAAAAAAGAATGTCTCTTAGAGGGGCTTTTAAATCTTCTATTGATTTAGAAGCGACTTTCTTTACAACGGCAAATTTAGAAAATTTATCTATTGCCGTGAGAACGCGGTGTTTCTCGGTGGCAAATAGGTCAATATGTATCGTGTGACCCGGATATTTGGGAATTGGGGTTGCGTGAATAAATGGCTTGTTAGGGTGCCTATCACATTTGCACTCCTTACATACAATACATCTTTTTACCAATCTTTTTATTTTGGCAGCCATTTTTGGGAAGTAAAAATTTTCTAACAATTGTTTGCGGTTTTCTTCTGCGTTTCTATGTGCTCTTTTATGCACGCGCAGAATTCGATCTTCCTGATCAAATTCATTAGGAACATCTTCTACAATTTTTCGCGTGAATCTTACTTTATAGTTTTTAAAGTGATTTGGATAGACTGATTGGATTATGCCTAATGTCTGTGTGTCTGTGCATGCTCATAATGCAAAATCTTTTTTCAAAAATTAAATCTCTGTTGTGTTATTGTTAAAAATTTAGAACATCGTTTTACTCTAAACTATCAAACTTTCATTGCAAAAGGACTATAAATGCAAACAGTTTTGACCAAAAATTCGCGTCTAAAATAAAATTTGTGTTCTGAATGGAAGTATTCGGCTGGCCCCACACGAAAGTGCTTTCAATCACAATCTTTTGAATGAACAATAAAACAAATACATATTTGAAATATTTTAATTAAAATTATTTACAGCATATGTTCAAACTGGCTTCCTTCCATTGTCAAACAAGACCTGCTTCTCTTTTTTAAGCTCCGTATCGAACATGACAACATCTCGCTTGTTATTTGGGCGCTGGCATAGATAATTTTCGAAGAAAGTTGTTCCAAGGTGTCAGGAGTCTCCTTGTTAACAATTTCTTTTAAATGTCCCTACAGAAAATAATCTAACGGGTTTAAATCCGGAGATCTTGCAGGCCACCGCATGGGACCATAACGCCCTAGCCAGCGATCCTGGAATTATTGATACAGCAAAGTTGTAACCTCTCCGAAATTATGTGGAGGTGCTCCATCATGTTGAAACCACATCCTCCTTCTCCTTAAAAGTGGTAGGTTATCCAATAGTGTTGGTAATATATTCTCCAAAAAATGTTTGTAGCCTAGCCAGTTAAGCGGTCCGGGAGAATATATGGCCCTATAAGTTGATCTCCAATAATACCTGCCCAAACGTAAAGTCTCCATCGAACTTGGTGATGTCCTTCACGTACCATATACGGATTGGCTTCGCTCCACCAATGGGAGTTGTGGCCGTTAAATATTTCTTCCTGGGTGAAGAGGCATTCGTCCGTAAGCAATATTTTTTTTCAAAGTTCGGGCTTCGTAGAATTTTTCTCTGTAGCCACTCACAAAATCCACTCGCTTTGCGTAATCCTCTGTATGTAATTTTTGCACCTTCGAAAAGTGGTAAGGGTGCAAATTTAAACTACGCAAAATGATTTGCACTGTTGACTTTTTAAGCCCCAATTCTCTTGCTATTCCCCTTGTGCTGGAAGTTGGGTCTTGCACAACGAAATTGAATACGGCTTTTTCGACGGCAGATGTTCTTGAAGACCTAGGTCGGCCCACGTCCGATCGCGCACCTTGAGCAAGTCTCCCTGTTTCTCGTCCTCGAATTTCAAGCCTCTGGAAGACGTTGGCATCTGGATGTCGTCTGTTAGGGAATCGTCTTCTATACTCAAAGGATGCACGCTGACTATTTGTTTTACATGCTCCAAGCACAAGAAACATGTCGAAGTATTCATTGGCTGAGGTCTCCATTTCTGATTTTTTCTTTCGTCGTTGGGAGGTGGAAATCTTCAAAAGATACCGAGTTGCTCCTGCTTCTCGGCATGTCGGATTTCTACCGACTAAAACCACCTCCGTCTCCTCCGAAAAACTTTTACTCCATTACTCATTGCTTGCACTGTCCGTGTGCAATTTATTTCCTGAAAGCTTGTTCATTTAAATAGTACCGATATACATCGTCTGTATATCGGTATAAGCGATAGTACCAGTATCTCAAAAGTTTTATTCAGAGTTCAATATATCCAATTTTGTTTCACATTTGTAGCAGGAAAAAAAAATATTAGCGTTCTTGAAAAAATATATATAAATAAAAGAAAAACTAAAAAAAATAAAAAAAAATAAAAAAAATGATAAAAAAAAAATGTTAGTGTTCTTAATTATTCAAATTGAATTTTCAGTAAATGTTTACGTAGCATGATTTTAAATGACATTATGTTACGCGCTTCTTTTATTGTTTGAGGTAGCTCATTGTAAAAATTTGATGCGGTGTTAATCGGATCCATCCTCAGGCGCTCTGTCCTAGCAAATTTTATTAAAATATCATTTTCGTTTCTCATATTGTAGTCGTTTTTTCTCCCATTTATATCTAGTTTCGTTGTTTTCATTTGTTCAGTGTGTAAATTTTTAAAAATGAATTTTCCTTTTTCCATTTGAATCAGTCCGTCTACGTTAAGTTCTTGTGTTGTTTTATATACTTCAGATGTAGCGGTCATCCTTTGCAAGTTATATATGGTTTTGTATGCTTTAGTTATTAGCCGTGACATGCTCATGAAGTTATTTTTGGTAGTCTGGCTCCAAATTATAATCCCGTATGTAATTCTTGAAATTATGTATGCATTTTTAATTTGTATTTTATTTTTAATTGAGAAATAGCCAATCAATAAAAACTGTTAAATAATTCTACAAAAAGGTATTTGTCTCGTAAAATACTGCTTTCTACTTGTTATCATCGTATGACGATCAAGCGTTGCCCCATCCTAATTTATGGATGTGAATTTTTTAGCCCATAAGTGTTGACTGATTATATCCGAATGTAAATGCTTTCAAATCAATTAAAAACTAATTTTCAAAGGTTTTATGACTGCTGATAATCAACTCAAGCACTAATTAAACACAAACACCGTTTCCCAGAGTTGTCTGAGAAGGTTCTACCTCCTCGATTTTTGTTAGTAGGCATATTAGGCACTTATTTGAATTTTTGTTTTAGAATTTGCAGGCGTGTAACTATTCGAAATTGGCAAATAAGGATAAAATAAAGTTCTAACTTTTTAACAATAACACAACAGAGATTTAATTTTTTGAAAAAAGATTTTACATTATGAACGTGAAAATTCAAGGAAAATAAGGAAAAATGCAAAATTTTCGTAATGAAAAAAACATTTCTTCGACTTTCGAGAACTGTTGCTCTCAATATGCTCACTTTTTATTCACAAAATAGCTTCAAATAGTTGCAAAAAACTATTTTCTGCGTTTTATTGTTTGTTTGAGTGTTCTATCTTTCATAACTGTGAAGATATTGCGTTTTTACTAATTTAACAACGGCATTTTTTTCAAAATTTTAAAACGCCTGTGGCAGCTAAAGGGTTAAGAAATCGAAAAAAAATTTCATAATATTTTCTGCTTAAAATTGTCCAAAAAATCACGTGGTGAGGAGCCTGTGCGGCAATTTCTGGACACCCTGTATAGTCACCTGAAAACACCGGTATCGCTTTTAGAGCAGTATCGATATTGAAATTTGGCGTTTTGTACGACTCTAGCTGCTTATTTAACAGATAATTTGCTTTAAGTATTTTTTTAAATTCAATTTCGAGATTGGTTGTCTCCTCAGTTTTCTTTAAGTTCTATAATTTGGTTTTTGAATTCGATAACATTCCTAATTTTAGAGGAATTGTTTCTTTTTTATAAATCCGATTGGGATTTTTAGTGATACTCAAAAGAATTTTGTCGTCCTTGCATTAATGCACCCAAACCTTTAAGTAGCGGAGAATCTAATTGAAGTTCATTTGAAAATTTTGGGAAGTGTTGGTATTATATTTGTATATTTTTGTTGATGTTATTCTTGATATATATATGTATATTTTTATAATTATTATTTATATATTATAGCTAGTATAGTTATTGATGCAGGATTATCCATTTTCCATCTTTTTTCTGTATATCTGTTGCCTCAGCTCTGAGATTCATTTGTAAGTAGCTGACAAATATTTTTTATAGTTTCATTTGGGAATTCAGTCCTTCTGTCTGATTTGAGGATTTTAAAACAACCGTATTTCAAAATGAATTGTTCGCCTAAAGTGGTAGCTATTTGGTTTGCTATTTGATATTATAAATGTTTCATAAACAATTTTGCACGAATATTTAATTAGAAAGCCTTACATACTTGTTATATTTGGAAGAGTATACCATCTGTAGTTATGGGGAAGTCAGGAACTACAAACTGAACCATGGATTTTATATTGTAGATCCTGACTTAAGCACTTGGGTTGCGATAAGGTGCGAAAATAATTGATCAGTGTGATTCCACAAGATGAAAATATTCACCGTACTATTAACGTCTTATTTCAATTCTTGAATTGCCGCGTACCTCGACTGTATTTGTCTAGGTTTTGCTTTTCGGACGTCCTGCAATTTTTTTATACGTACGATACTTGTTTTATTGGATTAAAAAAATGTTTTCATTTTTTCTAGAAACGACGGACTCAGACGGGGGGGGCTCGATCATGGATGTGGAGCCGGAGCCGGAGCAAGGTATGGTTTGTTTAACGAATTCCTTATCTTTATTTTCCCATGGTTTGATTTAATTAACCCTTTCTGTCCCAAATTATCAAAAATGCCTACAAATAATTACTCTGAAGTCTTTACTAAGAATGGCTAATTCTACCTGGAGACAGAGGCTGCCTACAAACAAAATGTGTTGTTTAAAAGATAAGGGTTCAAATGAACATTTTTATTACAAATTGTTGGAAAATTCCATTTTAAAAAGACGAATTACTCAGACTTTACTTTGGTTGCCATATGGCTACCAGGGGAAAAGAAAGGGTTAAATATTTGTTTTGTGCATTGATGCAATATCCATATTTAGAATTGCGGATGCCGATATGCAAGTCAGCAATTCTTTTGTGGTGGTCAAGCGGTATTAAATTCTTTTAAAAGATAAACAATTTTGAAGGTAAAGAATTGGGAGGAAGTGAATGCGATTGCGGAAGATAAGGGCATCCATTATTGTGGTAACTGTGTGTTTTTGTCGAATGACATTGTTGTTATTATCTCGTTATC
This sequence comes from Oxycera nigricornis, assembly GCA_963942545.1. Taxonomy (NCBI): domain Eukaryota; kingdom Metazoa; phylum Arthropoda; class Insecta; order Diptera; family Stratiomyidae; genus Oxycera; species Oxycera nigricornis. Next base: position 25,105,633 of record OZ012660.1, read on the forward strand.
TACCCATCTTCGAATTAGATATAGCTTCTCCCTCTTTATGTGTATTGTTATCTTCAACAATTTCAAAAACAATTAGTTCTAGTTCTTTTTCTTTACAGTTTGTTATATTTATTTGAAAATTTTATCTTCTGCACTAGAAATATTTTGTGACTAGTATTGCAAAAATTATAAATATTGTAACAATGCTTCCAACTGTTATTGTAACATATTTATGTATTTCATTTCATTTCTTTCTTTTAAATTTTCAATATTTTTTAATTGTAATTTTTCGAAGTTTGATTCGTGTAAGTGTGCTGTAATATTTTTAAATGGATTAAGAGTTAATATTTGGTGAGATATTTTGATTTCATTTTTGAAAAATTTTCCATTTACTTCTAGCCTACAATTTTTGAATCTCATAACATAATGTCCGTTCAGTTGATCTAATTTTTCATTACAATTTTGATTGATATTTCTGTTACTATTGGAAACAAATTTATGTTTCTCGTTAATTGCTTGTACGTTTTGTCATACGATTTTATTAAGGTTATTTTGAAAAGCATTATTTATTTTAATTTGTTTGTTCATAGCGTTTATTGTTTCATGATTATTGGATTCAATTGCTTTTAAATTTCCCATAGCATATTTATGCAAAGGGAGGCGCATTGACTAACAATTAAACAAATGAGAAAATAAATGTTCATGTAACTTGAATCATTTGTGTTAACATTATCGGAAGTGTCGGTTTAGTTTATTTGCGCTTATGGTTTGAGACTATATGCAAGTTACGACTTCTCCTTGTAGGTGAAGTAAAAACCACAAAGACTGTTTTAATTCAATCGTTTTTATTTTTCGTTTAAACAAGAATAGAACTCGTTACAAAATTGGGATGAATTTAATAAAACGAGGTCCCTTTGTGACCTGGCTAGTCTGACAACTCGATTACAAAAGGCACCGATTTATTTGAATCCATTTCTTATATACATATCTATCTTATCTTCTAAACCCAAAAGCAATGAAATATTATAATACATAAATTATGGTCTTTAAAGTCTACGAAGACGTTCTAGAGTTTTGAAATCCGAGATTCGGATAAAGTTTGTGAAATTTATGTAAACAAAGTGTTTTAGAAGTTCATAAACAAAGTGATTTATGTGCGCCGATAATCAACACTTGAAGAGTTATTGAATAATGTATGGAGGGTTACCGTAACTAATTAAACGAGCTTAAATATTATTATTATTTATATACTAAATTAAAGTTACCACCTTAGCAATAATTAATCTAGTTCACCACCTTGAGTGCGCATGGAAGTTGCGAAATTACCTGTGTGTGCAATGTGATAATTTGCATATAAGTTAATTTACAACACTTTTTTCCTCTTTTAAAATTTACGTTTATTACGGAACAAGCGTCTTGCATCTTTACAATTTGAATTAAAAAACAAGAAGAGCTTACATTCTACATCTTAGCTTCTTATATTAAAAAATACTGCTGATGCAGCGTCTGGCGAAGCCATCCGTGGCTAGTGTAATTCCTATGAAGATGCACTTGTGGAAAATGCTTACGTTGATCGTTGCATTTTTCATAGAAGTTGATTGTAGCATTTGATTCCTCCTTAGAAGATGCACTTGTAGAAAATGCTTACGTTGATCGTTGCATTTTCCATAGATGTTGTTCAAGCGTTTGATCATGTTTGGCGTTAAGTCTTCCCCCTTTTAAGACGATGGTCCTCAATCGTCAAAGATATGGGCTTCTGTTGAACCTTAGTATTGACGTATAGTTAGCAGCTGGATCATCCAAGTTACTTGATCCTGCTGTTGATTGAGAAGCTGGTTGTTCGGCGTTTGTTGAAAGGAATCTTCTGTTGTTAGGTCGCCATGGAAATTGTTGAGGAGTAAAATGCCAGGAGAGATGTTGTCGATGGTCGGGATGCTTTTATTATTGATAATGTTGCAATTCACTTCTAGGCTGTTCAGCAGATTTATTATACAGGATGTGTAACTTATATCTAACAAATCTTTTTCTTTACAAATTGAAAAGAAATTAAAACTTTTACATTCATTAATTATCTCAAATAGTGCATTACGTTATTTTATTATTTTTCGTTTACACATTTATTTTGCTCAATCGGTTTTAATAATAACATTTTAAATACATCGTCAGTTTTCTTAATATTAGTGAAATCCTCATGATCGGAGTTACCTGCAAGCCATTTTCAGGCTGTTCCTATGAAATCTAGTGATCTTTTCATTTTTCGTGGTTTCAAATTATGGAGGAGATTTTCAATTTGGCTTAACTCATGTGCCAATTATCGCGCGAGTGGATGATACTGTACAACTGATAGATTTAAAATATTTTCCGTTTTTATTATGAATTTTTCGTACTGGTATAAATTGATTTTATGGATTACTAAAAAATTTCCGTTTTGAATTCGTGTCTGGCCTAAATGATGGGTCACCACTTGGAAGTTCGTAAAATCGAGGATTTGCACTTTTGTTTGTACCATTTTAAGTATCAACCTGAAAGAATCAATTACGAATTTTATCTTTATGGATATTTTTTCCGGATTCTGTTAGTACGGTCGTATGATTATTTTCTTTGGCTTTTTTTTGTTGATGTCGAGGTGTGAGTTTAGAGCCTTTTGCCTAACGAATATTATTTCTCCTATCTCATAATTTCTTGTAGGTTGTCTGGTTTTGTTGTGAAAATGCAAGGCTTTATCTTGCTTTGCCTTAAGCTTTTCAATATTTTTCTTACGAATGTTTTCGATGTCTTCAGACGTGGCGCTACTAAAACGTCCAAAGAATAAGTCTACCGGTTTTCTGCCAGTGACGGAGTGAATTGAGTGATTATATTCTATTACTGCTTTTTCTAAAAGCTGGTCAAAAGAACTTGTTGGTTCTTCCCTTTTTAAACAACGCATTGTTTCAGTCAATGTTGAGTGCCATCTTTCTATTTGGCCATTGACCTCACTTTTATAAGGAGGGGTCCGATAGGTTTTTATTTGTAATTCATCCTCCAACATGAGCATTAATGTGGGGGATCTGAGCGCTCCCTCATTATAAATTACCACATTCTCTGGTATACAAAAAAAAAAAAAAAGAATGTCTCTTAGAGGGGCTTTTAAATCTTCTATTGATTTAGAAGCGACTTTCTTTACAACGGCAAATTTAGAAAATTTATCTATTGCCGTGAGAACGCGGTGTTTCTCGGTGGCAAATAGGTCAATATGTATCGTGTGACCCGGATATTTGGGAATTGGGGTTGCGTGAATAAATGGCTTGTTAGGGTGCCTATCACATTTGCACTCCTTACATACAATACATCTTTTTACCAATCTTTTTATTTTGGCAGCCATTTTTGGGAAGTAAAAATTTTCTAACAATTGTTTGCGGTTTTCTTCTGCGTTTCTATGTGCTCTTTTATGCACGCGCAGAATTCGATCTTCCTGATCAAATTCATTAGGAACATCTTCTACAATTTTTCGCGTGAATCTTACTTTATAGTTTTTAAAGTGATTTGGATAGACTGATTGGATTATGCCTAATGTCTGTGTGTCTGTGCATGCTCATAATGCAAAATCTTTTTTCAAAAATTAAATCTCTGTTGTGTTATTGTTAAAAATTTAGAACATCATTTTACTCTAAACTATCAAACTTTCATTGCAAAAGGACTATAAATGCAAACAGTTTTGACCAAAAATTCGCGTCTAAAATAAAATTTGTGTTCTGAATGGAAGTATTCGGCTGGCCCCACACGAAAGTGCTTTCAATCACAATCTTTTGAATGAACAATAAAACAAATACATATTTGAAATATTTTAATTAAAATTATTTACAGCATATGTTCAAACTGGCTTCCTTCCATTGTCAAACAAGACCTGCTTCTCTTTTTTAAGCTCCGTATCGAACATGACAACATCTCGCTTGTTATTTGGGCGCTGGCATAGATAATTTTCGAAGAAAGTTGTTCCAAGGTGTCAGGAGTCTCCTTGTTAACAATTTCTTTTAAATGTCCCTACAGAAAATAATCTAACGGGTTTAAATCCGGAGATCTTGCAGGCCACCGCATGGGACCATAACGCCCTAGCCAGCGATCCTGGAATTATTGATACAGCAAAGTTGTAACCTCTCCGAAATTATGTGGAGGTGCTCCATCATGTTGAAACCACATCCTCCTTCTCCTTAAAAGTGGTAGGTTATCCAATAGTGTTGGTAATATATTCTCCAAAAAATGTTTGTAGCCTAGCCAGTTAAGCGGTCCGGGAGAATATATGGCCCTATAAGTTGATCTCCAATAATACCTGCCCAAACGTAAAGTCTCCATCGAACTTGGTGATGTCCTTCACGTACCATATACGGATTGGCTTCGCTCCACCAATGGGAGTTGTGGCCGTTAAATATTTCTTCCTGGGTGAAGAGGCATTCGTCCGTAAGCAATATTTTTTTTCAAAGTTCGGGCTTCGTAGAATTTTTCTCTGTAGCCACTCACAAAATCCACTCGCTTTGCGTAATCCTCTGTATGTAATTTTTGCACCTTCGAAAAGTGGTAAGGGTGCAAATTTAAACTACGCAAAATGATTTGCACTGTTGACTTTTTAAGCCCCAATTCTCTTGCTATTCCCCTTGTGCTGGAAGTTGGGTCTTGCACAACGAAATTGAATACGGCTTTTTCGACGGCAGATGTTCTTGAAGACCTAGGTCGGCCCACGTCCGATCGCGCACCTTGAGCAAGTCTCCCTGTTTCTCGTCCTCGAATTTCAAGCCTCTGGAAGACGTTGGCATCTGGATGTCGTCTGTTAGGGAATCGTCTTCTATACTCAAAGGATGCACGCTGACTATTTGTTTTACATGCTCCAAGCACAAGAAACATGTCGAAGTATTCATTGGCTGAGGTCTCCATTTCTGATTTTTTCTTTCGTCGTTGGGAGGTGGAAATCTTCAAAAGATACCGAGTTGCTCCTGCTTCTCGGCATGTCGGATTTCTACCGACTAAAACCACCTCCGTCTCCTCCGAAAAACTTTTACTCCATTACTCATTGCTTGCACTGTCCGTGTGCAATTTATTTCCTGAAAGCTTGTTCATTTAAATAGTACCGATATACATCGTCTGTATATCGGTATAAGCGATAGTACCAGTATCTCAAAAGTTTTATTCAGAGTTCAATATATCCAATTTTGTTTCACATTTGTAGCAGGAAAAAAAAATATTAGCGTTCTTGAAAAAATATATATAAATAAAAGAAAAACTAAAAAAAATAAAAAAAAATAAAAAAAATGATAAAAAAAAAATGTTAGTGTTCTTAATTATTCAAATTGAATTTTCAGTAAATGTTTACGTAGCATGATTTTAAATGACATTATGTTACGCGCTTCTTTTATTGTTTGAGGTAGCTCATTGTAAAAATTTGATGCGGTGTTAATCGGATCCATCCTCAGGCGCTCTGTCCTAGCAAATTTTATTAAAATATCATTTTCGTTTCTCATATTGTAGTCGTTTTTTCTCCCATTTATATCTAGTTTCGTTGTTTTCATTTGTTCAGTGTGTAAATTTTTAAAAATGAATTTTCCTTTTTCCATTTGAATCAGTCCGTCTACGTTAAGTTCTTGTGTTGTTTTATATACTTCAGATGTAGCGGTCATCCTTTGCAAGTTATATATGGTTTTGTATGCTTTAGTTATTAGCCGTGACATGCTCATGAAGTTATTTTTGGTAGTCTGGCTCCAAATTATAATCCCGTATGTAATTCTTGAAATTATGTATGCATTTTTAATTTGTATTTTATTTTTAATTGAGAAATAGCCAATCAATAAAAACTGTTAAATAATTCTACAAAAAGGTATTTGTCTCGTAAAATACTGCTTTCTACTTGTTATCATCGTATGACGATCAAGCGTTGCCCCATCCTAATTTATGGATGTGAATTTTTTAGCCCATAAGTGTTGACTGATTATATCCGAATGTAAATGCTTTCAAATCAATTAAAAACTAATTTTCAAAGGTTTTATGACTGCTGATAATCAACTCAAGCACTAATTAAACACAAACACCGTTTCCCAGAGTTGTCTGAGAAGGTTCTACCTCCTCGATTTTTGTTAGTAGGCATATTAGGCACTTATTTGAATTTTTGTTTTAGAATTTGCAGGCGTGTAACTATTCGAAATTGGCAAATAAGGATAAAATAAAGTTCTAACTTTTTAACAATAACACAACAGAGATTTAATTTTTTGAAAAAAGATTTTACATTATGAACGTGAAAATTCAAGGAAAATAAGGAAAAATGCAAAATTTTCGTAATGAAAAAAACATTTCTTCGACTTTCGAGAACTGTTGCTCTCAATATGCTCACTTTTTATTCACAAAATAGCTTCAAATAGTTGCAAAAAACTATTTTCTGCGTTTTATTGTTTGTTTGAGTGTTCTATCTTTCATAACTGTGAAGATATTGCGTTTTTACTAATTTAACAACGGCATTTTTTTCAAAATTTTAAAACGCCTGTGGCAGCTAAAGGGTTAAGAAATCGAAAAAAAATTTCATAATATTTTCTGCTTAAAATTGTCCAAAAAATCACGTGGTGAGGAGCCTGTGCGGCAATTTCTGGACACCCTGTATAGTCACCTGAAAACACCGGTATCGCTTTTAGAGCAGTATCGATATTGAAATTTGCCGTTTTGTACGACTCTAGCTGCTTATTTAACAGATAATTTGCTTTAAGTATTTTTTTAAATTCAATTTCGAGATTGGTTGTCTCCTCAGTTTTCTTTAAGTTCTATAATTTGGTTTTTGAATTCGATAACATTCCTAATTTTAGAGGAATTGTTTCTTTTTTATAAATCCGATTGGGATTTTTAGTGATACTCAAAAGAATTTTGTCGTCCTTGCATTAATGCACCCAAACCTTTAAGTAGCGGAGAATCTAATTGAAGTTCATTTGAAAATTTTGGGAAGTGTTGGTATTATATTTGTATATTTTTGTTGATGTTATTCTTGATATATATATGTATATTTTTATAATTATTATTTATATATTATAGCTAGTATAGTTATTGATGCAGGATTATCCATTTTCCATCTTTTTTCTGTATATCTGTTGCCTCAGCTCTGAGATTCATTTGTAAGTAGCTGACAAATATTTTTTATAGTTTCATTTGGGAATTCAGTCCTTCTGTCTGATTTGAGGATTTTAAAACAACCGTATTTCAAAATGAATTGTTCGCCTAAAGTGGTAGCTATTTGGTTTGCTATTTGATATTATAAATGTTTCATAAACAATTTTGCACGAATATTTAATTAGAAAGCCTTACATACTTGTTATATTTGGAAGAGTATACCATCTGTAGTTATGGGGAAGTCAGGAACTACAAACTGAACCATGGATTTTATATTGTAGATCCTGACTTAAGCACTTGGGTTGCGATAAGGTGCGAAAATAATTGATCAGTGTGATTCCACAAGATGAAAATATTCACCGTACTATTAACGTCTTATTTCAATTCTTGAATTGCCGCGTACCTCGACTGTATTTGTCTAGGTTTTGCTTTTCGGACGTCCTGCAATTTTTTTATACGTACGATACTTGTTTTATTGGATTAAAAAAATGTTTTCATTTTTTCTAGAAACGACGGACTCAGACGGGGGGGGCTCGATCATGGATGTGGAGCCGGAGCCGGAGCAAGGTATGGTTTGTTTAACGAATTCCTTATCTTTATTTTCCCATGGTTTGATTTAATTAACCCTTTCTGTCCCAAATTATCAAAAATGCCTACAAATAATTACTCTGAAGTCTTTACTAAGAATGGCTAATTCTACCTGGAGACAGAGGCTGCCTACAAACAAAATGTGTTGTTTAAAAGATAAGGGTTCAAATGAACATTTTTATTACAAATTGTTGGAAAATTCCATTTTAAAAAGACGAATTACTCAGACTTTACTTTGGTTGCCATATGGCTACCAGGGGAAAAGAAAGGGTTAAATATTTGTTTTGTGCATTGATGCAATATCCATATTTAGAATTGCGGATGCCGATATGCAAGTCAGCAATTCTTTTGTGGTGGTCAAGCGGTATTAAATTCTTTTAAAAGATAAACAATTTTGAAGGTAAAGAATTGGGAGGAAGTGAATGCGATTGCGGAAGATAAGGGCATCCATTATTGTGGTAACTGTGTGTTTTTGTCGAATGACATTGTTGTTATTATCTCGTTATCTACCCATCTTCGAATTAGATATAGCTTCTCCCTCTTTATGTGTATTGTTATCTTCAACAATTTCAAAAACAATTAGTTCTAGTTCTTTTTCTTTACAGTTTGTTATATTTATTTGAAAATTTTATCTTCTGCACTAGAAATATTTTGTGACTAGTATTGCAAAAATTATAAATATTGTAACAATGCTTCCAACTGTTATTGTAACATATTTATGTATTTCATTTCATTTCTTTCTTTTAAATTTTCAATATTTTTTAATTGTAATTTTTCGAAGTTTGATTCGTGTAAGTGTGCTGTATTATTTTTAAATGGATTAAGAGTTAATATTTGGTGAGATATTTTGATTTCATTTTTGAAAAATTTTCCATTTACTTCTAGCCTACAATTTTTGAATCTCATAACATAATGTCCGTTCAGTTGATCTAATTTTTCATTACAATTTTGATTGATATTTCTGTTACTATTGGAAACAAATTTATGTTTCTCGTTAATTGCTTGTACGTTTTGTCATACGATTTTATTAAGGTTATTTTGAAAAGCATTATTTATTTTAATTTGTTTGTTCATAGCGTTTATTGTTTCATGATTATTGGATTCAATTGCTTTTAAATTTCCCATAGCATATTTATGCAAAGGGAGGCGCATTGACTAACAATTAAACAAATGAGAAAATAAATGTTCATGTAACTTGAATCATTTGTGTTAACATTATCGGAAGTGTCGGTTTAGTTTATTTGCGCTTATGGTTTGAGACTATATGCAAGTTACGACTTCTCCTTGTAGGTGAAGTAAAAACCACAAAGACTGTTTTAATTCAATCGTTTTTATTTTTCGTTTAAACAAGAATAGAACTCGTTACAAAATTGGGATGAATTTAATAAAACGAGGTCCCTTTGTGACCTGGCTAGTCTGACAACTCGATTACAAAAGGCACCGATTTATTTGAATCCATTTCTTATATACATATCTATCTTATCTTCTAAACCCAAAAGCAATGAAATATTATAATACATAAATTATGGTCTTTAAAGTCTACGAAGACGTTCTAGAGTTTTGAAATCCGAGATTCGGATAAAGTTTGTGAAATTTATGTAAACAAAGTGTTTTAGAAGTTCATAAACAAAGTGATTTATGTGCGCCGATAATCAACACTTGAAGAGTTATTGAATAATGTATGGAGGGTTACCGTAACTAATTAAACGAGCTTAAATATTATTATTATTTATATACTAAATTAAAGTTACCACCTTAGCAATAATTAATCTAGTTCACCACCTTGAGTGCGCATGGAAGTTGCGAAATTACCTGTGTGTGCAATGTGATAATTTGCATATAAGTTAATTTACAACACTTTTTTCCTCTTTTAAAATTTACGTTTATTACGGAACAAGCGTCTTGCATCTTTACAATTTGAATTAAAAAACAAGAAGAGCTTACATTCTACATCTTAGCTTCTTATATTAAAAAATACTGCTGATGCAGCGTCTGGCGAAGCCATCCGTGGCTAGTGTAATTCCTATGAAGATGCACTTGTGGAAAATGCTTACGTTGATCGTTGCATTTTTCATAGAAGTTGATTGTAGCATTTGATTCCTCCTTAGAAGATGCACTTGTAGAAAATGCTTACGTTGATCGTTGCATTTTCCATAGATGTTGTTCAAGCGTTTGATCATGTTTGGCGTTAAGTCTTCCCCCTTTTAAGACGATGGTCCTCAATCGTCAAAGATATGGGCTTCTGTTGAACCTTAGTATTGACGTATAGTTAGCAGCTGGATCATCCAAGTTACTTGATCCTGCTGTTGATTGAGAAGCTGGTTGTTCGGCGTTTGTTGAAAGGAATCTTCTGTTGTTAGGTCGCCATGGAAATTGTTGAGGAGTAAAATGCCAGGAGAGATGTTGTCGATGGTCGGGATGCTTTTATTATTGATAATGTTGCAATTCACTTCTAGGCTGTTCAGCAGATTTATTATACAGGATGTGTAACTTATATCTAACAAATCTTTTTCTTTACAAATTGAAAAGAAATTAAAACTTTTACATTCATTAATTATCTCAAATAGTGCATTACGTTATTTTATTATTTTTCGTTTACACATTTATTTTGCTCAATCGGTTTAAATAATAACATTTTAAATACATCGTCAGTTTTCTTAATATTAGTGAAATCCTCATGATCGGAGTTACCTGCAAGCCATTTTCAGGCTGTTCCTATGAAATCTAGTGATCTTTTCATTTTTCGTGGTTTCAAATTATGGAGGAGATTTTCAATTTGGCTTAACTCATGTGCCAATTATCGCGCGAGTGGATGATACTGTACAACTGATAGATTTAAAATATTTCCGTTTTTATTATGAATTTTTCGTACTGGTATAAATTGATTTTATGGATTACTAAAAAATTTCCGTTTTGATTTCGTGTCTGGCCTAAATGATGGGTCACCACTTGGAAGTTCGTAAAATCGAGGATTTGCACTTTTGTTTGTACCATTTTAAGTATCAACCTGAAAGAATCAATTACGAATTTTATCTTTATGGATATTTTTTCCGGATTCTGTTAGTACGGTCGTATGATTATTTTCTTTGACTTTTTTTTGTTGATGTCGAGGTGTGAGTTTAGAGCCTTTTGCCTAACGAATATTATTTCTCCTATCTCATAATTTCTTGTAGGTTGTCTGGTTTTGTTGTGAAAATGCAAGGCTTTATCTTGCTTTGCCTTAAGCTTTTCAATATTTTTCTTACGAATGTTTTCGATGTCTTCAGACGTGGCGCTACTAAAACGTCCAAAGAATAAGTCTACCGGTTTTCTGCCAGTGACGGAGTGAATTGAGTGATTATACTCTATTACTGCTTTTTCTAAAAGCTGGTCAAAAGAACTTGTTGGTTCTTCCCTTTTTAAACAACGCATTGTTTCAGTCAATGTTGAGTGCCATCTTTCTATTTGGCCATTGACCTCACTTTTATAAGGAGGGGTCCGATAGGTTTTTATTTGTAATTCATCCTCCAACATGAGCATTAATGTGGGGGATCTGAGCGCTCCCTCATTATAAATTACCACATTCTCTGGTATACAAAAAAAAAAAAAGAATGTCTCTTAGAGGGGCTTTTAAATCTTCTATTGATTTAGAAGCGACTTTCTTTACAACGGCAAATTTAGAAAATTTATCTATTGCCGTGAGAACGCGGTGTTTCTCGGTGGCAAATAGGTCAATATGTATCGTGTGACCCGGATATTTGGGAATTGGGGTTGCGTGAATAAATGGCTTGTTAGGGTGCCTATCACATTTGCACTCCTTACATACAATACATCTTTTTACCAATCTTTTTATTTTGGCAGCCATTTTTGGGAAGTAAAAATTTTCTAACAATTGTTTGCGGTTTTCTTCTGCGTTTCTATGTGCTCTTTTATGCACGCGCAGAATTCGATCTTCCTGATCAAATTCATTAGGAACATCTTCTACAATTTTTCGCGTGAATCTTACTTTATAGTTTTTAAAGTGATTTGGATAGACTGATTGGATTATGCCTAATGTCTGTGTGTCTGTGCATAGTCCATTAATTGCTGTTAAACTTAAATATCTTTTTAGAATTTGAATGACCTGTTGTTCCGTGTAGGATTCTTGAATGAATGTATGCCTTATATAGTGCTGGAAAGGATTTTCGACTTGATAACTATTTTCGTTCCCTTTTTTGAGAATGATTTGATTCCGAAAAACGTTAATCGGAGATTCTACTATGGCTATGAGATCATGGGATGAAGTGTCCGCACTGTGTTCAGTGGGTGTCATTGAATTGACTTCTGAAGAATTCGGTGGCCTTGAAAGTGAGTCTGCGACAATGTTGGCTTTGCCTGGTTTGAACTTGAATTCGTGACTATATTCCTCCAAAATTGCTTTCCAGCGCTTCATTTTGGAGTTCGTATTTTTATGGCTAAGCGCATAAGGTAAGGGCTGGTGATCTGTATAAATTATCACCTTTTTAGAGCCGTACAGGTAATTTCTCAACGAGCTGAGTGCCCATATTATGGCCAACATCTCCTTTTCGTTGGTCGCGTGGTTTTCTTCTGTTTTACTAAGTGTTCGCGATAGGAAGGAGATTGGTGTATCTTCTTGTGCCAAAACAGCACCAATAGCAAAATTAGACGCATCAGTGGTTAGCTCAAAGGGTTTTGAGAGATCAGGGTGTGCTAGAACCACTTCTTTGGATGCTAAAGACCTTTTTAACTTTTCGAATGCATCGAGTGCTTCTTTTCCAAGAAAAATACCTTTATTTTTAGACAAATTTTTGGACACGCGTCCATCTTCCCCCATTAAAAGGGATGTCAAGGGTTTGGCGATTTGAGCGTAGTCTCGGATAAAGCGCCTGTAAAAGCCTGACATACCAAGAAACGATCTGAGTTGTTTGAGCGTCTTCGGAGGCGGAAAAGAAACAATGGCTTCTACTTTCTTTGGATTACTTTTAATCCCTTTAGTACTTATTATAAAGCCTAAGAATTCAACTTTTCCTTTTAAGAATTCACATTTGTCGAGATTTATTTTTATATTAGCTGTTTCTAGGGTTTAGAGGACAATTTCAAGGTTTCTGAAATGTTCTTCCTCACTTTTGCCCAATATAATTATGTCATCAATATAAATATAGCATCTTGTGCCGATGTGTTCTCTAAGGATATCATCTAAGGCACGCTGAAAAATGGGCGGACCATTTTTTAGTCCGAACGGTAATCGAACAAATTCATATTTTCCATTGTTTATGGAAAACGCTCTCTTTTCGATATCACATTGTCTAAGAGTTATTTGGTGGAATCCACTTTTAAGATCAATAATCGAAAAGAATTTGTTGTTACCCAGATTAGAAAGAACCTCATTTATTTCTGGGATTGGGTATGAATCTGTGATGGTAATAGAATTCAATTTTCTGTAATCAAAAACAAGTCTGAACTTTTTTTGTCCAGATGCATCTTCCTTTTTGGGAACCACCCAAACAGGGGCATTATAAGAGGATCTTGACGGTCTGATAATTCCGTCGCTTAGGAGCTTTTGAATTTCGTCTTCGACTACACTTTTAAGAGCTTGAGGATATGGATACGATTTTGAATATACAGGATCGCTCGTAGTCGTACGAATTTCTCCTTTAACCGTTGTTGCAAAGGTTTGTTTTAGATTAGGGTCGGAGAGTACATTGTGACAATTTTTCAAAATAGTTGTAATTTGAAGCATAGAGACAAGGCCAGTGGAAGATCCCCCGGTTCGCGAATGCTTGATAATCGTGGCAAATCACAAACAAAAGTGTCTAGAGCGTTTTCTCGACAACATGCTGTTAAACTGTTTAGTGAGTCTTGATTGAGATCCATGGCAGACAATTTATTAAGAATAAGGGATAGATGCCGATAAACACTTTGGTAAAATTCATTTATAGATTCAGCACCTTGCACAAGCGTAGTAAGTTGGTACTCAAGGGTACCCAAATCGCGCTTGTCGGCGTAATGCAAAGTTAAACATTTTGAGATTTTGGGCCAATTTAGTGGAGTGTTGTATGACTCCAGGGCAATATCAGCCTGCCCAACGACTTTATTACGGATAACAGAGAGAGTCCCATAATACTTAGGGGTTCGTTTCAGATGCTCATAGATGCGCAGAATACGTTCTACGCTTTTTCTCCATGAGTTGTATTCGCTGGGGTCCCCTGAAAATGTCCGCAGACTTTTTACTACATCAGTAATCTTATCCATATCAGATAAGTTCCTGTCATTTTCAACATTAATTGGCACATCGGTTTCGTTACTTATGTCCGCGGTGGGATTTGTAAAGAATTGTCGGCCCTGACTTTGCAGGGTTTCGGAAACAACATGAACTATATAGATTCTTAGATTTTCGTTTTCAGGAATGGCATTTTCCTCATTTCTGATGCCTTCCGCGGCTTCTGCGCGTAGTACGGGAGGACGAAGCAGGTTATTGGGGTTTTCCATTTTGAAAGGTCAGCAGATATTTAATTTAAAATTGTATGAAGTACACGCAAACGTCGCCGTTAGGATTTCACTGTACACTTGTTTTTATACCAAGCACAATAAACACAATATGATATGAATATATGATAATAATATAATAGGAAAAAAATATGGTAATAATATTAAAGAATATTTGAACGCAAAGCTAATGTATGTGTTCTTTTATTTTATTTTATTTTTTAATTTTGTTTACTTTTTCTATAAAAAAGCTGTTAATATAAGCTTTGTTAATTGGTGTATTTGAGATAAATTGATATTTAAATTTTTTTCTTAAAATACTTAACTTACAGAACCACTAATCCTGCGATGTTACTCTTGGTGGTCGATTTTCGAGAAAATGTGTTGATGTTCTTCCTGTTTGGGTTTTACTCCTGTTTGGATTTTACTCCTGTTTGGATTTTACTCCTTTTAGTGGCAGGGTTTGTCACTTTTTCTGGACCACTCCGCTTCGGCGAGGTTGGCAATAACTCCTTTTTGCTCTTTTTGCTGGCTACTGGGGGGCCTTCCTGACCATACTTCTTTTTTTCCTTTGAAGGTGACTTCGAGGATCAAACACACAAAAAGTATCGCGGATCACGGTCCCTGCTCGGGCGCCAGTTAATTTACAACACTTTTTTCCTCTTTTAAAATTTACGTTTATTACGGAACAATCGTCTTGCGTCTTTACAATTTGAATTAAAAAACAAGAAGAGCTTACATTCTACATCTTAGCTTCTTATATTAAAAAATACTGCTGATGCAGCGTCTGGCGAAGCCATCCGTGGCTAGTGTAATTCCTATGAAGATGCACTTGTGGAAAATGCTTACGTTGATCGTTGCATTTTCCATAGATGTTGATTGTAGCATTTGATTCCTCCTTAGAAGATGCACTTGTAGAAAATGCTTACGCTGATCGTTGCATTTTCCATAGATGTTGTTCAAGCGTTTGATCATGTTTGGCGTTAAGTTATATCACACTCCGGCTTAAAGCCATTTGAAGGAAAGATTTGTATTACTGTAAGCATTGTATTGGAATATTTATTGCCAGACGCAATGATCGTATATATGTACATAGAATAACGTTGACACTATCGATTACTGTGGCCACAGGAGAGCGCTGTAATTCTAAGCTTTAAGGAGTTACATCACAGAGCATTTGAAAGATAGTTCATTTTACTACCAAAAAACGGGCATTTTTTTGTACCTAAAAAATCGAAATATTGACTTTTCGAAAATCGGTTCCGTTTTTCTATCCGGAATGTTGTATTAAAGATGTGATATTAATTTGGAGTGAATCAATTTGAAATTATTTGAGTTATGCTGCGTGCCGATTTGAAAAGTGTGTTTCGAGAAAAAAGCATTCAAAATTGTGACTTTACTTTACTTTACGTCTTCTCTCAACATCAAAGGACGCTGTACTAACATACTTTGTGTTCAACATCCTTGAAAATGTTTTCAACAACAGCTATTTAGAGAAGTTAGAGGTCGAATGGTAAGACATAATGCTGTGCCCGATAAGCAGGTGTCGTATTTATCGAATTTAGTCGTTTCGGAGCAGTGGAAGGGGTTGACAAAGAGCTCGAAATTTTGATTGAAAACTTGATTTTAAGCTAAACGAAGTCTGGATAGCATAATGTATTAACATCCTTCAAAAATTTTAAACCTCGAGAGAATGGAATAGAGAAATGATTTTCTTGAAGCACAATGAGAAACTTCTTACCATTTATTTAATATCTGCAGATTTCATTGCAACTTAAATCAGCATTTTTGTTTTATTAATACGTATTATTTAAGCAAATGTCGCCGGTCAAACCAGAGAAGGATGTGAGATTCATCAAATCACGCGGCACCGTGAAAACATCGCGCGCTTTTTTTATTTTGTATTATTGGCATACTGGCATTATTGTGATACCTATCCACAATTATTACCTTTCCACAAAGAAAGCATTCGTGCGTCTCCATTGTGGTGGACAAATGTTCAGCCACGACATGGATTTGCAATGATTTTCAGTATTCTGTACAAGGTGGTTTAATTTTAACTTAAATCGATAATTGTATTGTACTTCTCTGAAGTCCTTTTTCCATTACTTTCCTCCAGAAGCTTTCGAAATAACACGAGTCGGTCGTGTTCCGATACTGACAATATCTTTTTTTTATAAATTATAAATTGTTCAATCTTATGAAACATGAGATCCGATTCAGATGAAGCTACTGCTAATTTTTATTATTATTGTAGTGGAAAGCGCCGAATATATGGATGGGGAGATACCCCGTAAGTATTTAGTACTCAGTGCATTTGTCACTGGCTGCTTTGCCTTTGATTTGGAGCGCCTTGAAAAATAGCTGTATTGTTCGTTTCGCGATGGTTGGTTGGTTAGTTGTAGTGGCAGCCCTCTTTGTTACCAGGCGACCCATTGTTATACCACATTAAGATAGGGTGCGGCACTAAAACCTATGGGGTGACGAGAACCATTTAGATTCTCGTATGAAGCCGGCCATGCAGCTAATATTTTAACCGGCTACTTCCATGAGTCTATCCAGGAAAGGTGAGCCTAAAGTTTGCATGCCTTTCCTGGATAGTGCTGGGCATTCACACAGAAAGTGTTGGATCGTTTCCTACTCCTTTTCCGATCTGAAGCTGCTGCAGAAATCGTGGAAGGGGGCACCCAGTCTTTGTGCATATCTACCAATGAGACAATGCCCCGTCAGTACGGAGACGATAAAACTTAATGTTCCACGGCTCGTGTTTTGAAGCTGCTTGGTACGCTTTGAGCTTAGTGCGTGCCAGGTTTGCCTGGTTGTCCTGCAGGTTTCTTCCAACAGCCAGGCCCTGTTTGCAGCCTCTACATAATACTGCTTGAAATTTAGCCTGACGGAAGCCAATGGATGGCTGACTTGGGGTGTTAGTGTATAATACTGGAGCTCAGTGCCAGCTCTAGCTAGGGCATCAGCTTCGCAGTTCCCAGGTTTATCACTATGACCCGGCACCCAGCAAAGAATCACTTCACAGTGAAGCGACATCGCGTTCAGTTATGTGCGACATTCCATTGCAATTTTGGATGAGGTATACACGTTGGATAGTGATTGAATAGCAGCTTGACTGTCAGAAAAAATGTTGAGATTTGTTATATAGATTTTCTGATTTCTAAGCCAGTCCACTGCCTCATGTATTACGATGACCTCTGCCTGAAAAACACTGCAGTGATCTGGTAGCCGGAAGGATAGTCTCAGGCCTAGCTGTTCGGAGAAAACGCCATAGTCCATCCATCTATCTATCTTTGATCCATCAGTGTAGATGTCGACCAATTCCTGTATCCTACTTCTATCCATGATCCGTTCCGCTCTGCCTCCCCTTGGCGATGCCCTTGCCCCGACCGAAGTTTCCCAAAATCTAATCAGCTCTTAAGATTGCAAAGACGCTCCGATGGACACCTTAACGAAGTCAATACGACTTTGTTTACGTGAGTTATGCTCGTAGAAAGTGTCTACGAACGTATGTACACACACACACATACATACTTCTTTCTAAAAACACTTTATAGATACTCTATAGTAGTAGCGTATGCAGGATTTTGATAAGGGGGGGTTCATATTTTTGAAGTCTTGACTAGGTACGTTTGCTAGTGCTTCGGTGTAGATATGAATATATAATTATGTAATCATACTTAATCATACTTTTTCACCGGTCAAATTTGGAGTCCTTCAAAAATAATTCTGGCAGACTTTAGCCCGATTGCATGTTTGGTTTCATTTACGAGGCTAAATTTGTCTACCCAAGGGGGGGGTTTGAACCCGTAACCCCCCCCCCCCCCCTTCGGTACGCCACTGCTCTCTAGACCTCAAAACGTAAAGAAATGTTGAAAATTTCAATTTCGATTTTCAGGCGATTACAAGAACTTCCCATACATATACTGGGAAGTTAACAAATCCTGTTTATTAACCAAGTTTTCCCATTTTACAATTATTTACTTTATCGAAATTGGATTTCCATCAAATCGATTGAAATCAAATTTTGCGCCACCAGAACTTCATTACGTGTAACTGTAAGGACACAAATTTCACGAGCGCATGAATTTGAACACCACCTCCCGAAAACTCGAATATTTCCATATTTTTAACGATATACGAAAATTCCGGTTAATTCACTAGCGTATACTTTTCCGCACTTTTCTCCCAGCGCTCACGACGGAAACACTTTTATTGAAACGATGATAACGCGCAATTTACATTTTTCGCGACTGCAACTGAAATAATTCCGAAAAGTAAAAATCGAATTGTGTTTTGTTTACGAATTTGGTGTAATGCCGGAACCATAGCATAAAGAATACAGACACTCCAAGCTGTCAAAGTCGACAAAGACACGAAGACCCCTTACCACTTCTGTCAGGAGAGCGCTCTGGCTTTCGTTTCCAAGCTCGCGTGCGAAAGAGTAGGTTGAAATTCGTATTCAAATTTCTTCAGTAGACCAATTTTCAGTTGTCATTTCAAAAGTCTTGAAAATGTATTGACTTAAAGTTTAATACTTGCGCGACAATAGAAGCCACTTCTGGCAGCCCCCAATGGCCGGGATAAATTATCCGAAAATGTAAAAGCGGGTAGGAAACCCCTCTTAGAATTATTTTAGTTAAAGTACCAATGGGAAAATTTATGTAGATTATTTTTAAAGGTATGCGAAATTTCAAAAAAAAATCGCCAGAACATTTTCCACCCTTCTAATTGTTGACTGAACGCTAAAAATATTTATAGAAAATATTTTTATTATTGTTATTTTATAAGTCTTCAAATTTTACCAGAATACAGAAAATATGTACAGAAAACATATTATTGAATCAAAGAATTATCTGAGTTTCTCGTTACGTGTCTCAATTAATTTAAAGAAAAACAGTTAATTTTTAACCAATAAACCACAACTTTAATTTTAATTATAAACATATATATTTCGGGTCATAGTTAGTCCCTTCTTCAGTGTTGTTAAAACTGATAATTGAAGAAAACCTTAATACCTATTTCTTAAATATCTATAAGTTTTAATCCGGCTATCCTAATTGTATCCGCAAGGCACTCTAATTACTTCACGAGTTTAACAAGTCCTGAAAACCCATTTCCCAGCTCATGGTTGTTTCGTCGCGTTTCCGGGGTTCTCGCTATAAAAAGACTCTCGTACGCATCGAGTTGAGACCTTTTTTGGACCTGTTTTATACACGCTGCGTCTTCGATACCAATCATGTGGCCTTTCTCAATCATGTGTTTGGCTACCGATGACCTTAAGTCCGTTTTTTGGGATCTGCCAGCTATCTCGGCTTCTTTTAGATGCTCACCGACTCTCGTTGGTATCGGCCTTGTGGTTTGACCAATATACACCATTTGACAGTCAGGGCAAGTTATCTTGTAGATGCCACTTTTTTCCTTGTGTAAAATGGCGTCCTTCGTCGTTCCCAGGATTGTTCTCAGTTAAAATTTCTGACTAGCTGTTGTCGCTATCACGTTGATTCTTCTGAGGCACTTTCTGGCTCTGTCGCTCATATGTGAGCGGTTCACTGCTGCTCTTTTTATTCCGTTTTGTTTGTCCATGCTTGTTTTAGAAGAATTGTTTCTATTTTATAAATCCGGTTGGGGTTTTTAGTGATACTCAAAAGAATTTTGTCGTACTTGCATTAATGCACCCAAACCTTTAAGTAGCGGAGAATCTAATTGAAGTTCATTTGAAAATTTTGGAAATTGTTGGTATTATATTTGTATATTTTTGTTGATTTTATTCTTGATATATAAATATATATATATATATATATATATATATATATATATATATATATATATATATATATATATATATATATAGATATATATATATATATATATATATTTATAATCATTGTTTATATATTATAACTAGTATAGCTATTGATGCAGGATTATCCGTTTTGCATCTTTTTTCTGTATATTTGTTGCCACAGCTATGAGACTCATTTGTATATTGTTGTTGCTGCGTCCCAGCTCGGGGGCTGTTCTGATTCCGTGATTTTTCTTTTTAATGTTGCTATTAATGTTCTATTTTTTTCTTATATTCCTCCTCTTCGTTTCTTTTATTTTTCAATTTTGATGATGGTAGGGGGTTGAAAATATGTTTAAGCTTAAGTAGCTGACAAATATTTTTTAGAGTTTCATTTGGGAATTCAGTCATTATGTCTGATTTGAGAATTTTAAAACAACCGTATTTCAAAATGAATTGTTCGCCTAAAGTGGTAGCTATTTGGTTTGCTATTTGATATTATAAATGTTTCATAATCAATTTTGCACGAATATTTAATTAGAAAGCCTTACATATTTGGCATACTTGGAAGAGTATGCAATCTGTAGTTATGGGGAAGTCAGGAACTACAAACTGAGCCATGGATTTTATATTGTAGATCCTGACTTTCCCCTTCAAGCAGTTGGGTTGCGATAAGGTGTTCGACATGTAACGCGATTACAGTCAGAGCCATGCATAACATATTCATTTTAATAATACCACACCGCTGAATAAGACTCTTTCTATTTCAATATTGAATTCTTTTACATCAATTACATAAATCGGTTTTCACCTTCGAAATCCAACTGATAAATCTTTTTAAACTTTATGATTATTATGCTTTTTAGATAATATTGTCCCTGCAAAGTCATCTAAACAATTTTGGATGCTAAGTAATTTTATGGAAAATAATTGATCACTGTGATTCCATAACTTTCGATTCGATTCTATTCGACTGTATTTGTCTACGTTATGTTTTGCGGACGTATCGAATTTTTTTTGTTTGTACGATAGTTGATTTATGAGATTCAAAATATGTTCTCATTTTTTCTAGAAACGACAGACTCAGACGGGGGGGACTCGGATGTGGACTTCGAGCTGGAGCAAGGTATGGTTTGTTTCTTATTCCAATTAAACATTTTATCATTACTTTATTTTAATTTTAACCCTTCGTAGCCCAAGACGTTAAAAATTCAAATTATGTTTATAACGAGACTTGTTTAGGTATATAAAAAACACGTGTTTCGTTTAAATTTAACAATGTTTATTTTTATCCATAAATTTTGCGATTTTTAGGTTTGTGACATTTCTGTTACATTGGGTTAAACATATAATAATACCCATAAACCGTAGTTGTTGGTCATTTAAAGCAATGTTCTTTTTTCATTTTAGTTGTCGCTTTCCTCTTAAGACGAAGTGCTAGCAATAGGCTCACGGTGCTCTTCATATAGTTCTTCAATATTAGAACCAATGTCCACTCCATTTTTGTCCTCACAATCAGAAAAAGGTTCCAAGTCTAACAATGGTTGATAGTCGGGATCAATAACGCTATCATCGTCGTCATCTAGTCCATCTTCATTATCATATTGGTGAAGTGGATCATAAAGCTCATCATTTTTCTGTGATTGTGGAGCCATTCTGAAATAAAATGGAACAACTAAGCACCAACATTCATACACTTTTCTCGGAACGAATATTTTCATAAGCACTCAATGTAACAGGATTGGTACAAACATAAAAAGTTACGTTAGTCACATTAAGAAGCGAAAACGTGCATCACTAAAACTAAATAAACAAAATAATTCACTAACCTAAAGGTTGCGGGAAAAACTACACAACTTTATGCACTTTTTGTATTTTTTTCGAATTTCAAAGTCTGCACGAATTCAAATTTGCCACTTTCACTAACAAATGAATTCCGAACTCACTTCAGTCGATAGATTCGTACAGATGTCAATTTTACTGTGTACGAAGTGATTCATCGGTGTGTTACTATAGTGTTAGACTGATTTAAATGGGCAGAATATATTTGGTATGAATTTTATCGGCATTATTGAGGTTGTTACAGATATGTCACATGAAGCTATAAAGGGCTAAGGGGGGGGGGGGGGTTGAAACAAATAAATCTATATAAATTTATTTAAAATTGAAAGATAAAATGGAACACGCACTAACATGATTTGCGTTGCCTTAACGAACTAGAGCTGACTTCCCTTTTATAATTTGAAGGGTGTGGGAAATCATCAGAAAGTGTTTCTTCATCATTTGTTGAGCATAATCTTTGTTTAAAACATTATGGCAGCAATATGACACCAAGAGGAACTCAAACTTCAATTGAATTAACAAAAGCCATAATTTGGCAATCTGAAATCGGTAAGATTGTGCATAAAATCACTGAAATAGATGGTCGAGCTCCCAAAACGGTATTGAACAAAATAAAACGTTATAATAGCATAACTGACACTGAAAGTAATAAAAAATATAAATAAATTAAACCTGGTGAAAGCTCCTTGCTAGTCTGGAGTTTTATCTTAGCTGCTGGACCTGGAAATCTTCATATAATTGAAGAAATAACGAACCCCCCATTTCACCCTCAAAATAAAAATATAATTCACTGACCCCCAATTTCTCCTCAAAGGTGTGTCAAATACCCCAAAATAGGGGTGAAAACCCCCAACTTGGCAACCCTGAATGAGACTAATAATTATTTCTTATTTTCAGTTGAATTTGAAAAACATTGAATATGCAATGTCAATAATATATTTAATTGCATGTAAAGAGTATATAATTATGAAAAAAGTAATTAAAATCTTACAAACTCAAATACCAAAACTACTTAAAACTGAAATTTTTAATTTGAAGAAATATTTTTAAAGCATATGATCTTGCAAAGTATGGACTACAAAACATTTACCATTCAAAGCGTTGATTACCACAAATGTAAATTTGATTGAAATTTTGTTGGTTTTCAAAATTTCAGCAGTTTTTTTTATTAAAATTAAAACACTATGAAAACTATCCAAAATCGGCTCAAATTATGCAAATATTGTAAAGCTTCGATTGGTTTTACAATTAGAATAAAAAATATGAGGTAATATCATTCGTATGAGCCGTTTTTTTTAGGTTTTTTTGGATCATACAAAATAATTTGGCCAGTTTCTATTTGAAAACTATTAGGAATGTATAAATTATATAAACATTTATTACTGAGCTGTGCAAAGCAGGTTAAAAATTTATTTTCAGGAAAAAAAATCTTATTTTCTCCATTTTCTTTTATTAAACTAAAAAACGGCTGCAAGGATTTTTTTATAAAGTTGAAAACATCACAAAAAAGTCATACATGTCGAGTGCCACCTCAATGATGCAAATATCATATATGGTTCGTGAGATATAGTGGATGATAAAAATGACCTTGAAAATCATGATGACTTAATGATTTTTTATTTTTAATTTCTTTTTTACGTAATCATGAAAACAATTTTGCTGGTTTTCTTACAAAAACTATTTTGAGTAAATAAATTTTATATTTATTAATTACTGTGTTCCAAAAACCAGGTTAAAAATTTATTGTTCATGAAAAAAACCCTAATTTTTTGCACTTTTTTTTCTTAAATTAAAAAAACGGCTCCAACGATTCTTTTCAAAATTTATAGATAGATAGATATATAGATTGATTCACAAAAAATTTATTACGCGTCGATTAACACCTTAATATTGCAAATCGCATGACAGAAATGTCCTTCAAAGGGGTGTTTACGTACGTACGTGCGTACGTTCGTGGACAGTTTTTTCTACGAGCATAAATCAATATCATCTTCGTTAAGGTGTCAATCGAAGCGTCTTTGCAATCTTAAGAGCTGATTAGTTTTTGGGAAACTTCGGTCGGGGGGGGGGTTGTTGTTTCGCCTCTTTGCTCTATCTATCGACGTGCATTAATATCTTTGTGATTTTTGGACCATTATGAAAATTCATTTCAGCCGTTCTTTTTAATTTAATAGGAAAAAATGTGAAAATTAGGGTTTTTTCATAAAAAACTATTTTTTTAACCCGATTTGCACAACACAGTAATAAGTGTTTATAAAATTTATACATTCTTATCAATTTTTTAAGAGAAACCGGCAAAACTTTTTTCCATGATTATGAAAAAAATTAAATAAAAAATAAAAAATCATTCAAAGTTACGTTGTAAAGAGGGTTCATACGAATGAAATAACTTTATATCATTTCTAAATAAATTGTTGTAAATTCAATCAAAGTTTTAAAATACTTGCATAATTTGAACAGATTTCTAATAGTTTTTACAGTCTTTTAATCAAAAAACGGCTTAAATTTTGAAAACCAACAAAATTTCAAGCAAAGTTGCATTTGTGGTAATCAACGTTTTGAATGGTAAAATGTATTGTTGTCAATATTTTGCAAGATCATATGCTTTAAAAAGTTTCATCAAATAAAAAATGAAGTTTTTAGTAGATTCATTCTTTAGTAATCCTAATATTTCAATTACTTCCTCCATCATCATTTGTAATACATTACTTTTTACATGCAATTGAACATATTTTTGAATGCATGTTCAAAATTAGACCAATAGAAAATATAAATTAATTATTAATCTCATTGATGTTAAATCGTAGAAAAATATAAATTCAGTGATTATACTGAAGTTATGGCAATTTTGAACGAAACTATTCAAAATGGCAATCGCGCCACAAAATCTCAGTGGGCGTAACAACAAAAAACAGCATTAATTTTTGCTAGCGTTCTTTTGTCCTTCAAGCATCGATGTGAAAATAGCAAATACCGTAGAAAAGGGCCCACCGATTGATTCGCATCAAATCAATTTACCCCCATCCACCAAATGCCTTACGTAATCAATGGATGCTCTCGTAGATGATATGATTAATATTAACTCATTCCTGTTACTGTTATGAATACCTCTCATTATTATTATTTAAAGTAGTATTATTTTCAAAAATATTGTTGTGTTTAATATTTTTAATGTTTATCTAGATATTACTGGGAAGTTGACCGTGTGGACCTCAAGGGTCGCACTTCGCGGCTTGTTTGTGTTAACATTTTCGGAAGTCCGGTTTAGTTTATTTGCGCTTATGTTTTGAGCCTATATGCATATATCATACTCCGGCTTAAAGCCACTTGAAGGAAATATTTGTACCCAGTGGCGGCTCGTGGGAGTTAAGTATGCTGGGGCTACTAGTAGGAATTTTTCTATCACCAATATAAGTTCTTATGTGAGTTTCCACTCCACCCAAGAGGTACCACATGTGGGGCGTTAAGCGATTTTAAGTGATCAGTTTCCCCAAAAGTAGATTCGCTGGCAATCAAAGATATATTCCTATTATCGTATTTTGAATAACATTTAAAGCTTTAATAAAAGTTCAGTGCACTCTGAATTAAAAAAATTGTTTAAAAAAATTTGAATTCTTGCAACGAAACAACTTTTACGCCTATCGCACTTTTCAAAATAAAAAATGTAGTCTAAGTGCGACCCTTGAGGCCCACACGACTAACTTCCCAGTAGGGTGAATACAAAGCTATAATTTGCTTTTATTATTAATTTCTATTATTAATAATTACTATTATTAAACATTATTATTCTTAATTAATATAATTACTTTTATTATTATCAATTTTTTATCTAACCATAAAAGCTTTGGTAGAGGAAGACGTCTCCACCACCTGCTCGTCCTCTACCAAAGCCTCAGCAACCTCGTCCTCTTCGTCCTCGTCATCCTTCTTGTCCTCCACTTCGTCCTCAACCTCGTTCTCCATCTCGGCCTCGGAATCCACAACTATTATTGAGGGTATTTAATTATTATTTACAATAATCAATCGTTATTAAGAATGTTTGATCGTTACTGAATAATTATAATTGACTTTATATATACAATATCAAATTATAACTAATATTATTTGATTGTTATTAACAATATTAAATTATTTATAACAATATCCAATTATTAACTGCATTAGCGTCTCTACTCCCATTCACCCAAACCTGATAATATAAGTTTGGATTTTCATAAATTAATCTTTATTTTTTTTTGAAATATCATTTTTTACAAATTTGATCACAATTTTGCTAAAACGCACAATAATAACAACATTAATATGAAGGTATTTGGTATCTGCACGAGTTAAAAGTGCGTATCAACAGTTTAAAAATAAGCAATTTTTAGTCGTTTTTTCAGTTTTTTCATCCTAAATGAAAAACGGCCAAACCGATTTTGCTGAAAAGTCATTCAGTTCTAAGTTACATGATTACGCGTCGTTTAAAACCAGTCCCACTTCAATCCGATCTTTGGTTCTCGAGATAATCGAGACGAAAAATAATTCCGAACGCACATACGTACATCCGTACATACGTACATCCGTACATACGTACATCCGTACATACGTACATACGCACATACACACATACGTACATACACACTCACAGACATCTCTCTAAAAACGATGGATTTGGATTCTAGAGACCTTAAAACGTGGAGATATGTCAAAATTTTGGATTCGCAAAATCGACCCCATTACAATAACTTCCCATAGGGAACTGGGAAGTTAATAATCTCTCTACTACAATAAATGCAACAAAAACAACAATAACAATCGAAAAAACTAGTAATAAATAAATTCAACAAAAACCACAATAAAAAGATCAAAAACCATCAATAAATAAATTCAGCAAAAACAGTTTTACATTGTATATAGTTCTTCAATCAACATCAACAACAAAATCAATTTCTTTTATCTAGACGTTTTATTTGTATAAATATTCAGCACGTCGATTTTTTTGTTGAGCAAACAAGTCAATCACCCTTTCATTCATTTTGGGTATTTCTTTAATGAATTTATTACAAACAGAGAGTACTGCAAGCGAAGACGAACAAAGGTTATTATCTTCAAAAAAAACTGTAAAGCTGAACA